>BJBW01006140.1:0-356174 GCA_004320125.1 Scolopax mira | reverse complement strand
GTGAAAAAGTTTTTCCTGATATTCAAGTGGAACCTTTTTATGTTTTATATCTTGCTGCTGGTGTTCAGGTCTTCCATAAACACAAATACTGTGATAACATTTCATTTTAACAGCACCTGTACATCAATCAGGTCTGCTTCTTTTTGCCAGGCAACCACAAAGGTCAATCAGCAACACACAGGAATTCCACAATTATAGGAATTTTCATGAGCTCTTGCTGAAGATAATGAAATACTATGATCTTTTCCTAGCACGTGTGCCATATTATTTGGAGAGATGCTGAGATTTTGAGAACTTGTAAGCATGTCCAATGCCAATGCATGTGTGAGAGAGCCTAGCTCTGTCCTTGAGAACAGCATCTTCCTCCACCTTCAGCAATTAAATGTTTCAAAGCTTTCCAAGCTCCCTCTGTTCTCCTCCAAAACTCCCAGTCTCTGTGACTGAAATAATTCACCAGTGAGTGATCACTCACTACAGAAATATACAAATACCTGTTCTAAACCAAATCTTTAAAAATAATTGTAGGTGGTGTTTTTGCTTCAGCTGTGGATTGTAATTCCCATGCCCTTGTAATTTGGACTCCCCTGAGCACTGCCTGGTTGAGGATTTGGGTTTTTAGCCATCATATCAATGTGTGTTTGATGGTGATTTAAAAATACAGCAGAAAGATAGCTGTGAATGGTTTTATCTGTGATTCTCACAGAATCTTAGAGGACTGTGTACATTCCCACACTCCTAATCACTTCTGTAAAAGCCATTTGTCGTCTTTGTCCTGAGTCTGGTGAACTCTGGGAAGAAAGTCTGTCCCTTGAAGTGTTCAAGGCCAGGTTGCATGGGGCTTTGAGCAACCTGGTCTAGTGGAAGGTGTCTCTGCCAATGAGAGGGAGCATGAAAGTAGATGATCTTTAAGGTCCCTTCTAGCCGTTCTATGATTCTAAAATAGTTACCAGCAGAAAACATCCTCAACAGCAAATACAGCTGACTTTTAATTCTGTTAAATATCTTCTTTTCTCTCAGATTTTTCCCTACCATGCTTTCCAGTGGGCACTAAATGCTGAAGGCCCACCATGTACTGGGTAGCATGACCAGTGCACCATGGAGAGTTATGACCTCCCTCTCCATGGCCCCAGATGGGGGCCACCCTTAGAGGTTTTCAAGGCTTGGCTAGGCAAAGCTCCAGCAACCTGTCAGAGAGCTAGAGAAAGTCTTGCCTCAAGTGGGAGGTTAGATGTCTTAGAAGCAGGATTAAAGGTTTTACTTCTGCTTTTTCCTTTGGGAGATCATGTGGCTGTGAGACAAGGGCAATGGGCTTGAGTTTCTCAAGAAGAATCTAATCTTTTGTGTGTATTAGGGAAGAAGATTTCCCCAGGAGAGCAAGAAAAGAGGATATTTTGAAATAGTGGACATTGTAAAATGTAGAAGGCTTTCTGTCTCTCTTTGACTTCATAAAAACCTGTTTGCTTAAGCTTTCTGAGATGTAGAAATCAATTTACAGGGAAAGTGACGAACCAAGATCACACTGACCCACAGATGGAAATACCTCAAGTACAAACACAGAAAGAGTATCTGTCTATTTATATTATATATAAATGTTTATAGTACATATAAATATAAATATACTATATATATATACAGCTATTTATATCTATTTATCTATCAATCATCTAAAAATGATACTTTCAGAGCAACAGCAGAATTACCTCTGAAATCAATCCATCCAATGCCTGCACTTTGACCGCTAACAACCACTCTTACTTCAATCAATCAACTTTTGCATCTGCCACTGGCCTGAACCACTTAATGAAGACACTGGCATGAACCACTAATGAAGTGTTTATCCACCTGTGAAGCTTTCCATACAGGCATTTGTTCATTTACTTCATAATTTTTATGGCTTTTTTGTCATGGGAAAGTCCTCTGTGAAGACATGTTAGGTAAGCTTACAACAAGAGAGAAAAAGCCAACGTAATCCCCAATGGACAATATTTCATGTCTCACTGTAAAAAGGGATTAATTCAATTACATTAAATATATGGCATACAAGAATAAGGATCAGGGTAGGTGACAGGAACAAAGTGACAGGAGCTAGCCTCTTACTAGTATAGCCGTGGTTGGTAGGAGAGAGGAGAAAAACCTATGGCAAAGACATAGGAAGCAAAAAGCACCACTTCAGACAAATATTTGGGACAGACGTACCCTTAAGACTGTAGCTGTGTAACCTTCTAAAGCCATTTATAATCACTTAAGAGTCTTCCATCTTACTTAGATTCTATTTTTGATGCTGCTTTTCAGTTACTTCTTAAACCAGTGTGGTTGTTTGCTGCCCTTCTTGTTTGCCAGAGTTTCCACTCTATCTCCTTTTATCATGTTTGTTTGTTGGTTTTTTTCTAGATAATTGTCAATAATTGTGAATGTTTCAAATTAGGTCCAAGTAACCGAGGACTTACATCCTCCAGTAGGAATAAATTCAAATTCAATTTTTTTTCTCTAGGACTTAATCTTAAAACCTCCAAATGCCTCACAATGGAAGGCAACAAGAACCCATTCTGATTAAAATCTATGCATTTTTTCATGCATAACATGGACTTTGCAATTCCACCTGTATTTAAGCATTTAGCTATTGTCACAAATTTTAGTCATTTCTGCAGAAAACTCCAGGAGAAAGAAAAAGTATCTTTTTCCCATTCTTTATCTCTGCTAATATAATCAGCCATTTCTCTTGCCTTTATCATCTTTGTTATTAGCTCTGACACAAAGTGTTAGAAAATTCTAGACTTTTGCTTAGAATTGACAGCTTTCTCAGAAAAATTGTCCCATTGCCTTTCACAAGTTAACACTTGTGAAGTGGATTCACAGCATCAGGCTTCAGCTACAAAATATATTGCAATATCCCATGGCAAAGTAAGAAGTACCCGATTCCAGATGTGACCATAAGGACACCTCAGCTTTGACCTTGCTTTTACTCTGAGTTATTCTTCACCCAGCAGATAATTTTATCTCCGGCTTTTGATTGTACTTCTTGTCCATAGCTACCTTCAGAGCAGAACAGGAGTTGTCCCAATCTTTTTGCAGGGAATGTGATTGAAATGAGACACCTGCAGTCTCTGCATAGTGTGGTCTCTTAAGATGGAATTTAAATATGTGGAAAAATACTGTCTTGGTTGAGGGGTATGGAAAAAAACTCTTTGCCTTTTTAAGTAGATTGCTATTTTAGCTCTGACTGCTGTCACTAAAAGTGTCCAGCAAATGTGTCTCTAAAAATATGGAGATTATTTTTCAGCTATAAATAGATGCTTTGAGAAATGAATACAAACCTCAGAGAGATTTTAGTGGTTGCAGACACATGTAATGGCTTGCTCCATGGTAGATATAAGCCACCTTGCACTTAGAGCAAAAAGTAAGAATGTGCAGCTGGTGATGGATGACCACTGATAAGCCTCTGGTTCAGCCCTTTGCTCAGTATTGTTTGTCTGGGTATCTGGTCTGAATCTTTTGAATAAAATACAGCTATGAGCTTCCAGTGGAAGGCAAGTTCAAACTGAGATCCATCACATCAGCCAAGCTAGTGAGAGTTATTCCACCAGGCGAAGAGGATTCAGGCCTGTAGTCCCACCACCCTTGCAAAAATGACAGGAAGGTCTGGAGGATGCACAAGGGCAGTGTTTGTCCTCTGCTCTGTGATATCTTCTTTACAGCAGAGGTCAAACAAATTCAACTGTATTTGTCATCTCTGCTCTGGCTTAGAAACATGCACAAATTTTCATAAGTGTGTGTCTGTCAAGGTAATGAACACTGTTATCTCCTGAGTAGGACACAGTCCCCAGATAATGACAGCTCAGTATTTGTTCATTTCCATATTATTTGTCTCACAATCACAGCAAAACATGCTGAGGAACTAAAAATGCTCCTTAGTACTGAAACTTAAATAACCAAAATTCAAAAAATGCCCTGTGGAAGTGGTCTACTATTTTTACACAAATTGAAGATGTGCCAGAAGCTCCTGAAAGTGCATGAGGGACTTTGCTAAAACTTGTTGATTTATATGGCAAGCACTGAAATTGTACAGTCTTTTAAATACCTCCAATCAATACTGAGCTTGGCTTGCTGAAGCCCACAAAGGATGCTGGGGCTGGAAACGAGGAGCAGCCGACTCCCTTGACTGTTGTTAAAATGCTAGCTCATGTCTTTCTATTAACATCTGTAGTATTTTTAGAAACGCTCCATGTTACTCTCTTCACTTACCCATTCAAATATATTTGTTTTCTCTTGACCTATTGGCTGAACTGTAGTTGCTGTTTTCACCTTTTAGAGCAAAAGTGACCAACTTGTGGAGATAGTGCAGCATTCCTTTTGAAGTCTCCTGACTATAAACTAAGGGCAGCCTACCGTAAAAATAACAGCTGCTGTCCTTCTGTTTATCACTATTACTTAATCCTTAACTTTTACTAGGCCAATTAGTTTTCTGTGTCTTGTCTGGTGCAATTTGTTTAGAGAGTATGTTTTTTTCTTCTAAAGATTTTAATTAAAGGTTAACTCAAGTATCAGGGTTTAACAGCCTCTAGAACTCAATTTACAGTATGCTGATCTGTCTGACCTGGCTAATCATGCTGTGGGCTAATTAGCACCATGATGGGCACAGTGCTAGCAGGAGTATGGTGGGAGGGACGGGAGCTGTGCTCCTGCATAGGGAACCTGTTTTGCTCGGCAATGCTGGGAGGAACACAGCTCTTTGACACAGCTTTGCTCTGGATAGAAACTGGTCTTCTGAAAGATCAGATGACAGCGAGCCTCGCAGTTTAACCTGATGCTTGTGGAAGATAGAGGTTTCTTTCCTCAACCAGCTGGGAATTTTTTTCCTGCAGAGCCTTTCCTTTTTTATGAACTTCTGAGGGACTGTCAAAACTGAAATTTTTTATAGGGAAATGGCAGTTTCTGCTAATCTCTGAATTGAAGATGCTACTGCTATGTCCACTTGGAAATGAGATAGTGATGTTGTACTAAATCTGTGAAAGCATAAAAAACCAGGAGCAGTTGAGAAAACAAATTCAATTACTAGGAAAGAGGATAGGAAGAATATACTTGTGATGTACATGGCAGAACTCAAGGAAGCCCAGCAATGGGCCGGGGATGACCAGAGGCAAGGCAGAGCCTCTGTCCAAGGATTTAGAGGGTTTTACCTTGAAGAGGAGCTGACAGAGTGGAGGTGAGAGGGCCCTGTAGACACCGGAGAGCGGTGAGTGTGTGTGGAGGGGAATCACAGTTCAATGCCTTTTCCACCATTCACTGTACTGCAGGGACGCAGATCTCTGTGCAACCTGTGACTGAGACAGGGAACTCCCGGGAACTCCGGGATACAGTAGGTGCTAAAATCCCACAGAGACATAAAAGGCACTGAGCTTCTCATAAAAGTCACTTGGAGCTGCAAATTACAAGCCCAGCTGCCCTGGAGGAGGAAGTCCTGGGTTGCTGGCTGCTGCCAGGGCAGTGTTCAGGGGCAGCTTTACGACACACTTGCTCTGCCCTGCCCCAAGTGGGCTTTTGGCAGCTGCCAGTGATGGTACACAAGGAAAGGTGAAGGTTTGGTCTAACCTGCTACAGCACCAACTTTTTTGGAATTCATAACCAGCCTTATTTCAACTCTTCCTCAGTAGCAAGTGTAAGTTTTCCAGAGAGAAAGTCTTTGTTTCAAAGAATAAGTCAGTTTCAGAGGACAAAATTAAATAATAGCTGATATCTGTATGAAGTGCTTAGAAATTGTTCTTTGCACATTTTTCGTCAGTATCAAGAAGATGCTTTGTAATCCAGCTGAGCAGGGCTGTGTGAGATGCTCAATCAGGCATGTTGGAGGTTTCCCAATTCCTAAAAACTTATGTTTTAGAAGTCTATAAAAAACTTTTTGAACATTTTTTAATAAGAAAGATTTTTGTGTAAGGGACTGTAATTTGCTTCAATGAGAAATGGAAACACACCATTCTCCTTTTAAAGAGCTCTGCTTTTTCAAGGCACGTACCTTTTTTCTTCATGCACAGTACCACAGGAACTGCCACTAGCTGAACTGTCCCTCAAATATACAAATATAAAACATACAAAGCATTAAAGCAAAAGTTGTGTACACTGGAGAATACAAGGTTTTTCTCAGCTTCTCAAAAAAATTGAATTTACAGGATATCTGCTCAAGAATTTTGCACTGATTGATTTTAAGAAAGAAAAGATATAAATCTGCCAAAATGGTAAATCCTGTATTCCCTGTAGAATCAAAACTTTTTTCTCAAGCCCAGTATGCATAGAGAGGTAAGGCTCTAACTGCTGTCACACTGGGGTAAAAGAGTTTACAATAAAGAATATTAATGAAGTTATCAAGGGTGCAGCCTCATAAAGCCATGTCAGGCTGGCTTTGTGGAGATGGGAACAGCTCCAGATCTGACATGAAGTACCATTAGGGAAGCCTGTTGGAAGCAACTGTGGGTATCTGTAAACTGCAACTTGCCAGATTCAGCTAAAGCATCTCTCATACTGGGAAGCGAGGAGACAAAGACAGATCACATGCTCATATCCTCATCAACATGTTGCCTAGTGGCTTTGAACAAGGAGGCTGCTACAGCGTTATTTTCCTTTAGGAAAAATCCTGAGGGAGAGTGAGCAGGGTAAACAGCACCTGCCTCACCAAGGGGATGGGCAAGGCAATCCCTGTGGAGAACAGCCTGCAATTAAAAGCTTCTGTGACTGGTGAAAGGGAACAGAAATTGCACTATAAAATGCCTCCTGTCCTCCCTCTATGAACAGCATCCTGCTTTCACAGATTACAGCAAACAGGGCCATCCATCTTTTAATTGCTGAAGGACACTGCCTGGCTTTAAACTGCAGGGGTGTGAATAGTTGAGGCTGTTGTTTCTCACTCACGTGGGGTAGGCTCTGATGGGAGTCTGTCCCAGGCTGACTGCAGCACAGGTGACTCGAGCAGGCATAGAGATGGTCTAGGAGCTAGGCTAACACACCCACTGGGATTTACTGCAGTCAGGTTGGTCTGTGGAAGAGACATCTGCAATTGCCACCCAGGTTTCAATGTGCAGATCAGTGACGACAAATTTTGGTGGCAGATGGCAGGATTCACTGCTACTGCAAGGGCTGGTGGCCAGCTGTCCAGAAAAGCACAAGGCTATGATCTGGTCACTGAGAGTTGCAGTCTTATATGATACAATTCCGAACCCAAGGCAGATAGCTGCCAATTGCTAAACAAAGGTGAAACATGCTCCTTCCTAATGGAGGTGGAATATTCTTCTGATAACATTTTGCAAGAAATAATGTTGTGTGCATAGGTTTTCTAGATGACCCTTTGGTGCAGTTGCCTGCTCTTTCCATAGCTGTGCAGAACATTTTGTTACTCTAGTTAATTACTGCATCCCAACAGTGTTTCATGTTTACATGCAAGCAGTCTTGCCCTAAAGAGCTGATGGGCTTACATGTAGAAAGTGCAAACATTCAGCTTTCCTAGTGAAGGGAAAGCTTCACTTGGCTGTAACATTTTCCAGGTATGTTGTGTGACCAGGTCTGTAGTTCTGGTAAATGCTACAGTCTTCTGGTTATCCGCAATGCCTGTTTTTCGCTTTTAATCTAAGTCCATGCTTGCCCCCTTTGTTTGTTAAACTTTATCTTTTTTCTCACATAGGTCTTGCTTTGAAACTCTTTTTTCTTTTTCCTGTGGTGTTTTTTTTTTTTTTTTTTTTTTTTTTTAACACCACTGGATAATTTCTACTTTATTATCTCAGGCATTGACTGTATTTCTGTATTTTCTTTTTCATGTGCTTTCATGGCATTTGTTACATTTGGTTTTTTGGAAGTTCTGTGCTAAGCTCTCACCTTGCCAGACGTCCCTTCTGGGAAGATTCTATTGGAAACACTCCAGCTCCTTGAAGGAAAGTGGCTTTGCCCAGCAGTCGTCCATTTACTCCTGGTGTCCAGACAACAGGGACAAGTTGTGCTTAAGAATTTGCTTACTGGAGCCTTGATCACACTGCACATCACTAAGGGGTGTGTGGAAAAGGAGGAAAAATGGAAAGGTGAAGAAGGACAGTGATAATCAGCAGGTGGAGGCCTGATGAAGCAGACCTGATAGGTGATAGTGACTCTGGTAGCATTAGAGCATGAATGAGGGAAGAGGTAAGAAATGAGGGAGCATCTGGAGATGGTCTGGTATCTTTGCAGCAGCAGCTGGGTGTCCGGAGTGATGCTAATGCTGCCAGTGAGCAAGTAGGACCCAAGGGACCATGGCAGCAGCTGCTGACTGGTGGCCTCTGGGGAGGAGGAAAATAGCTGAGCTGTGCAATGCCCTTGGCTTGAGGTCCCAGTGTGGAGGGTGCTCTTCCCCAGACTTCTGACTGCCTTTGTATGCTTTTCCTAGCTTGCTGTTTTGGTCTTTCCCCTGGTGGCATTTTGTTCACTTGTGTTTATTGTCTGCCCTGGTTTCCAGCAAGTTGTTCAGCACATCTCTTCTTGTGGTGCAACAGAGGCGAGCAGCTTGCCCCAAGGATGTGCAGCTCTCCTGAGGTTGATTCCAGGCACTGCCAACCACAGGGAGTGGGGACCCTGTCCTGTGGAAGCACTGTGCTGTACCTGGGCCCTCTGACAGCCCTCCCTGGCCACCAGCTCTGGCCGTTCTTGGAGAGACATAGGTTACGTGGACCTGCAGTTAAGTCAGACCTGCAGCAGCTACTGTCATAGATTTGTAACAAGACCATAGGACTTAAGTTATTCCTACCTCAACAGCTTAACTCCTGACACCTCTTTAGAGAAAGACAGGGAATTTTGATTTAAAACATTGAGGTGACAGCACTGGCCTAGAAAATCGCTCTATTGGTTAATTACATTTGCTGATTTTTAAAATGGAGCCCTTTTTCTTTAGTATGAATTCAGCTGGCTTCTGCTTCTAGCCATTTGATGTTAAGTCTCTGCCTGCTGAAGAGCTCTCTGCTAGTAGTAATCACCTCCACATGCTGCGGCTCCTGGACCAGGAGCAAGTCACCTCTTAACCTTTCCTGGCTAAATTGACTAGACTGTGCTTCTTTGGTAAATAGCTTTCCCTGGACCTCTGATTGTTCTTGTTTTCCTCTGAACTCTTTTCAGGGCTGCAACGTGTCCATCATGGAGGCTCCTGGCAGAGTGGTGGGATGCTGCAGTGGCTGTACA
Organism: Scolopax mira; assembly: GCA_004320125.1. Classification (NCBI taxonomy): domain Eukaryota; kingdom Metazoa; phylum Chordata; class Aves; order Charadriiformes; family Scolopacidae; genus Scolopax; species Scolopax mira. The sequence goes on along the minus strand of BJBW01006140.1, from coordinate 346,991 downwards.
AATGCCACATATAGCTACAGGGCAACACCTCTCCACTTCCAGTGGTAGTCCTGTGCTTTTTACTTATTTTTATTTTGGCGTGCTGACAGGGCAGGGTCAGTGGGTTAACCTGCTTGACCCTGAACCTTTTTGAATCCTGGCTTTCCAAACTATGGCCGTATTTGTGAGTCCTATAGCCTTCACTCCTACACACATATATATAGACATAATGCAACATATTTAGTATGAAGTTGTCTTACCATTGGGATACAGACCTGACAGTATTTGTGACCCAATCTCTTCACCATTCCACTACTTCTGCCTCACCTCCGAACTTTTCCAGCCATGTGTTTGTCATCATTTGGAGGAAAATGTATCAAATAGCACTGGACTATGAATAGACTTCTTTGGCCCACCAGAAGTGCCTCCATTTATCACCTGTCTCTTTTAATAGCAGGCAGACATCTGAATATGGGACTGCCAGGCTGATAAACAAAGGTATCTTCTGGCCAAGTTTATACTAGGGGGTAGGGTTTATCCAGTGTCTGACTCAAAACTGGACTGAAAACTCTGTTGAAGTAATGTTTGGTAGAGATCCAGGATCTGTGTACTTCGTAATTCACTCCAGTCTTCAGACCATGGCAAGTCCCCTGTGGCTGATTAACAGTAATTTTCCAGGAGTTAAACTACGAAGTATGCTATGAAAGCATGCTTAAAAAAAAAAAAAAAAAGAAAAAGAAGCCCAAAAAACCCAAAAAACCCAAAAAAACCCCAAACCAAAAATGGAGGAAAAAAACCCCAAAGGAGCCCTCCCTGGATTTGGAAGCAGCAGAGTGAGAGTGGTGGTGGCTCTAATGAAGAGATGAACATATAAATGCAAGCTTGCTAGGCTCATATCTCTGTGCAGGACAGAGACACAAATTAGGCCAGCTGTTGCCAGCCGTGGGGAGGTCCATTGGTTGATTGGTTAGTTTTTTATACCTACTAATATGAGCTCTTTGCCCAACTCCTGGGACTGCTGCCACCCAGGTAGCTGGGACCAGGAAGGCTGCTTAGTTTTGTCTCCTCTGCCCTCCAGACCCACAATGTGGGCATGAAGCACCTGACCTGGCCCCAGTGATGCTTCTCCCTCTGCTTGCTGCTTTCTGCACCAGGCACAGAGGGCAACCTGCAGATTTTAATGAAAGTAAGGGCTTTGGTAGCTCTGGCAGAGCTAACCAGAAAAAAAACCTGCTTTAGGGCAAGAAAGGCAGCTGGCACACTGGAGAGTTTCAACATAAAGATGGACTGGTAAAGATAAATAGGTAGCAATACAGATGGGGAGGGATGAGCCAGGGTGCTTAAGCCTGTGTGGTGGAGCCAGAGAGGATGGGGCTGAGGGACCAAACTGGAGTTAGTGGTAGAGGTTGTTTTGAGCTGGAGGTATTGCTGAAGGAATGGAAAGCATCCAGAGCATCTCATGGAATAATCTCACAACTCTGAATACATAATGTATTCATTAATGCATTGCAAATGTCTCAAGAAACACTTGACTGAAAAAAAGGCATTCACTGGGGGAAAAGAGGGCATCCAGGCAGCACATACTTCAGCCAAAAGTCCAAGTCCTCCATCCTTCCAGGGGGGAGAGATAAATGAAAAACTAGACCTCGGTACTGAGAGATGAGCATTTGAACAAAAGGGAACTTCAATGGATTTGTGCCATCGAGTGGTTTATACCTGCTCAGCTTTAGTGCGGTGAAGATAATGAAATAGAAATAGGACACTATGGTTAAAGGTGAATGATCACTGTGAGGTTACATATACTCTGCTTTTCTTAATATATTTACTGAAAGCTTGACTGATTCTAGACATTTTGCATGTATCAGTGCTTTTTTTGTAAGGTCTTATCTTTTATGTGACAGCTCAATTATCTATAAAGTCAATGCAAACAGCTAAGGTGTTATTCTCTGTCAACGTTTAGATTCAAACTACTGACCATCAAACTGGGACCTGCTGGACTTTTGTGCATGTGATCTCTTCTTTTTCTTCTCAATGAGCTGTGGATTGACTACTTATTAAATAGAATTATTTTTGTCCACTCTTTTTTTTTTTTTATACCTATCCTGCAATCTGAGTTCTTCCACAGTGATAAGGATTCATACTGCTATGTTGCTGCTAAAGGGAAACTCAAACAGTCTGATATGATTGTTCATTTATCACTTGTGGAAGTGAATTTCCAAATAAAGATTCATATATTGTTCTCCATTCAATGGTGAAAAAAACAAACCTGAAGAAATAATGGTAATTAAAAAAACCCCAAACATCATACAAACACACACAAAAAAAAGCCTAGCTATTTATTGTGGAGTTTCCTAAAGACAGGAAAAAGCCACAAATATCTCAGTAGAAAGATATTTCATACCTCAGAGGCAGCCTAAACAACTGTATGATGTCGCAGTTTCTATAGTGACTACTTGCTTTCTTTTGAAAGCTTGCTAGGCAGTCAGACAAAACCAGAGCGACTGGCTGAGGTGTTGTGTATTTATTTCCCCCCCGCCCCCCACCGAAAAAAAAAAAAATAATACTGAATACACAGATTTTTCTACCCTTGAATTGGAAAAGCCCCTCCCCGTGAAAGAGCCTTTGTTGCAAGATGGAAAGGAGGAGGAGGCTTCAGAAGCAGCCCAGCGGCGGTGTGGAGAGCAGAAAATGAGTCAGCTAGCAGAAGCCAGCCAGGCTTCTGGGGCTGTGGTCTGGCATTTGGCTGGTTCCAGCAGGACCCTCGGTGAGACTGCTGCCCCCCGCCCGGCATGGCATCCCTGCCTCCCAGGCACTGCAGCCTCTCTGTCGTTGGAGGCAAATCACCGAGCAGAATAATGTAAAAACCATTAAAAGAAGCACAGTGTTACTCTTGGGCTTCCTGAAAACCTCTGCGCTGGGCTGTGGGGTGACACAGAGCAGTTAGGAACCTTGTGAGAGAGATACTGGTAGTTTCAAGGAAAAAGAAGATAAATGCTGCTTGCTTTTTTTTTTTTTCTTTGAAGCCTTTTGTTCTCTTCCAACATCTTTGCCCTACTTTTTTTTGATAGGGGTTTAACAGCAACACTTTCTTGCTTTGTGATATGAGCACTTGGTGGCAGAGCACGGAGTGAAATCACGTGCTTGATTCCTGCTGTAAGTTTTCAGCTGATTTTTATGAATGCCTTGTTGAGCACTAGTTCTGAGAGAAAGGAGAATCAGAGAGGGGCTCAGCAGAAGCTTAATTTTTTTTCTCTCGTAGCTGCTCCTACTATGTTAGTAGTGCCCCCCTTGACATTGTCACTCAGTGCTTCAAGAGCTGCCATTCAATCCCCTGTGGCTGACTGACAAGAAGTGGGTAAAGCACTTTAGTCATGGAGAAAAAAACCCAAACCACTTGGTGTCCAAAGAAATATGACTCACCTGACAGTGCAGGCTGCAGTAACATTGAATGTAACCTCACCTCTAAAGCAATACTGCTCCAAATATGTCCTGGCTGAGTAAATAATTCAGTGGTGTGTGATTTATTTGATTTGTTTCAGCTCTCCTTCTGCTTACAGAACAGTGTGAGAGAATCCTGGTTTCCCATGCTTGCATTTCTCAGTAAAATTTCCCCTTTCTTCCTGAACTCTGGGCTTATGGCAAACATTTCGCTGTGAGAATTCAGTGCTTAAGATGGAAGGCACATTAAGTAGAGCATCAATCACATGGCATTGCTCTGTTTTGTTTTGGGTTTCATGCCTTTTCTGGACAAATATAGCTTGAGATGAAAATCTCAGGAGATAATTTAGAGAGAGGTGTTTTGGGTATCAAACCTGTGAATTATTCCCATGTTATCTGCAGGGAGCAAATTTAAAGTGAAATTGCCCCAATAATTATGGGAAATAAGAACAAAAGGACTGAATGTATTTCAAGGAACAGTTAGAGAAAAATAGGTACATACCTTTGCTAGTGGCACTTTAAAAGATAAGTTGGCACACTGACCATGAACTGTTCTTGTGGTAATTAGTTTTATTGTTGCTGAATGATGTTCTGGTGCTAAAAGTGAGTATGATTATTCTCTGTCTTTGGAAGGACAATCCTGGTTTTGATGTATTAATATTCTAATATAGAGAAAGACGAAAGCTTTGAAAAGGAAAAAGGACGCTGCAGGCTGGCTTTTTGTCAAGAGAAGCATTGTCAAAATTGTTGTTGCTCTTAAAATACAATGCACTTATGTAATATTTTTTTTTTTTAAAGTGTGGTATCAAAATAGATCTAAACTGCCTTAGAGTTGAGGCATTGAGTTGTGAATGAGATTATTATCTCTGTAACTAATCTTCAGTTAGATGCAGTATTTTGCTCCCGCATCTGTGACAAATCCAGCTGTTATAGACATGATTCATAAAAAAGAGCAATAAATTAACACAGTGTCCACGCATAAATACTGAAGAAAGGGTGACAAGCTAGTAAAAAATGCAGCAGTGCTCCAGAAATTAGAAAAGCTGATTTTAATAGCTGGCTCTGCCACAGACTTTCTCTGAGACCTTGAACAGCCCCTTAAAGTAGTCTGTGGTGCATGGTCTGAGCTGCAATACTCACCAATGCAGCAGTCCATTGGGCAGGGTCCAAAGTTAGGTTGGCGTAAGGTGCTTTATACTGGAATGGTATTGCCTTCACAGAGGGGAACTGAGCTTATAGGTACCAACAATGATGCTCATGGCTGGAACTCAGAGTTCCAGTTTTTCTCAGAGTTGACCTCATATTCTTCTGTGGGATCAGAATCAAGGTAAGGCAAGCTGGCTTTGAAAATCCAGCCCTACAATGTCATCTCAGCATTACTGCTTGCAAACGGGTTTGTTTGCAAAAGCAACAGACGATGCCATCCACACCATTTCTGTGATCTCTATATTGTCATTCTAAAGGTGTTTGAAGAATATAAACAATTTCATACCAAAGTTTGTTGGTTTACTGCCTGCCAGGGTTTGTTTACAAATTGTAAGTGGATGTGCTAAAGAAGGAGTCAGCCATGTGATTTATTGAAACGTTTATCACCTAGGCTGACTTTACATGAGCACAGATGCATTTGTGAGATTCACACACAGGCTGGAGAGGAGCTTGGGCATTTTTTTTAAGATGTACAGGCGGGCTTTTGTGTGAAACGGCATGTTCATTTCAGAAATAGCCTTCCTGATGGGTATGCAGTCTTCTCACAGGGGACAAGAGCAGCAAAAGACTCATTTGACTGCTGTGACTCACTTGACTGCTCTGTAACCCCATCCTCTCCGCTACATGCGAGCGAGCTGCCACTTCAGCATTTTCTGGGCCTGTCAGGGGTTGGCTTTCCCAGTGTGTTTCCTCCCTGGTCTCAGCCCGAGTCCCTCTCACACAGCACAGTGCTCACTCACCCACCGCTGCCCAGGCTAGTAGTGGCCTGTGCTAGTTTTCCTCTTGCTCTTTGAGCCTGGCCATGCGGATGACAAATGGACCTACACATTTCTAACATATAGGGGAGGAGCACTGACAGCTTTGAACTCCCCCACATCCCCCCAGGTCTAGTGTCCACTTTATTCCACCCAAGGTAATGCTTCGCCCATTGTGTTTTCACATCTTTCATGCTTCATTTTGCAAGTGCATGTACAAATACTCACTTTCAACGAAAGCTCACCAGTTTCAGTTTTGCATGCAGTGTTGCATGCAAGACTCATGCAAACTGAGTTTTGAATCACTAGCAAGGTTTTGTCATCAGCTGAAATCAGAAGAGATAGGAAAGATAATAAGTCTTTTCATCTTACCGAATGCCCCTTTGCAGGTTGCCCTGTGCAAATATGTCCCTTCACATGGGTCAATAAGGCTGCAGCAATCTTACAAGCAGGTCAGATGGGATGCAAAACAGCCAGAGCTAGCTTCAGGCAAGGGCAGGAGAAGGTTGTATACATGGTCTTGACTGATGTATATCTGGAGGAGGTGTGGAGGGAGAGGCAAGCTTCATAAAAAGAGCTCTTTTCTCAGCTGTAGGTGAACATTGGGGCCACTCTGAGGTAATTGCTGTGCCATGTTGTATGTCACGAGGAGGAGTCTGGAGCCTGAGGGTCATCAAATGATAAACTGATAAGAGACAGGAGGCACATTCGCTGCTATGAAAGCTCACACCTCAGCAAAATATTACTTGTTGCGGAGAATAGCCTGATCCAAAATCTGAGATGTGAATGGTTGTGAGTGCAGAGGAAATGTGGAATCAATGGTTGTGGCTAGCTTGACAGTGGGAGTGTAGGAAGTAGCATATGGAACCAGCCTGCAGGTGCAGGTACTCAACCAGCATGCAGGTGCATGTCCCAAAGCTCTATTTCCTGAAGTGTTGTAGGAAACTCTGATATATATGGTATTAAAGAAATAACCAGTATATAATATATATAGATACAGATTTATATTTGGCTTGGATGAGACAGAAGAATGCAGGAGCTGGAAATATCCTGGTATCAAATTATTAATGATATGTCATTAGTGAGCAATTATAAGTTAAATAGAAAATTGGAAGAGACATAAATAGGATTTTAAACTCAAAAATATAGGGAAATAGAAAGAAAACCAAGGCTTAAACCAGTGAATTACAGCAAAAAGACCTGAAATTAGATTATTCACTCCTTGAAAAACACATCAGAATATTCTAAGAGTAAGTCATGGGAAACTGAGGCAGACAGGATGGGCCCAGGTTGATAAAGCTGAGGTAGAAAGGGTTATGCTCCTATATAGACAGCAGGTACCTCACTAAGCCCCAGTGGGTGCTGCAAGCCATCTGTTTTGTTTGGCACCATCCCGAGCTTTGAGATACTGACCCAGCTGTCTGGTTCGTTCTTTTTCATTGACTTGTCAGACTGACAGACCAGTCAGACTTCTCAGTATGGGGGAAAACCCATGGGTAGAGGTCATGGGTGGAGGTCCAGTGCAGGTTGACCTTCTGGTCCTTGAAGTGACAAAGTTGCTGGTGGATTGTAGGGGTCCTTTCTCCAGTAAGGGTGTCAGCAGGATGGCTGGAGGAAAGGAAAGAGAGTCCCACCAGGCCATCAGTTAGTGTGAGTTAATTGTGCTGCTGTTCTCCTGCTGCTAAAGCTCAGTTAGCATTTGTTGGGACTGTACTATGTCAGACCTTAGCCCAGGTGATAAAAGCAATCAAGAGTAAAATCAGGCATTGGTTTTAATTCAACATTCTCAGCTGTCAAAAGAAATGTACCATTCATCATGGGTAGGTGCTGATTATAGGACTTGCAAAAGAATAAATAGAGTAAGATGTCTAAGCAATTGCCCGGATTGTTAGAGAGGCAAATGCTCATGGAACAACTTCTGAAGTCACTGGGACCAAAGGAACAGGAGTTAAATATGTGACTCTTCTTGCCAATGGCACTCTTAGAATGTGACATCTGTCATTTTCCTTGTGTTAAGAATAAAATAAAAGTGGCTTTGACAGTCTTGATTAAAATCCTACCCTGAAGGAAAAAAGTAGGGTTCAGACACTTGAATTGTTGATTTCAGCCTGACCAATCTCTCTGTAAGGCCATCAGCTCTTTTATCATTTCTCAGTTACCCAGGATACTTCTTCTGCAATGGCCGTGTGAGAAATTAACCCTCTGTATGGTGAAAAGCTGCAGAACTGAATTAGCTGTAGTAGCCATGGTGAAAATTCATCTCCACTGGTTGGAAATAGATCCATGCCCTGGAATAAATGCTGTACAGGATGAAAATTCTGGGACCTACTGTGTGAACAGTCAGCAACAAGTTTAATGCAGCAACCTGTCTTGCAATGAGAATTTGCTGTGACCAGATGTCCACAGTAGTGATTTTATAACAAACACTATGCAGGAAAAGGACAAAAATCAAAACGGCATTCTGATGTTCTTGATGTCTGAAAGATGTCTGCAAGAAAAAATATCATTTGTGGGAATTAAATTAGAAAACACTGACATGCATCATTAAATTTTAGCACTCAACCCTAATAAAAAGAGGAACGCTAAAGAAAATTGGACAAGTGATTGATGCAGGCCTGCTGTACCTCAGGTCTATTAAGGCAGTGAGATGACTAGTAAGCCTGAAATGCTCTGTCAATGTTAGTTGAATCAACTTGCCAACCCTTCTTTTGCTCCTGCAGCTGTGCCAAGTCCAATAGCCAGAGTATGGATTCTTCTGCCGTGAGAAGAAGCAATGCTGGTGGGTGCTGTGGAGACTTGGTTTGTGACCATTCCTCCTACTTCAATAGATGTCCTGCTTCCTTCCAAAGAGGAGGGTGGAAAAGGGGGGGGAGGTGGTTAAATCTGTCTTCCATTCCAGTAGCAAGATTTATTGATTCTTGAGAATATTGCATTTTACAGTGATCTGCCTTTTCCAGTTAATGCAACTTGAATCTGAACCTGGAAAATTTATGATGACTTTTTAGATCAATACAAGCCTGCTCAGAAGTACATTGTTTATGGAGTTACCAAAAAAAGGGAGAGAAGACAAGGTTAGATATTTCAGCTGCAGTGCAAGAAACAATAAATATGCTTTTGAGATGAAGCCTAATTTTGCTATGAGGTGATCCAGCTGTTTGAGATTCCAGTAAGAGATCACAAAATGTGCCACAGCCTACAAATAACCTTGTTTAACTCCAAACAAAAATGTTGAGCAAAGACAGCTAAAAAAAAAAAAACATTTAAAAAGGTGTCTCATCTCTTTCATGAGTGCCAGAGACAACCTTCACAGTTTTCTAAGGGAAGACAAATGTTGGCACACCTGAGTTTGAGGATGAATCGTCCACATAAACATTGGGTTTACACATTTCAGAAATCCTGTCTACTACTGAGATCTCAAACCTTCTTTGCCAATTGGCCAGTCTAGGTGTCTACCAGACTTGCCTTCACCCTAAAGGCCACATCTTGGGATGTGAGAGCTAAGAATATACATCCCTTTAATGCAACTTGCATCATAATTGTCTATTATGTTTTGTGGTGTGTTGTTTCTTTGGGTTTTTTCTTGGTTGGTTTTTTTTTTTTTCTGTTTTTTTGTGGTGGTGGTAGTGTTTAGATCAGACCATTGCCTGACACAGCCTGCCAAGGGAAATGAGAACGTCTATGAACAGCTAGAAGAATCCTCAGGGTCCATTAAATTTTTGTTCAATTATTTTGTTTCAACAGGGTGCCATATTACAGCCATAAAAATAAATACACTGCAATGGGAAATACTGCAGCATAGGAATAGTGATTACATATGATCGTCCTCCATGGTATCTCATAGCAGATGGAGTTGCCTGAACAATGGTGTGTGATCAACAAGCAGTTGAGCAATGTTCTCTCATAATTTTCTTTTTTCTTCTTTTACTTCCTTTCATAGCAATAATGACGGGAATCCTAATTTTGAGTATTTCTTATTAAGGGTGTAGAGTCAAGTGACATTCCCTCCCTACTCCTCCCTCTTCTCACCCAAGCTTAACTTTGAACTGGTGTTGCTCTGAGTGAGTCTCTAATAGACTCTGGTAAGCACGAGCTGCATGTGTTACTGGGATGCAAATTTAACTTTCAGTTGCATGAACCACACATAAATGCCACTGTCAGCTTCTTCACTGAGGTTCTTGATTTATTTATTTTTTTCCAGAAACATGTTCCAAACTTTCTTATCACAGAATCTCAAAGCTCTCCAGCTCCAAACCTTCAGTTTCAGTAAAGACGTTGCTGTTGCTGTTTGGACCAGTGCCAAGGTCATTAGAATTTGTATGGGTTGTCAATACTTGGCATATAGTTAGAAGGAGAGCCTAAGCAGTAGCTCAATAGCCAGGTAAATAAGAGAAGGTATGTTCCACTGAACTCATTGCCCATTTTTTGTGTTTCAGCCCTTTGCCACTCTGAAGGTTGTGCCTATTTAGGGGAAACCACCATAAGGCTTACGTTCAGAGGAGGGAAGATACCCATCTGTGGCCCATGATGGGGGCAACTGCACATGGCCTTGCCACTACACACTTCCAGAGCATTACCAGTGGAGCTAGGGGTCATCAGGCAGAAAATTGGCTTAACCTGTGGTTGCCCTCCATAAATTGCTTAATCCAATGTTGGCTTTCTAGGGCTTGAACCCTAGAAAAATGTGCAGTCTCCTAAATGACACTCTCAGGTAGAACTTATTTATCTCCAAGTCTGTTGTGAAGAAGCTTTTGGTAGGGTAATATCTGCAGGAACACCATACATACACAAGCAGACTCATACCTGTCCCACCCTCCTCCTGTCAAGAGCACTAAACCCTTCCCCTTGTCAGAGGCACTGTCGTAGAGCTCGTCCTGCTCTGATCTGACCACAAGAAGCATGCATTTTTTAAACTAAGAACATCCTTTAGGTTGCTGGGTGACAATGCAGAAGTAAGATCTTGAGTGGCTGGGGTGTAATGAATTGCTAAAATAAAAGCAAAATGACTTTTCCCTCAGTTTTGCAACATGCAATGTCCCGCTGCTGTGGTCAGGCCCTTGGTGCCAAACACTGCTGAGTTCTGGAACTCACCCTGTCTCTGTTCAGCTTCTGAAATGCTTTGTGCAAGCACCTAGGATCCACTGGAGAAGACTGTGAGTAGCATGAGCAATAAAGATATGGAGAAAAGAACAAAAATCCTTTTAAAAGATTGAGAAGAAAACAAAGAGATGTGTTAGGGAAGCATCAAGATGTCCATTCCCACTAGGCCTTTGTTTTGATTCCAGTGAGCATTTGAAATGTGCTTAGCCTTCCAAAGGAAAGTTAGGGTCCTCCAGAATAAACTTCTAATCTCAGGCAGTTTGTGGTTTCCCATCACTGCTTTCCCGATAGAGCTGCAGTGGATTGCAAAGCGTTTCACAGATGCCAAGCCCCTGTGATTCAACCCTTTTGCCTGACAGTCTACAGACAAATGCATTCATTTTCAATAAAGGTCGTAAGTTAAAGGGAAGCAGGAGAGCTATAAAATGAAAACGTATGCTATCTGAAACACTGTGACAGAAACAATATAGAGCAGATATTGGTAATGCAATGTAAACATTGGATGCAAGCCCAATAACAAAGCTAGAAAAGCAGCATTTCAGCTAGCAAAACCCTGAAAGAAGAGCTGGAACTCTGGGAAAGAGTTTTAAGCTTGTCAGCTTCTGCTTTGCCCCGATAGTTTGAAATTGCAACAGCAGGGGCTCCTGTTTAGAAAGGACATCTTTCATCTCCATGCTGCTAGGGAGAGAGAAAGGCATCACACACTAAGTTTTTTTTCCACGGCCACTTCAAATGGTGAGGCAAATCCGAAGAGAAGGTGTAGCAAGGACCTTTGTGAAAATAAGGGTGAAATGATGTGGGATAATAGGTAGTGAGCTGGAAATTGGCTTGCAGGCCACTCTCTACAGAGCCAGACCTGCTTTCATTTGTTGCCGCTTTGTGCTGGAGGGGCATTTCCCTGGGGAAATGTCACGTGTATATGTGTGTGTGTGTGTGAGAGTATGTCTTCGCTTTTCTTATTCAGCTTTCCCAGGACTAGCCCACAGATGACAGCTGAAAGGCCCTGGTTGGAGATCCTGGTTAGTGACCCTGATTTTGATTGGGGATGCTCACTTGCCAAGTTTAAAGTTTATTTAACGTTTGATCTAGAGGCTATTTGTTCCTTATTAAAGGTTAGACACCATGAAGTGAAAAAGTTTAGTGTAGAATTATTAATTGTCCTTGGTTTCTAAAAAAAATGGCAAGTCTTCAATTTTATCTCTCCAAATGAATGGTAATCGTGTCTGCTATGTTTCAATTGGGATTAGTAACACTTTGTGCTTTCATCCAAAATAAATCTGAAATAGCTTCACTCTCTCAGTGCTTAAATGACTGCCCAATTTCAGTAGTGTCACTTATTGCTCATATTTTGCATGAAAACAGGGCCTCCCCCTCTTTTTATTTTCACACATTCCTGCCTCTGAATTTGAGCTAGTGAGTGGTAAAAGTCAAAATACTAGCAAGACTCAAATTGATATTTGAGTTCACGTGTCCATATGCTGAATCTTCCTTCGTTTCTGCTTTCACAATTAGCATTTCTGTATGTTTGCAAAGGTCAGCTAGGAAGTATCTAACAAGGAGTGTATGAATCTGAATGAATGAATATCTACTTGCATGCAAAAATACATGTCTGTATGTTTCACATACAGTTTTAGAGGCAGGAGTCTAAAAATTAGAACTGAAAATAAAACCTTAAAGTGGGTAGAAGTGGGAAGAGGCTAGAGACAACTTGTTGTGGTGACTGTAAAGAACTGCAGAGCGGTCATGAAACAACATCTATGGTACCAATGTTGACTTGCATAAGGGTGACCGACGGTAAAATTGCCATGGGTGGTTCAGTGGGTAATAAATTTCAAGTTTTTAATGCTGCATCAGTCATGGAATACACAATTACATGCCTGAAGGGGGGGGTGATATGAAAAGTGATTAAATCTTTCAACCCTTTAGCAAATTCAGTATTAGAAATGCAACATTTCAAATCTGTCACGGAGTTTTATACTAATTTCCCATTGACTATTGTGGCATTTCCCCCTTCAGAGTGATGGCAAATGGCCAATGGCTCTGAGGCAGATGTCAATGTCCCAAAAAGCATTAAAAATGGAAAAATAAGAAAAAATTTGTTATCAAGCAACTAGGGGCATGTTGGGATTCAACTACCGCTGCTATGTTCTAATGGATCTTTGAGAGGGGTACTCTAGGAATTGCTTAATCTTCAGTTTTAAGGCTCCCCAGCTCTATAAAGTGAGCAAACCTAAGAATCTCCAGAGATGGAGGAAAAAGTCCAGAACATCAAAAGTTAAGTACTGTGCTTTTGAACTGAGAGGGATAGAATATCTGAGAAAACCTTAGAGGGCAGGGCAGGCCATAGGACTCATCTTCTTGTCACTGCACCCAGGCAGTGTGTGAGAGCTGCCTGGACGGTGCCTTCTCTGACGTCCTATTCTGTGAATGCCTTTACCTTGAAAAAGGCTGCAGAGACAGGCTTAAGATCCTCCCATTTCATTAATTTGTTTTTCCAGCTTGTCCCGAGATGCTATTTATCTGTTGGTTTTGGTTCATGAAAGTAGGGCCTCCATTGCCCTGGTTAGCTGACTTTGTAAAGCTCAGGTGCTCCTCTCACACGGCGCACTAGGATGGAGGGTGTCACTTCATTACAGATCCATCGTGACTTGCCGTTTCCTGTTTTCTTGAGTTGCTCCTGAGGGCTGTGTTGCTGATTATTCAAATGCCCTCTTATTAGCAAACGTCCCCATGTGTTAAGCAAGCAAACATCAGCTTTATTAAACAAAATTTCCTCCACAAATTTTGGCAATTAGAAAGTCATTAGAAAACACAGACAGCAAAAAGTAACCTAAAAAGCTCATTTAGCAGAATGGGAATATTACAATAATCATTAAAAAATGAGGATAAGTTTGATCAATGTGGAAAATCCCTGATTTGTCACAAATGTTTTTGTGCTCACATTCTCCCTACAGTAAGCATGTAAAGTACTAGATAGTGAGTGGAAATGACAGTGTAGACTGTATCTAAGGCTGTTAAAAAGTGGAATGTTGGAAGTGTCTGGTTAGGAAAGAGAAAAGCAGGAAGAAAGGAAAGCAGCATTGAAAGGATATGAAAGGTGGATTGAACAAAGTAAAAATCAAACACAGCAAGACAGAAGAAAGAAGCAGAGATGGGGAAGGCAGCATTTACAAAACCCACGCCTGAGGCTTCTCCGCAGGCAGAGTCCATCTAGGAGGCTGCTGGAGGAGAGTGTCCCCACACTCTGTCAGAGAGCTCACCCATGTATTTATAAGCAAATGATGGACTCTGCTCCTCTCCTCTTGTGAAGCTATGAGCAAGGGGACCAGTTCCCAGTGCTCGCCCAAAATCCACAAAGGACTGTGCAAGTATTGCATCCCCTGTAGTCTTTTGCATCTTGGTATTTTTTCCTACCCTGACTTTTAAAGGAGGTTTTCCGGGGCATGGAGGAATACCCTGGAGAAAGGATAGTGTCAGGGGAAGGATACTCTTGATTACTTAAAGGTGGGAGAAAGGGGAAGCCTTGTGTTTTGTGGAACCCTTATGAAACCAAAATGGTTCTGTGGAGTATAAATCAGCAGTCAAAAATATAGATGGGGCCATTGAAATGTAATAATAAAAATACAGGGCCCGGATTATTCAGCTCTGTGTTTTGCCCTTCAAACTTGTAGCAAAGCATCATGTTTGCTTACAAAACCCCCCAAGTTATGAGACAGCGAATGGAGAGCTGGGATATCATGCATTCTCGAAGTCAATTAAATTTCACTGCTGATCAGTCCATGTAACTGGAAGCAAACCTGAGCTACTGAGTTTGGTATTCACAGAGCTGAGACTTTAATATGCCTATGATCCTTCCTGCTCATTCATACTTCAGGGTTTAGAGGGTGCTCATCTTTTCTTGGAAGAGAATACCCTTTATAAAAGCTCAGTGAGGATGACTAAGACATGTGGATGGGAGAAGGGGAGCTGCCCCTTCAGGGTAGGAGCTGCTCCCAGCAGGCTGAGGAGCCATGAATTCACATCTTCTATGGCAAGCTCTTCACATCTTCTAGGGGAAGACAGAGTCTGAAGGTTGCAAACAGGAGCTGTAGCCATGAGAGTGAAAATTACATCATCTGTAACGTTTTTAGCCGCTGCTTTATTTTAAGCAGTTACTTGCAATTTTAAGAGAGGTTAGTCAATATGTTTGTTTCCTTCTGATACAAAGCTGAATAAGCAACTCATGCATGAAATATATCAAGACTTCTTAATTTTCCATTAATCCTGCAAAAAGGGAACTTTCCCTGAAGACAAGATTTCTGTTGCTGCCTTTCTCTCATGAATGTCCAGGTATACACTCTTAATACACATTCAAAAGACTGTTCATCCTACAGAATTGTAATGTGTATGTGCATGTATATAGAAAAATATGTTTGCTTGTGTTTATATTTGTGCATGCATGCAGAAATAGTACTTACATATACGTATATACATATCAACCTAGTGTATATTTTATATACATATTTAAAGAACCACAGTGCAAGTCTAGAGTCTATATTTTTAAGGTTGCTGAAGTGCAGTCTGGTTTTGGTAAATTCAGCTGAAACCACAACAAGCCATCATGATGGGGTGGAAGGAGGACCATTAACAAACTATTGACCAGGAAACAGCCACTTCAGCCAAATACATCAGGCAAATTCTCACTCCTTTATGAAACCCAGTGCTATCTTGAACATGCAGGTAATGAGGAGGCAGGTGGTGAGTTAAACTGTGCATAGCCAATCTACATGAACACATGCTCAGGTTATCCCTGCTTTATCCTCTTCTGCATGCATCCATTTGTTCTGAGCGATTTTTTAATTTTTTTTTTTTTTGATGGGAAAGCGTTGACCTCGACTACTGCATAGTTCATGCTTTGATAGGAAGAACCAGGAATGAGCCAGAGAAGGACAGTTTCACCTGCCTGACATCATCACTATTGTTTCCTTTCAGATTTCTGCAGCCTCCAGCACCACACTGTTCACTCTGGGCGTGGCCTAGAAGGTAATGTTGTATCACAAGTGAATAATGATAATAATGATAAAATATGCCTAAATGTAGGTGAAGCAAAACTGAATGATACAACAAAGAAGATTTTCCAGGAAAAACATATACATCTAGCCAGGTGAAGTAAGAAAGACCTTGTGACCTCTGTGTGAGCGTGTCTTTGCTCTATATAGGACAATGTGCTTGTTTCTTATGTTAGGAAATTGTAATTTATCCGGTCAGACTTTCTTGAACACTGAGGAATTAAGAGGTTTATTAATTGTGTGGCTATGAAGATGATATTCACTGAGAATTTTTATTCCCAGCTCCTTTGCAGTGTTTTTTGGGAATGGATTCTCTACTGCATCTGAACTTTCCCAGGACATTGGGTTGGTGGCATCCCCACAGACGTACACAGTAGACTGGGAATTGGGCAGGGTCCAGCCTCGTGTTCCAAAAAACCACAGGAAAGCACTGCCCTGGAGGTGTTACTATACCTACAAACTCCCACTGCCCCCCAAGGTGGGCATCCAGGCACCCCACAATACATCATGCATCAGGCATCTCTTGATACTTACGCCCAATATTCTGTTGTTGCCACTGGCAGAGCTTGAGCAGTGATCATTCAGGGGAAGAAAAGCTGTTGTCCAGTCTGGCTGTAGCTGAAGGATGAATGCAAGGGGCAAGGGCAGGGGGCTGTGCAGCTACTGGAGTCTTCCGTGCTCCCGGACATGTGTGTGGTTACTGTGATGGGTCTGTGGTAACACAGAGCATGTTCCCATACCTCTGCCTTGTCATCCTGTAGAACAAAGGACATTCCTGACTTCAGGCACAATGCCACTCAGAAAGTGGGGAAAAAGGGATATCCTTGAAGGCTTCACAATAAAACATCTAATAATTGTGTCTAATACAGAAGATCTGTGTGCAGTGGAGAAAAAAAGTGCATATACGAATGCTATTTTTCTTATATTTAGAACCATACTGTAACTATTTTAAGTTACCATATCACATACAAGATCCAGGTAAATAAGCCTCCTTCTGATTTTTTTTACTTTTTTTTGGAACATGAGATGATTTCTGAACTATAGAAGCCACTTTGAAGTTAATCAATCTGTATATAAAAGGCTGCCACAAGTTTCATTTTAATTTGTTATCCTATTCTATATTTACAGTAGCTTTATATACAGCAGGCAGGATGCTGATCTCAGTAAGAATCCAGAATAACTCCACTGGCTTTGATGTCAAGACATGGCAATGGGAATCTGACAGCGCAGTGTGCTCATTTATTTACCAGCTATCACCCATTAATTGTTGGTTGCATGCTCCTGAAATATTGCTTAATCCTGAGAGCATCATCCTAGTCAGTCCTATGACCTTTGGGCCCTGGTTTTGCACATGTGCGACGTCATGTAGGTGCAGGGGGACCTCTGACAGGACCTCTGTGTCTATGCAAAGCTGCCCTGTGAGCTTCTTAGCAAGAGCTAGTTCTGAGTAGATGTCAGGCTGAGCTGCTCTGTCCGTACCAGGCCTTGCCTGCTGTGGGTGATGAAACTATCATCAGAAAAAAAGCTAGGCTCTTGATGTAGGGCAACCTTCAAACTCTTGTGTTTTTTTCTTTTTTTGGAGGGGCATGCATGGAGATGAGATGGTACTGTGTAGAAAAGGCTCCTTAACAAAGAAGACAAGATTTTAATATAGCAGATGGCTAAATACATGTTATCTGGCCTCATGGTTGCAAAGGCCTTTCTCATCTGAAGCCCTTCGGTTCTGAAGAGCAGGGATCAGTATCTTAGTTCACCTCAGAGATCTCAAGACCCCCTTTTAAAAAATCCTGGGTGATGGGTTTTCTCTGACCCATATTCTAAACCTGCTGAAGCATTTCTGTCAGCATAATGTAGTCTCAGAATAGCATCACAAAGTGGAAACCCTGCACTGTTTCTTATTTCATGAATAAGAATTTGACAAGCAGTGTAAATACTAGGAACAAATCCAGTTTCATCATGATTCCTCCATGAATTTTCTGACTTGATTGGTAGTAAACTTTGTCTTTTGTGTGCAATTGGATAATGCCTGTTCAAGGGAATGGCATTAATAAGCTAGTACAGATCATTGCAATGTCTTTTTAAAGCAGTACCCAGTCTTACACTGATGCGATTGGCTCTGGAAAATAAGACAGCGGCAATGGTTTTTTCTGACAGAAGAAAGACAGCTGTTCCTGGTGTTTCATTCTGGTGCATCCAAATGCCATCCAGCCTCCTCCTGCATCTCCTGAAAAGCAAGTTTTTGTACATGAATTAATAAATAAAAAATCTGGCCAATATTTTGAAACCCTAACATTTAATTTGTTTTCTATTACTTTAATCCAGAGGCGTGGCACAGAAGCTGTAGCCGCTGTGAATCAGTGTGTCACTACTTTGATATGAAGCATATGAATCTGTGCTTTGAAAGAACACACCACTCCTTTGCAGTTTTTTTTCTTTTTGCCAGATGTAGGAATTTTAAAAAATCCTTATTATTTTATCCCCACGCACTAGATATTAAAGGTGAACAACATTTATGTGTAAAAGACATTTATGTGTAAAATTTTCCATTTTTACAGCCAAAGGATATCTTTTATCTAAAGGAAGATCTTTGTATGCATCTGATTATTGTTTTTTAATTACTGCATTCCCAGCAGTGCCACCTGAGGCAGGAATGTGAACTCCAGTGAAATGAAGATGTATGCCTTTTGGCAAATCAAGTGAAAGACTTTGCTACACTGCTGCTGAATATGGAATCATATCACCAAAGACTCTGGGTTAATGGTCTACTTTTGAATGAAGGAAAGCAAAGTCTGTAAGATAATGATTAAATAAGGAAAAAGCAGAACAATATGGTCTCACTGAACTTCAAAGTTATTAAAAAATGAACAAATAGTGAGCCTTTACCACAGCTGTGAGCTGTGAATTGATAAGTACCGTATACATCAAGTCCAGTACATGTATGCAAGAAAGTGCTAAATGATATGCAGACGTGCAGGTAAAATGACAATGCAAAGACCAGATTCTATTTTAAAGGAAGGAAAAATGAGGACCTATAAAGGCAAGAATATGGTCTTGTTCCTTTTAGATCATAAGCTCATGACTGCAGGGTATAAAAAAAAAAAATTGCAAGGAGTGACATGCGACTACTATAAGATCGGCCATCATCAGCCTCCTGGGATATCATTAAATTTATTGAGGAAAAGATCAAAATTATCTAGACAGTAATTTTTGGAATTATACTATGACATCCATCCAACAGCTCCAGCATCACACAGGTTGCAAATTAAAAAGGAGTTGTCAAAAAGCATCTTATGGAATCTTAGACCATTGTTTTGTGTTAAAAGCCTATACTTACACAAAGTAAAATTTATGTCACTTTATTTTTTTCAAATATTGAATGCTGTTGTACATACATATCTAGCATGCATACAGCCTTAAACCATATTTTAGCTCAGCCATCACCAGCATATCCCATTACTTCAGTGGAAGAAAGGGAATAATGAATACAATGGGTTTAAGTGAAGCCAACATAATACCTATGGCATATGCCTCTTGTTTGGTAAATGCAGTCTTGGCAAAAGAAGGAATGGGTTATTTCTTCTGTATTTATATTGCTAATATAATATAAATTGTAAATTCTATTATATAGATACTTCAGCAACAAAAGAAGGGCTAAGGCAAATCTCCATCTTCTATTGGATGCAGATGGAAACGTAGTCACAACGGGTGAGGAAAAGGCTGAGGTACTTAATGCCTTCATTGCCTCAGTCTTTAATAGTAAGACCAATTGTTCTTTGGGTGCCCAGACTCTCAGCTGGAAGACAGAGACAGGGAACAGAGTGAAGCCCCATAATCCAAGGAGAAATGGTTAGGTATCTGCTACACCATTTAGACACACCACACACAACATCATTTAGTCTGCAGGGCTGGATGGGATCCACCCCATACTGAGGGAGCTGGTGCAAGTGCTCACCAAGCCACTCTCCATCATTTATGAGCAGTCTTGGCTAACTGGGGAGGTCCCAGCTGACTGGAGGTTAGCAAATGTGATGGCCATCCACAAGAAGGGCTGGGGGGAGGATTCAGGGAACTACAGGCCAGTCAGTCTGACCTTGGTGCCAGAGAAGGTTATGGAGTTGATGATCTGTGCCAGCAGACACTTGTATGGGACAACCAGGTGATCAGGCCCACTCACCTGCTTCACTAACCTGATCTCCTTCTATGAGAAGATGAGCCACTTAGTGGATGAGGGAAAGGCTGTGGATGTTGTTTACCTGAACTTTAGCAAGGCTGTTGACATGGTTTCCTACAGCATTTTCCTGAAGAAACTGGCTGCTGATGGCTTTGGTGGATATACCCTTTGTCAAGTTAAAAACTGACTGGATGGCCAGGCCCAAAGAGAGGTTGTGAACGGAGTTAAATTCAGTTGGTGTCTGGTTACAAGTGGTGTTCCCCAGGTGTCAGTATTGGAGCCAGTCTGTTTAATAACTTTATCAATGATCTGGGGTTTGAGAGTACCCTCAGTAAGCTTGCAGATGACACCAAGTTGGGTGGGAGTGTTGATCTGCTTGAGGGTAGGAAGGCTCTACAGAGGGATCTGGACAGGCTGGATTGATGGGCTAAGGCCAACCATATGAGGTTCAACATGGAGCATGTCCAAGGAAGACCATCGAAGATGATGAAGGGTCCAGCTATGAGGAGTAGCTGAGGGAAGTGGAGTTTTTTATCCTAGAAAAGGAGGCTAAGAGAGGCCTTATCAACTCTAAAACTATTTGAAAGGAGGTTGTAGTGAGGCGGGGGTCAGTCTCTTCTCCCAAGTTACAGATTATAGGACAAGAGGAACCCAAAGGATTGTCAAGCATTGGAACAGGCTGTCCAGAGAAGTGGTTGAGTCACCATTCCTGGAAGTATTTAGAAGATGTGTAGATGTGGCACTTAGGGACATGTTTTAGTGGTGGACTTGGCAGTGTTAGGTTTATAGTTGGACTTGATGATCTTAAAGGTCTTTTTCAATCTAAATGATTCTATATATTTTCCAGTTTCAGGTGCCAGCAGTGAGAGGCAGACTATTTTAGTATTGCTATTCTGGATATCATGTGTCCTGATTAGTAAATACTGGGCTTGGGAAAGTGATTATAAAGGTATAATTGGGTATCATGCTGGAAAAAAGAAGTGAACAAACATGCATTTAAAACAATATAGAAAGCATTCTGGTAATTTATCTGAGAAAAAACCATTTCAGTTAATGTCCCTTCGCAATGTCCCTGCCAAACCATTTTCATCTGAAGCAAAATAATTCCATTGATCACCATGGCATTGCTCTTATTTTCACTAATGGACCTGAGGATAGCTTTGGTCCTCATCTATAGTTGTGCTTACCCAAGCCAACA
This sequence comes from Scolopax mira, assembly GCA_004320125.1. Classification (NCBI taxonomy): domain Eukaryota; kingdom Metazoa; phylum Chordata; class Aves; order Charadriiformes; family Scolopacidae; genus Scolopax; species Scolopax mira. The sequence continues at coordinate 326,099 of BJBW01006140.1, read as the reverse complement.
AGAACTAGTTTAGAAACTCAGTGCTGTTATTTGAATAAGGTTGATTCCTAGCCAAAAGTTGAATCATCAAAAAAAAAAAGAGGCTGTTCTCATTCTCCTGTTCATTTGATAGAATCTGGCCCTTGGTTATCCATTAAATTCAAGAGGCTGCAGGAGCATTACCAGAGAGAGATATTTGGCCTCAAACAGACAAGGTATTCCTAAGGGAAAGGATTTGGGGTTTTATGTACTTACTAATTTTGTGGGTGGATAGCTTTGAGACTTTTTTAGCTTATTGGAGAGTTTCATGTAATGCACTACTTTGTCTGGAATATTCTTCATTGCTACTGAGTAGCACATGAAGACATGCAATGTCAAAGCTGTGCAGTGCCTCCTTAGGTATGGACCCAGGTTCATGTCCCATCTTGGGGCTGTTGGATGGGAGGTAGTCCAAGAGCAGTGATGCTGCGTTCATTGTACAGGCTGTGTGCTTTGTCAAGGAGATGCTACAATGATTCTTTCTGTGCTAGCTGCAATAATCTCAATAAAGCCATTCAGACTGAAAGTATGTGTGAGCTGTGAAGATGCATAGTACCAGGTCTCATGGGACAACATAACAGTGTTGGGCTGGAGTTTCTAACACAACTAGAAAATGGAAAATTAGAGAGCAAACTGTTTTCAGTGAAGTAGTGCAATAAGCTAGCAGAATTATTCCAGCTATAGAGCAAACAAGGAACGAACTTTACTCACAGGGTTCTCCGAGTTTTCTTTGTTAAAACTGACATCATTCAAATTACCAGATGAGCCTCTTTTATGGTGACCCTGATGTCAGGATTGCTTTGATTTTCCTCAAGTGTTGAAATAAACAAAGAGTATTCCTGTCTGTATTGACTACGAAGGAGCTATAAGCTCCTTGAATAAGCTTTCTCAAAAAGCCCTTTGACTAAGTTCTGCTTTAGAAAATTACACTTAATGAAAAAAAAATGTAAGAAAAAAAAATTTAAAATTTATTTTAATTTGGTAATATTTTGTTTCTCCTCAAAAGTTCAGCTAATTTGTTGGCTTTTAAGATTTCTGCATTGCTCTGAATTCTGCTATTTCTGTTCTCAATACGTAATGGTGACCTTACCCTTAAAGCTACCCTTACCTCTATTTTGTCAGCTTGACACTTTTCTGTGTTCAGGAGTAACCTGGGGGCTACTTGTCTAATCTCAGATCATTTCAACACTCTGTCAGAGGTGATAAACTATACCACTGCTGTAGCACTTCTCATAGTTTTTAAACAATGGTGAATTAAGCTAACAGCACTGAAAATGATGACATTTGAAAAATCAAAAAAAGCTGAAGAAAATTATTTTGCAGGAGAAATCTGTAGGTCATGCTAAATCTTTTTTTCATTCAAAATATAGGATACTGAGAATTTGATTATCATCTAGGATTCATCTAAATGCATTTACCTTAGCAGGTTACTTCACAGAGGTGGATATGTGATCTTTGTATGTAGATGGATTTGGGGTTTTTCCACATTTGATAAAGGTAGTGCAGGACAAGGGGCTGGGAGACAATGGTAATCCATAGTTCATCAACTATTTATGTTTTGCAAGACTACAAAAACAGTGGTTTGTTCTACCGTGCCTCAGAAAAAGGCTGAAGCTTGCCTTCTTGTTTCACCTTTCAGGCCAGAAATGGATGCCGATGTAATTAGCAGACAATGGGTGGCTTCTGAGCATGCCTAGTGGGGAGGCTTGTTTTTTCCAAAGCACAGTTTCTATCTTGAGGAGAGAATGAGGGAGCTGAGTTATGCTGTATCATTCTCCTTGCAATCTGCTCTGGCACAACTCCCTGTGCTGTGCGAGGGAGTTCATCCATCCTCCAGCATTGCCTTCAGAGAGGAGCTAGGTCTAATGAAGACTGAGGACTGAATGTGCTACAGTAGATAAAAGCTGAAAATATTGACATGTTTTTTAGGAGGCGAAGGATGAAAATATTGTCATAGATAGCCCCTTGTTTTGCACAAGACTGATGCTGGAATGCAATACTAGCCTATTTTCATAGCAAGGTATCTGTGAGAAGACTCAGGGTCCCCCATTTTGCTCGTCCCAATTAAATACAAAGAAAGAAAACAGTACAAAGGATATCTTACGGGTTGTTGTTTGCAACAAGCAACCTTTCTTGCCTGCATCAAAGAGACTACTCTCTATCTGGCTTAGCTTACAATTGTAAACTTTGCTTTATCATCACTGCTGAGCATCCAGTTGGATGGGGTCCTAGAGCTAAAAGCCTGAATCTTCCAGAGAAGGAGTGCATTTGGCAGGAGTTGCTGGGGGTATAGCACCTTTAAGGGCAACTTGCTTCTGAGCAAACAAACTGGAAATTTCTTCAGAGCTAGTGGTACAGACTGGGCATGTCCTCTGCATCCACCTGCAGAGCTCTCCTTTTAAACCAGCTTGTGAGCCCATCATGTCACCAAGGAGAGCAGCACAGTGGGAAAATCTTCACTTGTCTTCTTTTTTCCACTCCATTCCCCATTTTTGCTTTACGGAAAACTTCATGGATGGCACTTTCCCTTGGGCTTACAATAGGAAATTCACACTTAAAGCAGAAGGTTTGCTGTGTTTATCTCTGCTCTCTGGTGTTGCATACTGTGCTGAACAGTTTAGATAACCAAAAGGAGAAGCCACCTTGGGCTAGGAGAAGAATAGTCACAGCTTCTTCTAAGCTACAAGGGAAGTAAGAAGCAGTGTAGCCACTCAGGGCAGGGGCAAAAGCTTGGAAAAGGAGACCTGTGATAGCTCCACTTATCTTGTACAGCTCTGCTCTTGGAAACAGAGTTTGCAAGCCTCTGGTGACGGTGTTACTATAGAGATGATGCCCTGTATCACTTGCCCTTTCACTGCAGTCAGCAACTTGGATGAATAAGGTCTGCCAAAAGATTTCTGCTAAGTGTTTTATCTAAGATGGAGGGTTATATGACATGTAAATACACAAGTCAGGTGCCCTCCTGACTAATCATTACACAGAAAATTTGCAGGTTCCCAAAGCAGAATGACAGCTCTGCTTGAATTTTTCAATCACAAGATTGGTTTAAATGAGAGGTTAACACTACATTCCCCCAACCTGTGTATGGAATCACAACTCTGCCTGCGACACTTATGTGTTTTTACTGCAGTTTTATTATTTTTCAGAAATGTTGATTTTTTAATTTTTTTTTGCTGGGTTATTATTTTATTAAGTGCTACATCAAGTACAGTACAAGGATAACCAATAGACCATATGGTCTCAGGTGAGAAATCAAATGGCATCTTCTGTCCCCAGCAGGTCCCTCTGTTTTAATCAACTGACCAAAGCACGTGCAAAAGCAAGCTGTTGTGAGATGATCACCTAAACTGGTCTGATGCTCAGCCAAAACAACCAAAATTATCGCTGTATGTGTAATGCTTGCCTATACTCAATAGGCATACTCAGGTGGCAGAAAATGTTGTGAGGGAAAGTCTGAAAATGGATTGAAATAAAGGAGGCAAAAGATGCCAAAAGGGTCTGAAATAATCCTTCTGAGATGTGAAGCATCTTGTGAAGCATCTTGTGAAGCAAAGTGCCTGCTCCTGCAGTCCTGTGAACATGAGCGTCTGCTTTCATTTAGCAACAATTTCTATCTTACTTTTTTTTTGTGAAAAGCCTAGAAACAAGGCCTATGAGTTTCAAAAGGCAGATTAAAACAAAGAAACCAACCAATTTAATGAACTTTAAAAATATGTCTTTTGAAGTCTCCTAATTTATAAAAAAAAACCCTCTTGGTCTGGGCAACTGGACAGAATATCTTCCTAATGCAGTAAATGCACTTCTTTTAACTTCATAAGATAAGATCTTTATCTAATGCTCTGCTGAGTACTGTAATACATCTGCAATCAAACTGTTTGCCCATTTACTTCCTTGAGCTGAAACCTGCTGTCCTGTGTGCTGCTCTACAACTAAAATAGTTGGTATCCAAGGACCTGGTCATATGAGAAGGAATATTTAAAGCAAGTAGCAAGCTTGTTTTTCAGACAATGTTTCTTCCTCCCCTCCCCACTCCCCCCCAATCCCAGGAAAAAAAAAAAAAAAAAAAATTAGTTTAATGAATTGATAGGAAAGCTAGTCGATAAACCTTAAGCATATATACTGGCCTAATGCTTATGGTTAACAAATACTGTATATAGATGTGATAATGAACTAAAAGGTAAGCAATTTGGAGTCTAAAGATAGAAACATTATTTTACTATGCTTAAGCTTTATTTAACTTCATGTTAAGAAACAATACTTTTCTTTTATGTGGCCTGCTTTTAAGCTACACATTTTTAAAACTTTCCATCTTTCATAGTGTGTTATCTGAAGACTGAATATGCTGAAAAGTGTATGTCTTTTTTGTAGACTTTATGTATGCTTAGAAATAGAAAGTCATAAAAGGACCCGGCATTTGGCCTTGTTGAACCTCATATAGTTGCCCTTGGCCCAACAATACAGCCCATTCAGATCCTTCTGTAGGGTATTCCTACCATTTCTTTTTGGGCCTGAATGTCCAGACAGTTTTTTACCCACTGAAGAGTATGCCCACTCAAGCCCATGAGCAACTAGTTTCTCCAGGAGAATGCTGTGGGAAACACATCAAGAAAATAATTCAAGAAAAATAAAAGAAAATTTATTACACATTCCTTTGTGAATCTATGGCATACTTATCATTGATCAGTTACTTAGTCTGTGTTCATTTAAACATGAATAACAGATTTACAAGACTCTAAGGATAAAAAAGATTAGAGAATATAATGCAGGGAGACAATTGCGTTGGCAGTAGGATATGTTAAATGCATGGTCTTTTCTACTTTTGGTGTCAATGGCTGAAATGTATACTGGCTGTTGTACAGCCAGGATTTTTATTTTTATTTTTTATAGGTAAGCCTCCAGTAAGATTCCTTTGCCTATAGGAAGCCACTGGAGAAACTCCACTTAAAAATTTGATTATGCTATAAATACAGATATGGGTCTCTATTTTCAGGAGCATATCTTTCAAGATGCCTGCTTTCATGCTCCCAGAATTTGACAGAAACCTGACTTGCATTAGTTAATAGCAATATTTTGGAAAACATGGTCTTTTTTACACTGACATGAAAGCACAGTAAATCCTCTTGGTGCACACATGTCTATGGTCATTTACACACATACTTGTGTTTGCAGACATTCACTATTTTCCTTATCCATACACAAGGCTCAGAACACAGGAGAAAGTGTCAAGATGTGGTTGCAGTCAAGTGCCATCTCTTCACAAAGCTGCTGGCTCCAACCTTGTTGAAGTGCACAGACCCATGGGACAACAGGCTGATCAGCAAGGTTGGCCGAATATGGCACTGGGGTCCCAGGGCTAGAGAGAGCTGGGGACACTGTGCCTGGAACCCAAAACCTTACATAAAGCAGGTGAAATATTCCCAGGAAATACCACTGTACTGGTTGTGTGTTTGTGACTGTTCCAGCATACAGCCCTATTAGCCTGAAACTGGATATGAATTAAACTTTGTGCATACAGTCTCAAATTCATTAATGCTGTATTGCAACCTTGGAATGTGTAACTGTATTAGGACTAGCCAGCAGGCTTATCAGGATAGGAATAATGAAGAAAAATTATATAATGAGGATGAAAGATCTTCCTACAAACTCTTGGGAATTTGTTCAAAGATGAATTGGTGAGCAAAGCTGATCCAAAGGGCTTGGCTTAGAATAGATAGGGAACTTCAGGGTAAGAAGCCGAGAAGTGGCAAGATAAAACTTTGCAATATAAAAAGTGACTAATTTGCAAAAGTTGTTTGGAAGCTTTTTCAGGAATTAGACAACTTGTCTAGGGACTTTCCTCTTCTTTTGTATCCTGCTCTGCTCCTATCATCAGGTTGATCAATACATTGTTTTAAGGAACCTCGAATATTCACCATCAGCCACAGACGCACAAAGGGAATAACGTCAATACTGGACCCAGTCAGGCCTCCTGGGTAAGAATGATCACTGCTCTCATTTAGCACTTAGCATAAAAATGGGAAAAGGGCATGATGGGTTTTCTGAAGGGATAACACTGTAGAGGCCAACGAAGCTGAGTTGCAGCTATTTACCTTGAACTCCCTTAATTTATAAAACATCCCCAGTCCAATTTTAGTTAGAAATATTTTTAAAGAAAATAAATCTTGTTTGTAACTGGTACATAGAATTTAGTGTTAATGCATTTACTGAATTTGCATTCTGAAGTGTAGGAAAAGTAGTACAAAATGATGTTCCAGAGGCAACACTCAAGGCAAAACTACTCATAGGTCCTTGTTTTATTAAGAACAGAAAATCAATTTTCCTTCAAACACCTTATTGGACAGTACTTGCAAGCAACCAAATAATAACATTATTAATGATTTTATACTGTCACTCACTGGTTCATTGTACAGATCTGGAGAGAACTGAAAGCTTAGTGAAGTTCAATTGAGCTTTTTTCATTGAGAAAGTGAAAACGCATGGCACAATCATCTTCTCTTCTGGAACTGGGTTAACTTTGCCCTTCACACTCCAAGACAAAGATTTTGAGAAATCCAGCATAGTTTGCATACTGCTCACTACATAGCCATTTATATCAGAGATCCTAGTTAGAAGGCTTGCCTTTATCACCTTTCAGTATAGTCAACACGGTGGAGGACAGGGCAGCTTTTGTAGATTTCAGTTCAACTCCCTGACCTCCCCAGCTGCAAATAAGACTTAAGTAACCTTTCTTGTTACTCTGATTGTCCCATGCACCATACTGATGACAGAGTGGTGGTGCAGATCCCACCTTGAAAACATGAAGAACTAAACTGCAGTGCTGATATATCTGAAAGAATAGAAGATACAGAATTTTTATCAGAGATATGAATGCAGTAATTAATTATTCAGTCATTGTTTGCATATTTGAGGTACCTTTTATTATTTCATTAAATTTCAGTTTCGTTACCAGTGAAACTAATTTGATAGAAAGCGAACCCTTTATAGAATGACCTGCACTACAAAATAGCTGTGACCTGTGTGTGTTTCTAGAGAAATAGGTGATACTCGGTAAGAACAAACCCAAATCAATATTATAGGATGAGGTTATGGGTCAGTATCTACCAATGTGACATGGAGGCAGAGGAAAAAAGACAACATAAATGAGCTTTCTTTCATCAAAAGTATACGTCAATGTTTCTTCCCCCAGGCATCCTGACTGTCAATGAATATATCAAGAAGCAAAATCAAGAGGTTCATCTCCACTCATTTCATTAGCTACCTTTTTATTTAAACAGTTAAGTTTAGGCAAAACTCAGCAATGAGACCACCGTTCAATTAACAAAGTGTTCTTTCACTTCAATTGGATTTTCTTTGCTCACCAGGGGTGGATAATCAGTGTCTTCTAAGAACCAATGAGTTATCATCACTAAGTACCCAAAACTACTTTAGCTTTCATTTAAAATTAGTAACTCAGTTACTCCATGTACAGTACAAAATTTTAACATTATGTTCTTAAGTTACCACAGCTAGCTTTTAGGCATCTAACATAATGATCTGAACAGAAAGGTTCAGCATCCTCAGTCCTCACTGCAACAAGTGGAGGAAAAGGGACGCTCTCATAGAGTGCTGCTCACAGCACCCCAGCATCTTGTCCTCTCCTGATGATATGGGGAACAGTCAGAGATCTCCTTCCAACTTAAAAATCCAACTCTGGTCTCTTTCTTAGGGATCTTGGCTGTTTCAAATACCCAGAAGGTGGTTTTCAAACTTAACTTGTAATGGCTATTGTTGGGAAATCCTGATGTGATTGTTGCCAAAGGCACACACATGTAACACAATTAGTAAAGCACAAGGACAGATCATTATGTTATCAAGGCTGCAATGAAGACAAAAAATGAAGCTATTGTCGTCTGGACTACAGAAATGCTAGAAATTTTAATCTGCTAGTATCCTGAAGCTGTAAAACATGGCTGGCCTCAATTCTCATCCTATCAAAACAACTGAGATTTTTGTGGTGACTTTATTATGCCCCAGTGAGAGATAAGGCTTGTGAACCTGCATAAACAAATTAAAAAATTAAGGGAATTATTGTTTAAACTGGATATCAGAGAACGAAGTGTTCATATTGAGGGCATCCCATTTTCTAGAAACGTAAACTTATAGAACAGGTTAAGCCACTTTAATGAAATAATCTTATGTATTTGACAAAAAGAAGCTTTCTGGGTCAACGTACACATCATTACAGCCTGTATGTTCAGCACACATTTAAATCATGTGGCTCATGCACACACTATTCCTTAGGCTTACTCTAAGCCTACTCAAGAATGTTGCCTTTTCCTGGCCCTTCCTCCAAAACTGAAACATCTGCAGTCAGTCTCAGCTTACAATAACACACAGAGCTGCATTTTGGGGCTCTGCTTTGGGACTAAGGGACTATTCTTATGCCTTGGGCCATGTGTTGATCCCCATCAGCCATTAAACCACCAGCAATATTGACCCCTGGTCATTATTACTTAAGTCAATATCATCTAGTTACTAAGCAGAGGAGCTCTTACCAGGGTGATTAGGATGTGATAACTGCATAGCTGCAAGCAAATCAGATCATTCCCTACCACTATCCATGATATGTGTAATAATAATTCTTCCAGGTGGTTCAAAGCAGTTGGCCATGTGCCTAACAACTCACCTAGGCATTCTGGGATTGTATAATAAAATACTACTTGTCATGTCTTATTGCTTAATTATTGTTATCAGCTTCCAGAATTTCAGTAAACTGGGCGTACTGCATAATAAAGTGATACTAAGCCAGAGGTATTGTATCACAAGTACAAAGAGAGCTACACTACTATATTATACTGGATATACTATCCACACAGTAAACTCTTCAGTCTCTCTGATTTGCCTAGGGAGGAAAACAAAACAGTTTTTGGCTGACCTAAACGTGCCTGTATCTTAAATTCTCTGAAAAAGATAAATTCTCTGATATGATAAACTCCCTTTGTTAATATTATCACTTAGCATGCTTAAAATTTATCTGGAGAGTAGGTGGGGAGGCCCCTCAGGTGAGGAGACAGCAAAAGGTAAAACAAAATGAGAATGATCGTGCTCTCACATTATGAAAACTCACCTTCACTCATTTATATAGTGACAACATCTCCCTGCTTTTTGAATCAGTGACATCAATAAATACCTAAGGTAAAAAAACCCAAACAACAAATCACAAACAAACAACTGCATATCATTAGCAGAAGATTCCTTAAAAGTAAAATATACATGTAGCAAATCAAGCAGAAAAAAGCAATTGTGAAAACGTCTGGTTTGCTGGACTAAGAATTTATCTACCTTTTCTCCTACGCATTTCAAACACTTTTCCAAAACCAAGCAAATATGCAGTTTACAAATAAGAAAATAGGAGAATAATGAAGATCAAATACATGATTTAATATAAATACATCTATGTGATAAATGTAAAATAATTTCTCCCTTGGCAGGTGGGCTCCTCTCATCTTCAAGAGTTATCTAAGCTTACTATCCTCACTAAAATAAGTTTTTATTATTTCTTACTGGCATTAGCAGTAGAGAACAAAATCAGCTCTTGGAAGATGATCTGGATTTTATTCTGGTTTATTTATCATGAAAAGAACTGTTAATTAAATTCTCAGTGCAAAATACCACTGTAGATGCACCAACCCAAAATAACCCAGCTTGGCTTTCAGTATTTAATAGATTCTGGTGTCTGTTTTCCTGCTTCTCCTCAGGAAAAAATTAGCAAAACAAAACCCTAAAAAAAGCTTTTTAATGGAAACATGTCTAGAAGCCACTGGAAAACCATTTTCACAAAACGTAAATTTTAGTGGCTACCTCTGGTCAGACAGCAAGGCAACACCAAGTTGAAGACAGGTCAAATGCCTCTGATTAGTCCTTGTACACTTGCTGTTGGTGCAATAGTGGGTGAACAGGCCATGCCACCAGCAGCACAATGTGGAGACAGAGGGAAGCAGGGGTCTGCAAGCAATCTTGAGAAATTTCTCCCCAAAGGCAGAGAGTCCAGAGAGATCACAGTGCACACAGTCTGGAAAATGCATACTCATGAGAGCCTTCCATTAGCTTCTGGACTTGGAGACAGAGAATGGTGGCATTGCTTGAGAAGATGCTGAAGAGCAGCCTGCTGTATAGCAATCCTGTGACTACCCTGCTTTGGACAAACAATCCTGTTGATTACAGCAGGGATCTTAGTGTGGACTGTCTGTGCATGGGCAGGTCCCCTCTCAGGTGCTGCAGAAGGCAACTCAGAGAATCTCATCTGTTGTCAATGGGTTTAAATTCTCACTGTGGTAACCTGCACCTCCACAGGACAGCCCAAACATTTAATAAAGGCTGAAATTGGATCAAAATGCAATCCAAAAAAAAGTTTATCATCAACTTTGATCACACTTGGAGCCCAAAAATGAAACCTAGACTTCTGAGAATATTTACAAGGGATGAAATACCTCTTTCCACATTTTGCTATAACTTCACCGATGTCTTTTGTATTTTGTCTCACATCCTTTTCTTCTTCTATTCATCTCTCTTCTCAGCACTATGCACTGTGAAATGGTTTTAGCATTTTTCTGCTATAGTTTTACTGGTCATTTTACCATGGTCTTAACTTTAGTTCCCATGGACTTACTTTCTATAAAAGTGTCCATGGGCAGCTGCTTTATACTCCCCACTAAGTTTGTTAATATCAAATGAGACTGAGACGCTAATTGAACCCAAGTAAAATGCTGTGGTCAAACTGGAAGCCTGAGCCTACAGCTTTCAGATACTGGAAAATAAAAAGGTAATCAGAGACTCCTCTGGAGAAAAGCAAAACTTTTCATTGAATGAATCATCTACACTGAATTTACTGCTATTAAAAATAGAATGTGTGAATGCAGGAATATAACAAGTGATTTCATAGCCCATGAGTCAAAATGAATTGTTTGGGTCCTTTTTCTCAATGACAACACAATGACAACAAGCTATCATGACTGAACTTTCCCAGTGCAAATACCCCAAATACCCAAAAAATGTGATGCTCCTGATATGGATGTCCAGATAGATAATGCTATTCCCTCAATTTTTTAGTAAGCCTATTTCCTATTACAGAGTTGACACATTATGGTTTGTAGAATGTTGGTTTTCTCAGGGGAACATGAAAAAACATCTCTGATGGCACATGTTGCTAAAATCCAGAGGCTTTGTTTTACCCCAAAATGGACATTACTCTCTGTCTGTGCAACTTAATTCAATGACTTTGCTTGGAAAGCATTTATTTATCCATGTCTTTTCACAAAACTGAGTGCAAGTGCAGCATACTGTCTATTATCCCAGAAATACCAGTGTATCAGTGCTGGAAAAAAATATGCCTGTATGTAAAAAGTAGTAGTTGCAGGATTACAGGGAAGAGAAAGACGCTTTACATATATCATGTACATGATATATACAAATATATATTACTGTGCCACATAGTGACAATATAATAGTTGCTACCTCAAAAGTGTGTATGCAGGATGACTATTGTAAAATACATCAGATCTGGCTAATACAAATCTTGCCTTCCTTGAGTTTTGAAGACTAAACTATGACCTTTTAAATTTTGAATTCAAAAAGTTGTTGGAACCAGCATAAAAAGAAGTTGGGAAAAAACTGCAACCAAAGTTCAAGCTATCTGGGATGAAACTGAATGGAATATTTGGAAAAGAACATTAAAAATAATGTTTCTTTTCTGCATTTTGAAACTTGCATCTATATTTTTGCATTGGAAATCACACTTTTCAGCAATAGCTCTTACATTGTTGCACTACTGCCCTTGCAAGTAATGAAGAACAACACTTCTCTATCTTTTAGAAATATGGTAACAGCACTCTAGTATTACTCAAGGAGGTTATCATGCAACATCTGGCAAACAGGATACCTGACAAAAATAAGGACAATTCTTCGGGGCAAATCATCTGTCCCATGCCTGTTCCAACTGCATGAAGATTCCTGAGGCAGTGCCATGCCAAGGCCGGTAGAGACTCCCACGGGCCCAAGGCAAATACTGGCGGTGACTCCCTGTATACCAGAATGCACCACAGTGCTGGGCTCTGCCCACTCCCAAAACAGGGCACCCTTAGCAAAATGTTCAGCTCACTACCCTCTCTTGGCAGCCCTACTGCATGGTCTCCACTTAGGCCATTTACTAGATTCTGCAGTGTGCCCCTTAGTGAGCACATCCCAACCTACTGCAAAATCCTGATTACTAGGAGTGATTAATTTAATTTATTAAATTAAAGAGAAGATAAAGTAGAAAAAAAGAAAAGGTCAGAGGAAAAACATCCTTAAATCATCTTTACTTTGTATCATCTTATTGGAGTGCATGGAATAGACATAAACAGTAGACAGAAACCAAAGGAAAGAAAAAAAAAAAAAAAAGCCAAAATGATGCTGAAAATTGTACCAATAGCAGTGTTGCTATTAAGCCACGATAGAAAGTGCAAGAAGGTGGAAAGGAAGCAGATGGCCAGTCTTGTAGGTGGTCTGAATGAACAACTCTGGAATTTGTTTTGAGAGACATGTAAAATAAAGTTAACCATTGCTACTGCTTATTCTATGAGAGTATCAGGTTCTATGCATAAAGTATGAGTTTTTGTTGTAGTTGAAATGGTCAAAGAACTGGATTATTATGGGTACATCAGTAGAATGACTAAAACCTGTTTAGGCAGTATCAGAATCACAAACTATTTTCATAGGAATAGGCTGTGTTTCATTGTAACTTACTGCACATATTTAGGTAAAATCCAGAGTTGCTGAAAGGGAACTAGAATGAAAGACCCTGTCAAGACCCTTGCAGGAATGTCATTTGCATGCACAAAAATTCCTAAGCAAGGGTGCAAAATTATGTACTTCCCTGACTGCAGGTATGAAATACGTGAAACTGTTGTGGCTTTGAAGACCTAGGATGTTCCCAGTGCAGATCATGGTCTTATGGACCTCTGCAGTAGGCAAATCCAGCAGTTTCCCAGTTTCCATGTTCAGAAGCCTGTCAGTGCACCCCATGAAATGGTGCTTACCTGGATTTTTTGCTTCCTGTTCTCTATGCAATAGCAGTATGCCACTTCTATTGTAGTGTGCTCAAGCGGACATGAGCATGGACCCTTGTAAAATAATAATAATCAGTTTTCTACAGAACTAGCAGAGTTAGGCAACCTCTGCAAAGAATTTTAAGGCATGTCTTAAAGCTAGATAAGCATACCATGTATAATATCTACTTGCTGTTGTGTTCCCAGATGCAGCTTTAGATGATTAAGGCTGGAGGGCGGTGGGGAGGCAGGGGGGAGTCAGGCAGGGGATGGACCGAAACAAAAAGCTCTTTTAGCTTCAGGACATCTCCATGTGCTACCTGAGTAGCTAGGATGGAGCCATGTGTGACCAATATTTCTCTCTGCTGTGCCTGCAGTGGGTGGTGATCTTCCAGTAAGGCTGTGGACACGGTGTGCAGCCACAGCAGACAGCTTTCAGGCAGCCCCCGCCCAGGCTGAACACAGGTGGTTTCAGCAGCCAACACCATCTTGCAGGAACACTCAACCTCCAGCTGCCCCCCAAATTAAGCAGGTGATAGCATATGGTCATTCAAACCCCGTAGCTTGATTTGCCCCTTCTTAAATCAAGACGGAGCTCTAAAACTGGCTTGGAAAGCAAGCATGTGTTGAGCCTCTAGTCTGCTGGGCTTCTCATGTTGGTGTGATAGGAGATAAATTGTGTCTTGTCCCTAGATGCCAAATGTAATTCTGTAACTTGCAGTGCTTCAACAAGAATTAAAAACTTGCAGAACCCACTGCCTGAAATGCCTCAAACTGTATCTATCTCATATCAAGACACCATCCTTCTCTGTCTTGTTCAGAAGGTCCAAAACTGCTCAAAAGAAGATCTGAACTGCTGCCTTATTGCCAATTCACATTGTGTTACTATTGTTTTTGCTGCTGCTGCTTTAATTATACATTCAGTTTTGCAATACAATGGGTATCATTACTTTCAATGCCTTTATTATCATTTATTGCTGAATTTTAAGTGTCATCCCAATTAGTAAATAGGAGCTAATAACTTAAAACTGCTCTATTTTCTCTCCAGCAGCGGAGAATCAATCACTTTATTTTCATGCAAAACCATATAGTTTTTTCATTGCAACTTTCAGGATAAGTTTATTCAAAATCATTGATTTCTAATTTGTCTTTTTCAATTCCTTTTTTTTTTAAATTTCATTTTCAATGAAGTTAAAGGAAATATTTTTCCTTCTTTTATTTCTAACTTCTTTTTCCACTGAATAAAAAGAGGGAAATTACTCTGATAGAAAAATAATTAACTTTTTCCATTGGGAACTGAAGCAAAATGTTGCTTGGTGTTATTTTTCTCTCACTTCAGGAGATAAAGTTGAAAGTGAGAGAAAATGTTATTTTTAAAAGCAAGAGTGTTGCTTTCCTCACTTTTTTATTTTAATATTTAACTCTCCCTTTTCTATGGGAAAAGTGGGAGGAAGGGGAAACAGCTGAACTACTGACTGAAATGGATATCTCATCACAAGCAAATAAAAATTCTCTTTCTTTTGCAGTTTAAAAAGTAATTACTGAAATTGAAGTAATATAATTTAAAATACTTGAAATGAATGTCAGATTGGTTTGCAAATTTTTGGTTTGCATTTAGTTAAACATAAAGCTTGCTGTCTTAAAAAGTAAATGGAATCCAAGTCTCTGGCTGGTCACTCAGGTATTCCTGGCTTCCTCCAGCATTGCCAGCTTGAGGATGTTAGGGATGAGGATGCCTCCCTCCCTAAAAGAATGGGGGAAGGCAAGATGAGTTACCTCTATGAACCACACAGACAAGTTTTTGCAAGGTCATACAGGGCTCCTGACTCTTTGACTCTTCACATCATGGCTGGTGGCTGCAGGATGACACTTGTTCTTGGCAGGGGTCAGGGCGATGTGCTGACTGGCGCTCTGTGTCTGTGCTGCTGCTGCATGCCCTGTTGAGTTTCCCTGAAGGAGCAGCACACAGAGTAGACTCTGGGAGGTAAAGGCTGTACCATGTCAGGGTGGTAGAGCTGCGGTCCGCAAGAAAGGATGAGTGTGGAGTCACACACGTAGGAGTGGGAATATTGAGAATGACAGTGAGTCACATTGGTAAGGTACAAAATGTTATGGGCATTATTTCCAACAATTTTTCTGACTATTCATGACTTCAGCATGCATCAGGAAACACATTTTCACCATTAGGGTGACAAAGCACCCTAATTGCCTAGAGAGGTGGTGGACTCTCCATCCATGGAGATACTCACTGAACCCAACTGGACAAAACTCCGAGCAACTTACTCTAAGTGGCTCTGCTTGAGCAGGGGTATTGGAAAAGATGGCCTCCAGAGGGCCCTTCCCACCTCAGCCATTCTTGATTCTGTCACCTCTGGGATAGGCTGGCAAAGATTCATCACTAAAACACATTATGCCTTACTGCCTCTTCTTATGAAAATACATCCGTTTCAGGAATGCACTTCATAGGACATTGTGCAGTCCTCAGACTGACACTTCTCTCAGTGAAGAAAGCTGTCTGAACCACTTCACTTTCAGTAAAGTTCTTAAATTGGTCTGAAGTAATGCACATGGATATGTATTTCTTTTAGGGCTGAGAATTGGCCTTGGACAAAGGGTCAGAGTAAGGGTTTGTGCATCATAGAATCATCAAATGGTTTGAGTTAGAGGGACCTTAAAGATCATCTTGTTCCAACGCCCTGCGATGGGTAGGGACACCTCCCATTAGTCCATATTGCTCAAAACTCCATCCAGCCTGGCCTCGGTGCATCACTGGAACCTCATTTAAGACTTGAAGGTAAGACTTGAACAAAACCTGAATATTAGTGCATAACAAATGGCACCCACCACCAAAAACTAGTTTCCAGTTTTAGACTTCAAGCGCTTTATTTAAAACTGCCTGTTTAATTTAAAAAATAACAGCTCCAGAAGGAAAATACAGCTCTACAAGAATATTTGGCTATATTCAGTTGAGGGACACAAGCTTGGTATTGAACATATTAAAGAAACAAAACGAAACCAAAACAAAACTAATAAAAGCCAGATGGCAGTGGGTATCAATCACTGTCTTTAAAACAGCAAGACGTATTCCACAGTCCACATGAGTTTTACTGTTTCTTCTGGTGGTGTATCAATGTGATTTAGCTGCAGCTAGGAAGCTGGTATCACTTCCAAACAGTGAGGGTCACATGACACTGAGTCAGCTTTAGGCAGCTCATCTTCACATATCACCCAGCAGTGGATTTGTTGATATGCTCCATATTGCAGAATATAAATGGGTTTCCAGATAGGGAAAGATGATGACAGACAAAACTACCCGAGTGAAATACTGACAGGACAAGTCACAGCATGAACACTGTGACCATGGAGCTGGGAACTTGCAGCTTCATTGAAGATGCATCCAGCAGGTTAAAGCATCTTTTCTTGTCTAACTTCCATCTCAGATGAGGCGGCATATGCTTGTGAATAGATGAGGGCAGAAGTCTGCATCTCTTGAAGCACTTGGTGCAAGACCATTTTCTTCCAAAAGCAGCCTCTTGTCCCTAGGGTTTTAGAGTGACACACATCCCATAGCATGACAGTTTGACCGTAACCTTTTTTCATGCCATGTTCTAGCTGCATATGATTTTACAGTGCAACATAAAATAAAACCTCAGCGGTCTATTTCAAACATATCTGTGTTAGCATTTTCTTCTTTGATATTCTACATTCTTTGCACTCTTACTTTTCAAATTCACTGGTATTTTTCCAGTTACATGTTTCTTAATTTTTTCATAAAACAAGAAATTGATAAAAAGCACACATAATGCATTTTGTGTACTCATGTGCATTTCTCAGAGCTATGCATTTAACCTGCTGTAATTGTGAGGCAAGTAATTTATGCCCAGGAACCACAACCAGTCTATTCTGCAAACAGTCAGCAAGCCCCCTTGGCAAGCCCCTTCCATGCTCCAGAGACCAGCTGCTCTTGTTGACAAATGAAATATAGGCATATCCCAAAGCTATGAATTGCAGTGGGAGAAGCCAAAAGCTGGCTTTCTGCAGTGGGCACCATGTGGGATATTTTGAGGGTATCTATAATTAGAATAGATTTTTAGGGTGAGGGACAATACGCGACACGGCCACAGGGGAGTGGACAGTATTTCTAAGTAGGCATCTACACTACCTCATGGAAACTGCCGGGACCAGTGAGAAAACACCAAAGTCACAGCTGGGCTCAGAGGAATAGGGGTACCCAAAGACAAAAATTGTAGCTATGAATACCTCACAAATTTTAGAATAACTGCTACTAGTTCTTCTGCATCTATACTGTTGCATTTGTTATTTATCAGTAGCGTCAGCTCTAGTCAAGAATGAGCGCCATTGATCTTTACCACTGTGTCATCTCAGCCACCTGAGAGAGCTGTAAAATGCTTGTCCGCATGCTACAACCTTCAGATTAATGGCAGCCCAGAAAAAATAGTCTTCTTTGGATGCAACATACAAACACATCATGCCATGTTAGCCAAGGCTCTCAATGCAGAGGACCTATTCATATTAAAAACACCAGGTGCTATATAGAGATAGAACATTATGGATCACCACCTACAACAACGGTGTTTCAATCTTTGTGGGTGCCTGTGCGCAAGACAAGTAACTTAGCACTGACAAGCTGAAATGCATGTTAATTAGAATGAGTCCGGTGTGCCCTGGAACAAAGTGCATACTCTAAGAAAACAGGACTGATCTATCAGTTCATCCAGGCAAGCACTCTGTATTTCTGAGCAGCAGGCAAGGAATTTGAGCAGTCAGTACTGGAAGGAGCTGCACACAGAGGAAGTGTCTGCTCTGTCAGAGACCAGAGGTTATCTTAGAAACCAGGCTATAAAAGTTTATATTTTTACTGAGGTCACAGTGAGATTTCTCACACACCATTTTAGCCCATATAAACAAGAGGTTTAGTATAAACCAGCACCTTGCTTCTGTCAGTAAAGTGAGAGGAACATCTCAGAAAGGCTGATTTATCTGGCTCTATCCCATTTTAAGAGAGGGTAAAACACTCTCAGGAGGTGATTTATCTTGAGTGGATCTCTGTGAGTACTGGTGAGCAGATGTCTATGTGGAGGGAATGAAGCCTTTGTTTTGATAATTGTAGATGTTTTCCAATACCATTGCTCCCTAGAGTTTCTTGAGCCTGGTCAAAAATAATTACCCAAACGCCTTTGAACTTCTGAAGACTCAAGAGTATGGCTTTCAGGAGCTTGTCCAAAACTAGTGCTTTTAAGTCATGTATCCACGGGCCTTGAGTATGTGCAGAAAGGGCACATTTGAACTATCTTATTAAGCAAACTGCTTTCAAGTGAGGAAAAGGTAGCAGGAATATTTAGATTTGCTGGGTGCGGGGGTGTGTCTGACTCCAATTTTGCTGCAATGCTACAGCGTGATGCCGGAGGCAGGACCCCTGGCCTCGGACAGTGGGACCACTTTGCCCTCCCGCGGCGTCAGGGTTAACCCGGCTTTCCCAGACCAGCTCGCCCAGGTCTGCCAACACCTGCGGCTCCTCACCGCCGTGCTTCAAGGCTGGGGCCCCGGGAGACCTAGACCCCGGGAGACCTAGACCCCGGGGAGCAAGGGATGCGGGACGGGCGGCGGGGCGCGGGACTTGCGCCGGCCGCGGGCTCCCTTCGCCGGGCCCGCGGCGCATCCCTCGGCCTCCCCTCGGGCTGTTGTTCGCCCCCCGCGTCCTTCCTGCTTCCGGGGGCCGCCGCGGGGAGGATTTGCCGCAGATGACATCAGCTGTGGATGCTAGAAACGCGGCGGCGGCGGCGCAGGGATGCGCCGGCTCCCCCCCTTCCTCCTCCTCCTCCTCCTCCTCCTCCTTCTCGCCAGGTCCCTGCCCTGCACCGTCTCCGTATAAAAGGGCCGCCGCCTCCCCACCCTCCCTCACTCCCCTGCCGCCTGCGGAGCCGTCGCCGAGCCGCCTTTCTCCCCTGAGCGCCCCGGATCCGCGGGGAGGGGGGGAGATGATGGCCACCGTAGTGGTGGAAGTGGACTCGGAACCTTCCTGCAGCATCCCCAACCCCACCTCGCCCAGCCTCTCCCACCGCTTCCTGGACAGCAAGTTTTACCTGCTGGTGGTCATCGGGGAGCTGGTGACCGACGAGCACCTGCGGCGGGCCATCGCCAACATCGAGCGAGGTGAGGCGGCGGGGAGCGGGCACGCCGCCGGCAGCGCCGCGGAACCCCCCCGCCACCACCACCACTACCACCCCCCCACGCCCGCCCGCGCCTTACCCCTCCTCGGTCGCGGCCGGGGCTCACCGCACCCTGCACGCACCTTCCCCCACCCCAGACCCCACTCAGGGCGCGGCCGTGCGACCCGCCGAGTCGCCGTCCCCGGTTCTTTATTCCGCGAGGGGTCCCGCCGCACCCATTCCCCCCCCCCTTCCCTTCCCCCCCCCCCCCCGCACTGTGCATCCTCTCTCCCGTGGGGTGCGGGCAGGCAGGGCCCCGGCAGCGAGCCCTCTCCCCTGCTCGCCGTCGGAGGAGACCGGGACGGGGCTGGAGAGGAGCCCGGTGCCCGCGGCGCCGCCGCCGAGCCCCGTCTGCCCGGCGACACCGGCGGGTGGGCGTGGCGCGGTCCGCACTGCGGTCCCTATGGCAGCCCGGAGCGGACAAAGGGCGGCCGCGGCGCCGGCGGCAAAGGCGGCTGGGGATGAGGAATAGGGATGAGGATGGAGCTGCGGGGACCCCCCGAAATTTGCTGCCCGAAATCCGCCCCCCTCCCCATCCGCCGCCGAACTGAACCCGCGGGGCTCGGGGCGTTTTCCTTCTCGGCGGCAGAGGCTGCCCCAGCGGGAGCGCAGCCGTGCCTTTGTGTCTAACTTTGGGCGGCGAGACCTCCCTTTCGGCCGAAGAATTTTTCGGGACCCAAGCCCCCTATGTGCGTATATATACGCACATATTCCAGTGGCGGAAAACCTTTCGGGTTGCAAGGCTAATACTTGAGTGCTCAGCCTCCTGTGTCGTCCGGCTGCGGGCTGCTTTGGCTGACGGCTTATTTGTCCTTTTCTTCAGACGGTGATGCAGGAAGCTGTACCGCAAGTGAAATGACAGTTTTTTAAGTTCTAGATGTGGTTTTCATGGAATAGATCGCGATGTCTATGCAGAGGAGGGAAAAAATAGCCCCATTGCAGTAGTAGTAGCATGAAGCACAAAGAAAATTATTGCCAGATCTATTTAAGTTTGCTAAACTCAATTGATACCTGATTTTGTAACATATATTTTTGTTATGGGCTAGTGAAAGCAGACATTTCAGAGACCTGCCATTGTTAGAAGGGAGGAAGAGATCCTGGAATGGGGAATTGGTAGCAGCCTTGTCATGTAGGTGTGGTTCAGCAGTCCAGCTAGGACTTCATTTGCCTCTATTGTTGCTTTCTCAAGCATTGTTGCTTTAGTTGGCTATTTCTCTTCGTTCTTTTTCACAGCAGTTTGTGGTAAAGGGCTGCTTTATCACAGCTAACTGGCTTCACCATGACTTGTTCATCTGTATTGCTACCATTGTCTCCTAGGGCGGGCTACTGAGGCAGATGCTTTGTCATTCAGAGCCTCTTCAGCATTACCCTTTCCTAATTCCATCTATCTTGCAGCTGTGTCAGAAGTAAATTGACTGCATTTTAATTAAATTATTAAAAATTATAGAGGAAATGGATAAAACTTCTGCCCTCAAGACAGCTGATGTCATCCTTCCTCTGAAGAAATGTTCTTCAGTCTCTTCTTGAAGCTTCCATTGTACAGTTGCTGCTGCATAGCTCTGTTGCTGCTACCTCCTGCCACTAAGCATAACACCCACTTGCAGTTTTAGGTGTTCAGAGGGAAAGCTTTGGCCTTTTTATTCTTCATTTTGGATTAGAAGTCACCTTGCTGCTCCTGGTGTCAGTTGATCTGACTGAGATTTTGCCTGCTAGGAAAAAACCTTGATCAAATTTTGAGGTGCATTGTTCTCAATGGGTACACTGGGAACCTGAAGCTCTATCTGCATGAGGCAAATATGGGCTCCACTAACCTTTTCTCTTTGGAAAGTGTGCTGCAGTCTGGAAAAATCCACTTCTTTGAGCCTTTATTCTGAACAGAGCCTTAAATGCATTTTGGGTTCTTGATAACTCTGCCTCACTGTCTTCTCTGGTACATCTCCTGAGTACCATCACTGAAAACTGTGGATTCATGCGCCAAACTGCAGAGCAACGTGTCAAAGAAAACATCTGCTGATAACACATCAGTGGCGTGATGCTACGCAACCTGGTGGAATGCAGAGTCATTTCTTAATATATCACAAAGCGGGAATGGCGTGATGAGATACATTTTCAGTAATTACATTTGGGATGTGACTTTGCTAAGGGAGCAACCCTCCAACCCATCATCCATTAAAAAAAGGGGGGAGTGAAGAGAAAGCTTCAAGATTTTTCCACTTAATTGGTAGATGCTACTGGGTGTGTCCTGCCTGCTGTCTTATCCTGATTAATCCTGTGTCTATTGACATTGCACTCCTAAGACTGCAGAAAGGAAAAAAAAACCTAGCTCCACTTCAGCCACGCTTCCAGCAGTTACATCCATACTGTCAATCATCATTGGATTGATCATAATCAACATTGGATTGACCTTGGATTTTTGTTCCAGATTTACCTCCATACTACAAAAAAATGATTTGGTTATATAATATATTACGCTACTTCATAATATACATGCATAATTTGTACATCCAGATTGCTGAATCATGCAGCTGCAGATTTCGGATATTCTATCTAAATCCTAGCTTCAGCATCTAGAACTACTGTTTAGGCTTTTTTCTTTTTTTTTTTTTTTTTTTGCTATTTATTGTGAGTGCTATGTTTTGGACATTGCCTGGCCCAGGAATCTTGACTACACCTAGTCAGAATCTTATTCCTATAGCAAATTTGGATTCATGACAAAATCCGTTATGGATGGTAGACAGGCCCTACCATTAGTAGTCCTGAATCATAGTCCATACCGACCTCCAAAAGGCTTTGTTGTCTCTCACACAAGCTTACTGTTAGAGGCAAGTGAGGTGTTTCTCTTCTGGCTTCTTGAAGTTCAGTTCTCATTCATTCAATGTTCTTCAGCTTTGTGATCAATGTTGGTTTACTATACTTTTCATATGCACTGTACGTGTGTGGTATTATATCATCTTTTTCTTGCTTTTAAATATTCCAACACCTGGAAAACATTAAAGCCTGCTGAGCTGTATTTGTCTGCCAAAGCTATGCCCCAAAAATGCACCATATGGCCAAGAGATTTTTGAGAAATGAAAATAAGGAGACTTGCGGAAGAGACTCACTGCTTATGCCTCTGAACAATGATGCATCAGTCAGGAAGTGGAGGTGGCTGGTTGTAGCTCAGTTATTTCTCTCTTGAGTGGTTATGAAACACACAGGCAATACTGTATTCCCAAATTTAGAGTTTCAAATAGCAGCTACTTAATAGCTGGTAGCATATCACAGTAGTAAGCATGTTCCAACCTAGACTGGGATACTGACAAGGAAAAGCTCTAGATGAATTCTCCCTGAAGAAGCTTTAGGCTCTTGAAATGCAGATGTTCGTATTTGCATGGAGAACCTACTCAAAGCTGCAATGGGAGACCAGCACTGCAGATCTGGTTTCTCCACTCTTCCCCCTCTTTCTCCTCCTCATCCTTCAGCCCTACAACATAGCTTCTGCCAGTCTGAGTCCTGAAGTTTCTGCTGCCTTGAGAGAATATAGCATGGGAGGTAGTGTTGACAGTAACATTCACACCCGAAACCCTGACAGAGGTACCAGCAGGAGTGTTAGTGCTAGTCTTACAGTGAGGGGTTGGCCACACACCTCTTCAGGCACTTTCTTGCCAAACCCCAAAGTGATTTAACTCAACAACTTCATGCAAAGGCATGGTCAGGCATGTGGGGAGGAGCCATCAGACACTTCCTCACCTGCAGTACCTTCTGCATTTGCCAGCTGATTTGTGTAAGACTAATGATGTTTCTTTAGAATAGGAACAAAAAGGAAAAAAAACCCACTAAAGTTGGTGTTCAAAATTGCAGCTGCAGCAGTGCTTGGACTTTACCTGCAATGCTGTCTGCTTATTATTTTTCGAAGCTACAAGATATTTCAGAGCAATTTCAAAACAAGAAAATGATAGGAAAACAGTGTGTTCTCCTGGGTTGTTTTTTTTATGTAGTCATCAAAATGTTATGGAAAGAAACAACGAATTTGTGTTTTGGCTGCAATGTGTCCCCCCACCCCACCCCCCCGTCAAATTTCAATGCTTTTGGAATTGTACATTATTTTTTTTATCATCTCTGTGTCAAGTATCTCACTTTCTCAGTAGTTGTGGGGACAGAAATGGTAGGGAATAGAAACGTGCTGTTTAGGTTTTGATAGAAAAAAGATCAAGCATAGCACTTTTAAATCTCAAAACTAGAATTCTGATACTTCATAAATAAAAGATCACGCAAATTTTAATTTTAAATATGGGATGCTTCAAAGCTTTTGACTGAAGAAGTCAGCAATTTAATACTCTGTATTTAAATGTTAATTTGCAACATGCTAGGTGATGCTTTTTTCTCAGAAGGACAAGTACAATGGTCCTGTAGTGTGACTAAAGTATCCTAGGAGTTATTCACTCCCATTTTTGTAAATCAGTGTATTGCTATTTTAAAGTCAAATTGGGGACATCAGTAACTTCGTGTAATGTGGCTACTAGGATGTGGGATCATCCGTCCTGAGGCTGTGGCCTTAAAGAATTGTCACCCTTTGGAAAGGCAGATTTCCTCTTGCTTGTGACTGATTCCTGTCAGCGCTTTCCAAAAAAATAGCTGTGTGCCTTGAAAGGAAGAGAGGCTGGGTTTGGAATTTAGAAATATGCAAATGACATGAATGCAAATGGAGAAATACTCAGTTAAAATTTTCAGTGTTCATGTATCAAGCTGGATGTGTTTTGTAATTTGAATTTTAGGAATCCGATCATGGGACACAAACTTGGTTGAATGCAACTTGGACCAAGAACTGAAACTTTTTGTGTCTCGCCATTCAGCTCGTTTCTCTCCTGAAGTTCGAGGTGAGTTTTTGGAAGTGTTTGGCAAGGGGGTTATTTGTGTGGGGGTTTTTTAAGAGCCTGATTCATTACAATGAATAATTTTTTCCCCTTATTGTAAAATACAGCTTGAAAATTATTTGTTTTAACTTTCTCACAACCTAATAGTACAATAATCAGCCCTTTTGGTTAGCTTCATGTATGCCACCGTGATTACTTTGGTAGTAGATGTTAGTTTTAGGGCCACATTCAAGTTTAAAAAAAAAACCCTCACTTTTTGACTGAACAGTTTATGTAGAGCCAATATAGTAGTCCCAAAGACTGAAGCTTATTGTGGTACGTAGAGCTCATACAAAAAAAAATAACCTGACAGGTTAGCTCTATAGTTTGATAGAGCCAGAAATGGTGTCACAGCTGTTGCATTAGCACAGCTAATGTGTTTCTTCCCAGAGGGCTTGGACTTTTCTCTTTCTTGGTATGGAAAGCTGAGGGGTGGAGGGCCTACCTTGACTCATGGGAACTTTCTTTGGCTCATATGGGGAAAATTACAGGGATCATAATACTAAATCTCTTTTGCTGCCTTTTCTTCAAGCCTGTCCTTCCTTTAGAGGATTCACACAATAAAGCAAAACAAAAAAACAAAAAAAATTCCAATTTTGTGAAGTGTAAAATTTGATGTTGTTCTTGTTGCATGGAAATCAAGTGTTTGGTAAGTTTTCTAACATCTTATTAACACAAATGCTGGGTGAGCATGGGTGAAATTAATCATGGTTTTCAGGTAAAAAAAATATAAAACCTTCTCAAAGGAGTAACAGTTGCTTTAGTGAAATTATTGTGGCCACATGTACATTGATGACTGTTATAAATTCCATCTTCAGGAATACCTCTGTGTGGTGAAAGTGTGCTATGGAAGGTTGTGTCATGCTGCTACATCACATTCTTAGGGTCAGTTGCTATACGCTGTTGATAAAGATTTTGATATCTTGCTAGTATGTTGGCATTTAGCTGATAGATTTGAATAATATACCAAAATGTCTTGTGTAACTAATTCCTCCACTTACAGCAAAATCTGCTATAACCTATGCTGCATTTCCCCCATTTCTATAGAGAGTAAAACAGTGCTGGAGTTAAGAAAAAAAAAAAAACAAACCCACACTTCTGAATCTTCTCCTGGTTTGAATACCAACAGAACCAATACAACAATACTCAGTGTGAAGATTGAGTCAAGGCATGTGGTCCATGTGGAAGTAAACTCAGGCCTAGAATACACATCCTTAATTTCAGTTTAAATGTTGTGAAGCCAATTCAACTTTTAAGTGATACTAGTTGCTTTGCTTTTCAGATAAGGTATTCTTATAAGTGAAAGTAGCAGAATTTATCTTTAAGGAATGCAAGATCCAATGCATCCATTTTTAAACATGTATGTGTTTTACTTTAAAACTTCAGGGAGGAAAAAAGATCCTGTGCTTCTCCTTTACCAAAAATATTCCAGAGTGTCTAATATCTTTTGCTATCTTGTTTAGATGATACATCCTGATACCATTCCATAAATTAAAATAAAGCAAATACTCTGTTTTCATATGATAAATAAAAAGATTATGTACCTCTTTCATCAGCAGAAAGTTTAGAATGCTCTAGGAATTTTTCTCTAGGAATTGTATTTTTGGTTGATTTTTTTTTTTTCCTTGTTTGTCTAGACTTGCCTATTTAGTCTGTCATTGTGCTGAATTACAGCTTAATTGCATGTGACTGGAATTCATCAACATCTCTATGACAAGCAGTAATGAATGTGTTTTTCACCACTACTCAATCTTTAAACAATAAACTGCCAAAATCTATGTTGAGAGAGCTCTACGGAAGCCTACAAGTTGAATAAAGGGAACATCCAGGAACAAAGCTAGCCCTCTTGACCAATTTCTTGTTTAAAATTTTGTGAGGAAGCCCATTGGCACCTCTAGAATCCCACTGCACATCTCAGAGGATCATTTTAGTTTCCCTCTGTGGCTCTCTGATGCTGAATCTGCATGAGGCTCCTTTGTATCCTTTCTACTGCTTGGTAGGGAGAAGGGGGTCTTTGTTGCCATTTGTTAATAAAAATTCAGAATGTTTGATTTCCCTTAGAATGCCCAAATGTTGAATTTTGAGTATTTAACCAGTCAATGTTCATGAAGATGATTGTAAGTACATATTCCATTATGCTCCCAAACTCAGAAATTCTGTGGAATTTGGGTAACTAGGTGACCTTTTGTCCAAGGAAAGTATTCATCCAAGGTGACAGGATAGTCTGTGAGATGTAATTAAACAGTTTTGTTTTTTTTATCCTCCAGTCCTTTGAGACTGATCTCTTTGTGTGACTCACACATAGGGACAGTTTACTCTGGAGGAAGGACAGAATCTTCTAGTGTGTCTGCACAACTCCTAGTGTAGTCGGGTCTGACTGCTGACTGAAGCCTGTTTGATTACTATGTTTAATTATGGTAACTGTAGTGCTGGCTCAGCCAATGCTTGTAGGCTTCTCAAAGGCGCTTGAGAATATGCACAGCAGCAATATGAAGGGTAGGAATTCTTCTCCAAAAGGAAGCTTGGAGGAAATGGGGCCAACCCTGTCCCCCACGCCATATGCCTGCGATCTTGAAGAAGCGACATGTGCGAGAATACGTCTGTCAAAGTATGCATGTGTTTTCACTTGAGGAATTCGAGGTCTAATACTTCT
Organism: Scolopax mira; assembly: GCA_004320125.1. Taxonomy (NCBI): domain Eukaryota; kingdom Metazoa; phylum Chordata; class Aves; order Charadriiformes; family Scolopacidae; genus Scolopax; species Scolopax mira. The sequence goes on along the minus strand of BJBW01006140.1, from coordinate 299,242 downwards.
CGCGGTGCAGTGAATAGCAATGTACATAGTGATACTGCACAGAGCATGACTAAATCCCAACGCTCTCTTTGTGCTTTTTTTCAAGGGAATGGATTGTCACAGTGCTATTTGTTCATACTCTATTCAGCTGCTGGGCAATTCGTGGATGATTTATGATTCCTGAAAAATAGGAATTGGAATGCAAATGACAGCAAATCTTTTCTGGTACCTTCTAAACCAGCTGAGTTAGCAGGCTCCTTAATGCCAAATCTTGCAGAAATGTTGTTGTCGGGTGTTGGTGAGAAATGGGTAACAAGGCATATTAACTGGTTGCCAAGACAACAGGCAACACTGTTAAAATGGGTACTCCAGTGCTTGCTTCTGTTTTCTCTGCCATGTACTGATAACTTCCATCTTATGTTAACATCACAAGGACAAAAAATCAAACAATGAATTGTAACATGTACATGTTGAAAAAGGAACTGTATCTAGTCTTGGAAAGAACTCTTGTTGAAATTGCAGCTGTACCTACCAATCTTTTCTTAATTAAAGTTTCAGCTGCATAAAGCAGCTTCACAAAAGACCAACTGAATGGGTTTTGGGGTGGGGGTGTGGGAGAGTGAAGCCATTGAGGTTCTTTCTGTAAGACTTCCACACCTCCTGTTTTGTCCCTCAGCTTCCACCTGGGGACACTTGACTGTCTCATTGGTGTGTATTCAAGCCCTTGTCTAGATGAAATCTGTTTTATTTAAATAGCTGCTCAGTAGCTAGTCACTGGTAACCTTCTAAGAATGCACTCCTCAAGCGATGCACTGTGGCTACTTCATAATAACTACATGTTATTATGAAGAATGTTTGTCTGTGGTGGACAAGTTTCCTATTTCAGGAGTACTGGGAGGTCTCCTGTTGCCTGTAAGTCAGCTGTTGGTGGCTGGTGGCTTAAGTGAGTCCTTCCTTATCTGTACCCAAGACTACTTTTCTCTAGCCTGCCTGCAGCTGGCAGGGGGGACCTTCGCAAAGTGCAAGACATGTTTGGTGTCCCCTTGACAGCCACCTGCAACAATGTCAGCAGTGTGCTTGCCTCCTTCAAGCTTACTGAAAAAGGTTGTTGATCTCTGAAACTGACATTGTCTCCCAAAACCTTAACAGCTTCTATTCTGAAAGTTAGTGTTTCAGAAGTTACTGGTTAGGGCTGTTAGTATCCTCTGGAGAGTTTTTAGATCTGGGAATTTTGCTCATCAGTACTTACAGCTCCATACTTTTCCAAAGCAGATCAACCCAGGAGTTGATAAAACCCTAAAGGTTTAGTGATGTCTTACTGAAAATTGCAGTTGATCAAAATTTGTCAAGGAAGAGGATATAGATACTTAAGCAAAACCTATCACTTAAAATGAAAGAAAAAGAGCCAGGAATTCAAGACCAGATTTCTCAGCTGGTGTCAGAACACCATCACAAAGTGCCTAGGACTTGATTTAGCTTAAAATCCCTAGTTGTCTGGTATGCACATTTAGGGACATCCTGTAAATATGATTCTGCAGCTATTAAAGACTACTAACTGGAATAGCTATGGAGTGGAGTCGCTTTAGCTTATTATGTATTTGGAGAGGTTAATTTTAGTTGGCTCCCAGACTTGTTTTCTGTCTTGAAATATTTTGTGCTTTGGAAGAAAGAAAATGGAGGCAGAATAGGACTTAGGGAATTAAGCTGACTCACGCTGCTGTGGCTGTGAATGGTGTCCCCTCAGGGCGTTGTTGCCAGTGGTCCAGGGCTGCAGTGGTGGGGCTGCCTGGCAGTGTGGGGTCAGAGAGCCCTGGCATCCTTGTGGGGCAGTCGGCTGGGAGCATAGACAGAGCTCTTTACCACTTGTGAGCTTTTTTCTGTGTGGTATGCTAGGATTTTGGTGGCTTAGGAGAGGATCACAGTGTAACAGCCTTTATGCTCAGATACACGAATTGTCAAAGCCTTCCTTTCTTTCTACTAATCAAATTTCCAGGGATGGGTTAATAAGTGATTTTATTTTATACTTTTTTTCAGTGAATAAATTGTTACACTTATGTGACAATCATTGTGGCACTGACTTACATTTCTGCTTTTTTAGGAATGATCTCAAAAAAAATTAGCATGAATTTACATTGCTGCCAACACACCATACTAAGCTGTTAGCGTGAATCAGCAAAACGACTGAGAGGTTATTTTTAAATGCTTTGTATCACAAGTACGTGCAATGAGTTCAGTGGTCTCAGAGTAGCCCATATTTTTCAGGAACAGGTTTTTGACCAGTGTGAGGCAGCTACCAGAGGGCATGGGATTAAGTTAGTTGTGAATAATGACAAAATTTTAACTCCATTATGAAATTGGAATCCCCATTCCTCTTATTAGAATGACAGTTCAGCATGCATAATAGTATACTCACCAGGGTTGTTTTGTTAAGGGTTATTTAACAAAAACTTACAGAATTCTATTTCTTAATTTGTTCCTTATGAGGCTCTTCAATCTTGCTTTCCTAGCATTTTGTTTATGTGGAATATCTGAAACTGAAAACTTAAACAATATTTTATTTTTGACCCTTGCCCAGTATCATTTACAGATGACCTACCTCTCATCTCTTCCATCGTAAATTTATAACAAATGTGTAACCAGAACATCATTGGTTGTATTAGATGATCTTAAAAGGTCCCTTCCAACCTAGGTGATTCTGTGATTGCCACTTTTTTCATCTAGTTTCTGGTTGTCATGGGCAACATGTTTCTTAGATGTCTGTTTTTCTTAATTAAGACTTATCTTTTTTGTCTGGATTTTCTGTTACTTTCTGATACAGTTCATCAATCACTTGAGAGAAATATTAAATGTTTGTAGTTGGACTTTCTAATGAGAAAATTCAAGATTCAAAGGCAACTGAAATAATTGTACCGGATTTTGGATTAGAGGAAATACTATCCAATATTTTTAAGGTAAAACAGGAACCAAATGCTCACATAATGAGGGAGAAAGCGAACATTTTAACTTCTTTCTTGCCTGATAAAAATGGTGCTTTATTTGCAGTGAGTTGCCTATCCCTGTATTCAGTATCCAGGGAAGAAGAGTTGAGATATTCCTTGTCTCTAGACTGAGTGGAGTGGGGAGCCCATCTTCATCCCCGTTGCCAGCTGTAGAATGAGAGTTGCCACTGTGGTTGTTGGTATCATCCTTATGTCAGCGTGTGGAGCTCCAGTTCTCATCTGCATCATAGAGATGATGCAAGAGATGCATTAGTGCTCCTGTCTATAGACTGCTGGGAGTGTCCCATAATACTTCACAGGCCCTGAGAGTAGGCAGGGAAGCAACACACTTTAGGCAGCAATAGTCACAAATAGAAAGCTGGATAGTTCTGTAAGAGTGGCCCCTGCTTTTGTATCAAACCCCCTAATGGTACTACCAAAAAGACATGATAGTTGCTTGGCTTGTAGTCACAGGTGGCAATCTGTTGGTAGAGTCAAGAAGACTAGCCAGTGCTCCTGATAACCTGGGTTTGCCTGCTGTCTGTATGTGAGCATAGACTTATAAATGTTAGGACATAACTCTTCTGGTTCTTGGCTTTCTATTGGATTGAATTTGTCTGTTTATGGTTCAAAACTACCATCAGCAACTACAGTTGCTGATACAAGACAAAATTAAATTTAAAAAATTGCGTTAAAATTCAGAAACAAACTTGTGTGAATTTCAGTATTATTTTGATGTTGCAACTTTATGTATTTTGGTACTTGAGAGCTCATCTGTAGCAGTGAGACAAGTTACTGTCTTGTGTCACCGTGTTCCCAACTCCTGCATAGTTGTATGTGGGAGATTCTGCACATCAGAACTCTGGGAAGCCTAGGATTTTATTTAAAACAAACAACCGAAACCCCACAAAATCCCGCTCCCCAAACAAAACAAAAAATGGCATGAGCCATATTCGGTGTAATCTCTGAGTGATTCTAATGAGTTATGGAGACTTTCATGTGGATGTCACCACGCCCCTGCCAAAGGCAGCCTTTGGAAGCTGTCCCAGTTCTTTGGCAGTTCTGTAGCTCCTCTGGAGAAAAGACTGATCCCAGCTTCAGCTCCCATGTCCTGTGTCACCAACACACTTTTCTAGGTCTTGCAAGCTTTTTATGGTGGACTGAGCTTCTTCCCCTGCCCCTGAGAGGTTCAGAAAGAGCAAAAGCAAGAAAACTCATGGGTCAAGATAAAGATGTTTTACTAAGTGAAGGAAGGAGTAAAAAAACAGGCAAAGTGAAGAAATCACTCACCACCTAACACAGGCCTAGCCAATTTCCAAACAATAGCCATCTTGAAAGCTATAAACTCTACCTTCTCCCTCTACTCCAGTTCTTGTTGCTCAGCATGATATTATATGGTGTGGAGCATCCCTTTGGCCAACTGGTATTGGCTCCCAAATTCTTGTCCATCCCCAGCCTACTAACTGGCAGGCAAATAGGGCAAAAGGAAGCCTTGATGCTGTGCAAACACTGCTCCGCAATAGCCAAAATATTGGTTCTAGACACAAATCTAAAACATGTCACCTTACTGGCTGCTGTGAAGAAATTTAAGTCCATCAGAGTCAGAGACAGTAAACTCTTCTAGAAAGGGCTGTTTCTTAATATCCATATGTGTATCCATTGACAAGAACAAGACTCCAGCCTTGGATGAGTCCTTTCAAAAGACCATCAGGAAAGGACTAAAATTTCCTGGATCACTGTAAGTGATAGGACAGACAAGACAGACTAGAAAAACATTAAAACAGGGACGAGGGAAGTGTTGTTTTCATCTCTTTGTGCTCATATTATTCCTTTTGCTGGTACTATTGTTGAACTTCTAGGAAATAAATATGGGATGAAGTCTGACAGACCCCTAAGAAAAGAGCTCAACTAGAGGTCTCTGACCTTGGGGCTTTGAAACATCCAGTGCACATTCTGGCATGGGCTTTATAGTCATCCAGCATGCTTTGTTAACCTCTGGTTGTGTCCTGAAGTTTTCTTGTTCTTCCAGAACCTGCATGCAGTTTAGACAAACTGAAAATAAATAAATAAATAAATAAAACCAAAAAACCACAAAAATGTATTTTGTCAGTACAAAGTACTGATCACATTTTCTATGTGATCAGTACTTTACATAGATATAAAAGGCAATGCCTTCAAGAGTATCTCTGGATAGGATTTAATGCTTGTCAAAAGCTAATAATTTAATGGCATTACTCATAATCATTTGTCTAGCACTATTGAGCTTTTTCTAACTTTGCTCGCTGTGAAGCTTAGATTCTAAAAGTTCATTGGGCTTGGGAAGATTTAAATATTTTTCAATACTAATTATGCTTTTTTACATTTAATATTTCCTAGCAACTTCATAAATTTTAATCTTTCTGTCCACTTCTTCAATGATTGTATTACAGAATGCCATTCTTTTTACATTTCAATCCACTATATATAAAAAAGCTTGAAATGGTCCTTTGTTTGTTTGCTATTGTGTCCTACTATGTGAATTGCTGGATCAAATGAAAAGCATACCACCTTTCACTGTAACATATGGAAGACACAAATCCAATGGAGATTGGTGTGTTATTTAAGTGACTCTTTAAAAGTAAGGATGGGCTTCTTTTATCATAGCACTGTCTCAACTGCTTAAACAGTTAGGCTGCACCAACTGGATTCATGAAGATTCATGAAGAAGTGGAAATAGTTGCTCTGCACCTAACAACCCTCTATACCTATTAAAGCCTGTGATTACAACAAGAATTACAATTTGTCTCCAGCTTTGGTGGGATAATGCCGTTGTACATCAAGTAGGGGATTATCACGTGGAAGGAGATCTGGCTGACATTCTAATTTTGTGTTGAACAGGAGGATCTGATAGTATTAATCTGTTAGGAGGAGCTGTTGAGGGGAGGAAACCCATTTACTGGGTTATGCTAATGGGCGTGGGTCCTCCACAACCATTTATAGACAGTAATCACAGGAAAAAGGCCATGTAAAACATTCAGATTTCCTTAACCAGTATGGAATTATTATTCAGTCCATTGAACAGTATAATACAATCATGCATTAGAGCCGTATTTACCTAAAAAGGTACAGTTCTGAATTCTGGATTATTTCATGGACTGTGTGCTCCCTTTGTAATGAAATTGTTTCAAACTGAAAGCAAATTCTGTGCCAAGGAGTCAGTTTCTTGCAGAGAATCTGGAAGAAGCTTAGAGTCTTACTTTGTTTTACAGTCATCTGCTTTTCTGTAGTTTCACACAAAACATGATATATTTGCTTCTCTAACTTTCAGTCTATTCCTAACTTGAGTCTTTTTCCCTGGTGATGTTGGAGACAGCTGGGCATCTGTGAAATTACCCTGTCCTCCTGTGCTTTTCAGGCCTTCCTGGAGTGCCCTGAGAATCAAATGACTTCTTAACACAATGCTTGCTGCTTTCCAGTAGGAAAAGGGAGTAGTGGTTACTGTGGTATGTTCAGCTCAGGGCAATGTTTGAGGCCTGGCATGGTAACTCTTCCCCCATTCTCGTCTTAGCCTGTAGTCAGAAAAAAGCAGGAGTGACTTTAAAAGAAGAGGCCACTTTCATTTGGTATTGGAAATGAAAGTGTGGTGGCGCAAGGCAGCCCTGTGTAGGGGGCTGCCTACCCTAACAGGCCCAGGTGAGGTGGTACCTCTACCCACGACAGTGCAGCCTCAGACTTCAGTCCCAGGGAGCAGAATGATCTCATCAGCCTTTCAGAAAACCATCAGAAAGGTCTCATCACATCAGTATTTTGCTTTGCCACAGCTCTGTCTTGTTTCAGAGGCAGCTTTGGTACCTCTGCCAGGGCAGTTTTTGCATGGACAAAACACAGTCTTTATTTTGTGACGCTAATATCCAAAACTTTTTTCCCCAATTTCATGATTTATTCTTTTATTTCATCAGCTTATTTTAAACATTGTATCCTGTTTCCTTCTGCGTTCCTAAAGTGGGTGACTGTTCTGATATTAGCAGTTGTTTTCAAGACTACAGAGAAGGTTGTGTTCATTCTAGATAACACTTTTTTTTTTTCCTTTCCCCATGCTGTTCCCACTGCAGTGTTCCCGTATGTCACCATAAGTCACGGCAAATTAGTGGTAAAAAGTGAATGGTGTCTTGTCAGTACTGGCATTTCCAGGCTTGCTGTCTTGGAGCCACACCACAGCTAACAACAATGTAATGTTTACTTTTTTTAAGAGATGAATTTAGAAAAAGCTGTGGTCAGGGTTGTTTCTGCTCACAAATGATGTTTTATAGTGTTTTTTCCTTCTGCTCCTGGCTTCCCTCTGCTATGAAATATGTTGGAGGCTACTTCTGACACTTCCAATTTTTTTGTTGGTCTTCGCTTTGAGCAGATTGCAGTCTCTTTGTCAGTGATTGTTGCCTTAATCTAGGCAATGACCAAATTAGATTTAGACCAAAGTCCTTGCTGAACCCTAGTTGAGCCCATGCCTGCGACTCACTTGCAAAGATGGGACACTCTCAGAGAATATTAGGACAACATCAGGCCAACTGTTTTTCATTAGATAGTTTAGGTAACCTAGTTGTTGGCTAGGTGTGGACTGGAAACAATAAAAAAATCTCATCAATAAATATTGAGGGGGAAAAAAGAGATGTTTTAATACCAGCAGAGATGGTTCTTAAACCAGCAGAGAAGTATGGAGTGAGGTGGATCTGCTTTGCCATAGCACTCTGACAAAAGTTACTGCTTTGTAACTGGAGTTAACAGTTTAATATTCTTCATCAAGATGACTATTTGCGATCAAATCACCAATTGGCCTCATAAAGCTTGGAATCATGGTTGCTATAGCTGACAGCACAATAACAAACAGACTCAATGCTGAGTTTGAAGCTTTTTAAGATTTTAGTGTCAAAGGTTTAGACTGAATATTCTCACCAAATATTTAGAGAACTCTTGAGAGTCATTTTTGAGATACTGTGAAATAAGAGAAAGCATAGGAAAGTACTAGCAATCTCAGTTTTGCAGCTCCATTCATATTTTCTCTATATCTCTAATGTCTTTTAGATTGTTACTATTTTCAAACATTATCCTTTTCTGGTACAAAATTAGGTTGTAATGATATACTTCAGGTTCAACACTCATTCCCACCAAAATTTCTACATAAAATTCATCATCATACCGTGCAGTTACAACTACTTGATTTAAAAAACTTGAAATGACCAATTAAGAAAACCCAAAGAACCAAACAGACTAACAACCCAGATCATGTTTTCATACCCTTTCCCTTTTTTGGAAATCCCTTGCCATGGAATTACGCTCCCTTCTGCTTTTTTTTGCCAGTAGATGGCATTCGCAGTGCCCATATTCACTGCTGTGCTCATATTAAAGCCAGTATGAAAACTTCTGTACTGTTTTTAGGTTGTAGTACTTAACGTGAGACATATGTTTCTGTTTTGCTCTGAAATCTTACTTGGAGTTTAAATTTCAGACAATTCAGCTCTGTTGACTGTGAAGGACAAATCCCTCAATGTGAAATGAGCTCTGCAAACCAGACCTCTTATAGTCAGCAGAGGAAAATCAGAGTATAGCTCACGCAGGGTGAGAGCTCTCTTAGTTTGAAGACCATAGATAGTGATTGTTGATGAAAATTCTTAATTTTCTTAAAGTTACACCAACTCTGCAGAGCCAGTAACAAGAAAAACAAGACCATTAAACATACAACTGTATTTGTTCATAAATTATCACATTGTAAATGATAATCAGCCTTACAGATCATCTATTCTCTCTATTTTCAGGATGTTTCTAGCAGACCTGATATTCCCCTGTTTTGAAGCTGCAATATAATCACATCAAAACATACAGTAGACTCCTCTCCCATGCTGAATTTAGAGCACAGCATGGAATAAAAGACTTGAGATCTAAGCAAGACTCTGACTGGCTTGTCAAGTTTAGTGTATCTCAGGTTTTTTCCCCTTCTCAGTTTGTGCTATGAGTGTCTCTTAGGAATACAGTAGCATGTAGTTTGACAAAGATTTCAGTATTGTCTGTCTAAAAATACTTGGTCGTACAAGTTAAGTTCTAGTGTGGCTTTTTGCCTTTCTTAGGGGTGGAAAAAAAATAATCATGGCTTTCTAAGTGACTGTAAAACATGTGATACATCCTAAATTAAGAGACCTGAAGTTTAGTCCTTAAGTTTTCCCCTCACCTGCATAGAGACTAACTGGCTGTCACACTCAAATGCTGTCACACTCAATAATTCTTGATCTGGATTATTCACTTGCAGGACATAATGATATTTAATTCTTTTTGTCTTGCTTTAGCTTCTCAGGACTTCTCTGCCAAGTGTGCCAGTAGGGAGTCTAATGTCAGTGATTTATGCAGCGTGGTCTTCATTAGAATTCAAAATGAGGCCACCAACTCTCTTCAAATAAGCTGCCAGCCAGATCTTGGAAACTAATCACTTCGGGGATCACTCAACTTGATTTGAAAATAACAATAAAATGAAAAGCTGAGATTAGCTATTCACCAATTTGTCTAACTCCTTCAGGTTTTTGACTTGTATTTAAAAAAGACACATGAGGACCATTTCATGAAGCTGAACACCTGCATACAACTGCATGAGCAAAACCTTCTGATATATGCAAATACTGGCAAATGGACATTCAAATAATTTTCAGTTGATGTAATTGTGGACAAAGTAGCAGGGCTCTGTATGCTCTCCAGGAGCAGCTGTCTGTTACCACCTATTAAAAAATAAAAACCTAACAACAAACAAACAACAAAATCATAGCCAGCATTTAACCTTAAATTGTGGCTACTACATCACTTAGACAAATTCTGCTTTTAACAAGTGTAAATTATAAGTAATTTTACTTAAGGGTCCCTCTAGATCTATGCCATGGTATGTTAAGGCAGCTCCAGTGTGCTGTTGGAGAATTGCAATTTGTAGATCTCCACTGTAGACAGTTGGAGGGAGCTAGTTTTGGGGATCTGGTTTATAGTTTTTAACAGGGTTCCACACAAAATGAAATGCAACACTGCTGGGTTGCTGTGGCACCACTTGAAACAAAGCCCAGCAATTCTCTCTTATGAGGCTCCTTGTGAGTCTGGGCGGTGCTGGAGTTGGCAATAAATCGTCTGACTTCCATTAGAAATAAACCTCTGTAGGAAGCTGAGTGTCTGTGCAAAGTGTAAGCCAAGCTGGTGAAATATTGTCTGCCATCTCTAACAAAGCTCCGTGTCAAGTGGGAGTGAAATGCTTTTAAGGGCTGCCGCGTGTCTGTGGAAATGTGTGCTTTGTGATTACTAAAACATTCTTACCAGTCCTAAATCCAGGAACGCTTACAGGATACAAGTTAAAATGCCACAGGGAGATGAAGTAAATGACATTTTGATTACCCCCCCCGCGTTCGGCTCAGTGAGAGACACAACCTTCAAATCATGGGGGAAGAGAAGTGGGAAGGAGTTGTCTTTTGCCTTTTGTCACTTCTGCTGTGCCATCCCCACCTCTGCAGGGCTGCTTATCTCAAGGCTGAGGGTTAATTAGAAGACTCTGAGGCTGAAGTTATGGAAGGGAATTTAAATGGCATCTGTATGGATTGCTATCTGGAGCTGGAGGAGTTCATTAGTATGCAGGCAGAGTTCGTGTGCCTCTCTGCCTCTCTTCCCAGAGCTCAGAGCTTCCAGGCGTTTCCACACTCCCACAGATCTGTTGTGCCTTATGGGCTTGGCCTGCATTTTCATATTAGCACAGTTTAATTAGGCAAGGAGAGATTGCCGTGTCTCCAGAATGATCTACAGATACGATAGATCAATATTCTTTCAAATAAATGTCCACTCTGTTAGACAGGTTTGCGCATTCAGAGACCCTGGAGCCATTTAAGAAACAATTAAATCCTCTCTGGTGTGAAGCAGAATATTAAAAAGGATTAACACTGACAGACTGTGCATTCTCCCTCGTTTCGGCTGCGTTCCTATGCCTTGCTATTCTCATGTGACACATCAGTTCAGGCACTGCTGCCCATCCCTTGCAGCAGCGTAGAGCATACAGGAAGATGTGAAACGAGTCAAGGCTTTGGCTAAAAATGGTCAAGCCCAAACAGAAATATGTAGCTGTAGAGGAATACAGAAGTGGGAAGAATTTTTGTTAGCTTAGTTCCACAAAATTTGTCCTGGTTATCCAAATGTGATGTGAAAGGCAAGTATGAAATTGTCCATTCTTCTAAACACTCATGTTAGTAGCTAGGTTTATACTGGCCATCCAGTAAAAGCCACATGAGGAAAGCTTGCACGATGAGGTTATTGTTGATATTTCTTCAACCCCCCCCCCCCCCCGATTTTTTTTTTTTTCATTAATTTTAGTGTGCAAAGAAAGCAGTTTTCCCTTTAGGGAGCATGTTGGCACAACGTGCAAAATCTGCTCACTTGTGAGGATTCACAAAGGGCCTGAAAGCAAAGCCATAAATCAAAACTTTTCAGCAGAAAAAGTCAAGGTGAAAGACTTTGTGATATCAAATATCAAATAGTAAGAAGAAAGTAGATAATTTGTGCAGAAAACAAACATTTCCCTTTCTCAGTTTTGTGGAATTTGGATTTATTTACATGTTTGAGTTTGCTACTCATGTTACAGTGCCTATTGCTCATATATGACTTTATTTGATATATGTTTATAATACTAGGTATTTTAACAATGTATTATAACTATGTGTTACAAATACTCCTATTTCAAAATCTGCATTTTTCAAGTTAATGTCTCACAAACTATACAGTAATGTAACTATCTCAAAAAAAAATGCAATGAGGACCAAAAACACGAAGTTAAAAAGTGTGCTCAAACTGGCAAATGCAGCTGATTCAGTCTTCAAATATAAACTGAACTTGTAGCAAGAAAGGTCTTGTATCCAAAATTGCACTTTTTGGAAATAATTCAGAATTTTGCTCTTGACCCTGGCGAAGGCATGATCAACCACAATATTATTTATTATTCCTATTCTCCTTAAGTAAGTACTTTTTTCTTAAGAAAGAACACACTTGTGCATTTGCACAATTTGGAACTACCCTCAGGTCTAAGTGAGTTGATTAGCATCTATTAAGAGTGTATTTTTAGTGTAATTCCCTTAGAAAATTAAATGTGCCAGACTTGAAAGATATCACAGTTCATAGAGTAAAAAAAATAAATAATGCAACTCTGCCTACCATGCAAGACAGTGGAAACTTCCAATGGAAACCTAACGGTGTTCTTAATGTTTTTCTGTCAAAAATCAGTGTTAAAATTCACAGGTTTTCTCTTCCCAAAATAGAGAAAATAAGTTAAAAACTGTTATTTTAATCTTTGGGGAAAAAAAATATCACTCTATCATATTTCTTAAGCATCCCCTTGCTTTTTTTTTTTTTTTTTTTTTTTTCCCCCAATGATGATGATTCTCAAAGCATACTTGAGTTGTGTTCATTTGATACTGGGTGGGTTAAATGTCTCACCAATGCCGACATTTTGTCATTTTAATGAAGTACAATTCATGAGTGTCTGTGATTACACAGCCTGTGTGCAATCAGCAAGATTTCTAAAGGGAGTGTATCGCATCTAAAATATCATTCTCCTAATTGCATAGCCTAATTTCACCTGACATTTTGCCAGCTAGGGCACAGGCTTTCTGCAAGAAATAGCAGAGTATCTCTGGTCTCCTTTAAACAAAAGTGGGTGGAAAATTAAGTTATTACAAATCTGCTTCTAATTATGTTAATGAAATATTACATCATGTAGATCAACCTGCTGTAGATTTTAGATATTTCTTTTATTGTTTTAGTGATTTGCTGTATTTATTATGCATGAAAAATGCTTTTGATAACCTATGTTAATCATACTTGCTAATGAACCAATGCCTACAATTATTGCACTTAAGGATATGTCTTCAGAATATGCAATGTTAGAGGGTTGATAATGAGCACAACAGTATCTGAAGATACTGATTAATCTAATCAGGGTTATTTTGCCTGCTGCCAAAGTATATGAGGAGGGATGCTGCCACTGGAAAATGCTGGAGCATTTAACCTGTGGCTATGTTTTTAGGGAAAAAAAAAAATTCCAGATAGTCTGTTTCAGAAACATTGGTAACACAAAATGTTTTCTCCGTTATAAAGGCAGTAGGTATTCACTACCTTGTTTGGATCAATTTATTATGAAGCACCATGACACTCGTACTGTGAATCTTAATAATGCCCAAAGGCATTCACATGAAAACTGCTCATTTAATTATTGGAGAATTACTTTTCTCATTTAAACAACACTAATAATGTAAAGTTAAGCATAGACTCCAATAGATTACAAGGGTCCTTTCCCAAAACTCTTAGCCTAATTCTAAAAAATCAATCTTTTAAAATACAGCTTCAAATTTCAAAGATCAATTTTTATTTTTTTTTTTTTATTTTGTGGGTGGATCAGGGTGGGGGTTGGCCTTATGTGGAAAGCTAAATATTTGTTACTAGTTCTCTTAGTTCAGCCAAAGCAGCATGTTTGTCACCAAAGAACAGAGGCTGGTTTTTAAGGCAAAACTTCTGTCAACCCAGCTGATTGAAATAAAATGGGTAATAAACACAACTTGCACTAGGTCAGTGATTTCAATTGTCAAAAAAGGGGCCCAGCACAACACTTACATCTAGTGGTTGGAAACTAGACCCATAAAAAGCCTACTTTGTCATTGAGATGGATATTGCTAATGGAATTGCCTGTGAGAGTGTTGTCTGCCAGATGATGAATAGATCAGCTCTAGCACAGCCTCTCAGAGGCTGCAGATACTGTCCTCTAAGGCAGAGGAGGAGTGATGTGTTAGTGACAGCAGCTCTCAGGGGAGGAACGACGGGGGCTGAGGAATATATCAAGGGGAAGATCAGTGGTAAACAGACAGACTGGATGGCTTTTACTCGCCTTCTATGAAATCTCTGGATGTCCCCCATGGCCATAAAAAGATTAAATAGCAGAAATTTACTGTCTTTGTGTCGTTCACTAATACATGGGCTGAAGGAATGTCTTTCAATTCCTTTAGATTTGCTTATGTCCAGTTTCCCAATATTTTCATGTCAAAACACCATTAAGGATTTTTTTTTTCCCTCTGTCTGCTGCTAGCAGAAGCATTGAAGAGAAATGGAGATATTTTTTTGCTTCTTTTTCTGCCCTTTAGTGTGCTACTTCCAGCAACCCCCTTCCCCCCCTGCCTTGAGTCACCGCCCTGTGGAACAGGGGCTATGGTCTGCTCAGACCTCTCGTGGTAACTGGTCATGTATCTTCTGACAGGCTCATGCATTTGATGAGAATGGCCAAACACTTAAGACAGGATTGTCCAGATACCCCTCAGTTTTCACAGCTGCTTTCTTGCTCTCTCAGTGCTAATGGAAGCCAAAGTTGACACTGTCATTAAAATGAGAGCCAAGTTTGCCCGCTACTTTTTGGCATTTTCTGATTGAACATCATCCAGGTAAGGCTGCGAGAAAAGAGCTCCAGAATCAATCTGGACATTATAAAAAAGGATGGGTTTTATTTCTTGTGCTAGTTTTGTTTTAAGTTAACTTGTAAAATAAAGACCACCCCAAAAATAAAAACCACCCCAAAGTGGTAGACTTGGTAAGTCCATCCACCCTGCTAACGCTGACTGAGAAGAAGAGGAGAAGCGAGTGATGAGGAAGATGAGAGGTAACTTTCTTTTCCTGGGTATTACTCAGAAACTCACTGACCAGACTTTATTCCTTACAAGGGAAAATGTTTTGTTGGTTATAGCAAACTGCAACATAACTAGTATAGTGTTCATTTTCCTGTTATTTGAAAAAGCTATTTAAAAAAATATGTTGAATCTAGACCTCTAAAAAGCCTGCGATTTCCCTTATAATAGCCCAAGGGAAATCTTGCTTTTTCCAAAGTAATATAATTATATTTTTTTCCCCTGGAGGTAATACTTATTAATAGCCTATACTTAAATTCAGAAATACTGGAATACTGGAAATTGCTTTTGTGCTCCTATGAAAAAAATCAGTGCAGTACATAATCCATGTTACCTGTGTTCTTCAAATGTCATTTTCAGATTATTCAGTACTAAAGGAGTATTCTTATAAAGCTTAAACCTTTACAATTTTGCTAGGTGAGTCAGACAACCTGTTCAGACCATTTGTCAGCATAACAATATTTGAGGTAAAGATAATTCACTGTGTTTCTTTACAGTTGGGAGTTTCTTTGTTATCCCATTCCTCTGCTAACGTCTCCCTTCTACTGTACTAACCTGATAATTGGTAATAAATTGCAGCAAATCTTGACATGGTCTCATACTTTGGAACTTTAAATGGTCGGTTTAATTATGAAGAAATCTGCATTTGTTAATGAAGTAATACAATGCAGAAACAGCGTAAGTGCCCAAGTGGGAGACATACATGCTACTACTAATCTTGCACAGGAATGCTTACTCTGCCTAACTAGCTAGTTTCATAAAGCCCAAGCTTACATAAGATGTTTTGAAAAATGAATTTTAGTATTGATTTTTCTTTCCCTTCCTCTTTAATGAGACATAAGAAACAGGAAGCCAGGCCTTCCCATTATACCTCATTTAAACAGATTTCCATTCTGAATTTCTGTAGGAAGAAGGCTGAGAAAATTGTCATTAATATCAGAGGAACTTGATAGTCCGTGTCTTATCAAATATGATTTGTCAGTGCTGCTACAATGAGTTACGTCTACAGATAACTCTGCTGATGACACATAGGTTGTATGGCCCATTTGGATTTGTGGGCCAGAGCACAGAGCGCACCTGCTAACAAAAATGAAGGCATACAGGGGCTCTGATTCCCCTCAAGGAGCATCCTTGAGTGCCCTTGTTCTGGATGCAGGAATTGGAGGTTCCTGGGGGCCCATAGTGGTTCTCCTCTTGGAAACCCTTGTTACTCCCAGGCTGTCGGATCCTTCTCCTGGCAGCTGCCAACCCAGTTCCTCTTGCATGGAGAAGGATTCCCAGTCTGCAGTGCCCTTTCTCAACACTTCCTTGGACTCTCGTGTGTTTCTTATGTTACTCCACTTCCTCTGCAGATTTCCAAGCTAGTTAGACTCTAAGCCTGTCAACATGGGCAATATATAATTTTCATAAAAGAAAGGACCACCAGATTAGTATAAAGGACAGAACTAGATGATTCAGAGGAAAATTTTAAGCTGAGGGAGATAATTTTAAATGAGAGTTTGTTTTTTTTTCTTTATTTGTAGAAGAAACAAAAACTATTTGGGCACTAGAAATGTAACTAAAACCCAGTGTTTTTGGGAACTTTCATTACTCATTTAAAAATAGTACAATAGACTTCAATCTTCTCATGCTTTTTTCTAAGGGAAGCAAATTGCAACAGTCAAATTATGAATCACTCAAACCCAGTACACTATGAAAAAAACCCTGAAAATTTTTTATTTGTATTTATACTCTTGGGCCATTCCTCTGATGAGATTACAACCTGGTTTTGACAGGTATACTACAAAGGATCTTAGGCTGTCAGATTAATTTTGAGTAGAAATATACCCAGATCCCAGGAGGAAACGCCAGAAAACAATTTTTTTTGTCAGGAAATTACATTGTGGTTGTATCATGTTCTGTCATCTTCCTTTGCTAGATAACTTTGCATATTTTGCCATGGATCCAGGCATTGTCTTAGACTTGTTCCTACTCCACTCAGAAAGTAGAGATGGCAGCACATGATAGGTATGTGTGCAAATCTTACTAAAACTATTTGATGAATTATTATACAGTGGAAGAAAATCAAGCCTTGTTTCAAGAGAACATTTAATGACTTTTTAAATCTTTCCTTGACTAGGAAAGTGCTTAGTTTTAAGCCCTAAGTTCAAAACCACAAAGGTATGCAAGAAGATCTGTTTTCCATGGATCAACTCCCTAAGATTTAACGACAGAATTTTGATGTTTTCTTCACTTCTGCCAAGCAACCAGTTTGATGTTAATAGCCATAGTACTGTCATTGTTAACTTTTAAATTTTTCTATTATATTATCGCTGTGCAGAACTAGTGAAATTAGACAGAGAGTACTTAATTCTGTATCTTCAGCTGCTGACATCTATGTGGATTTGGTGCTCTACCAGTAGGGAGTGTGAGAAGAGAGTCCCTAAGAACCAAATGCCAGTGCTAGTTTGAAGGGGTGATTAAAAACTGTCTGTAATATTAATGGCAAGGGAAACTTGTACATCCTACCTGGGTTGAGGCAACCTCAAGTACCAATAGAGGCTGGGTGTGAAAGGATTGAGAGCAGCCCTGTGGAAAAGGACTTGGGGAACTGGTGAATGAAATGCTGGACGTGAGCTGGTAAAATGTGCTTGTATTTCTGAAGTCCCTTGAGGTGTTTTGCTTTAGTACACAGGAGAGCAGATACTGACCCCAAATACAATGAGACAATATATTTTCATTGTCCAAAAGCACATGAAGAGTACAGAAATAATGAGAAGTATTTTTAACTATCTCCAGTCTTAAAAGCTGTCCAAGGTCTTTTCTTAAGTACTTTTTTTGTAAGACTGGTCAGCAGTGTAGATAACTTTCTCACAGTAATGGTAATAGGAAAGATACATAATTTAAGAAAAAGCAGAATGAAAAATGAGGCTTTGTTTCCTTAAAAATTACTAACAGTCCCAGTGATTTCATCCCACTTGTTTTATTATCCCTCAGAAAAATACTTATGAATAATAATACTTATTAATATTTTCAAAATGCAAGATATCATTTGTACAAGAAATCTAAATCTTGCTTGTTTAACTTTAGAAATAATAAGTTTGAGTCAATGTTTAATCTCATAATCCAAATATATGTTAATGTCTGAAAATATGTTTCCATTTCGACCAATTATTTGGAAAATACTACCTTCAGGCTGACCCCAGTCTAGAAATATAACAGCTATAGTATGTTTCAGGGACTTGAATCATTCTATGCTCTATTGCAAGGTGCAGGTTGAAAGGAGAGTTTAAACCATCAGGAAGATACTGGATCTCTTTTTGTTGTCTCAATCCTGTGCAAAACATGTTAGATATTCCTGTTTCTCTAAATCAGATTTCAACTATTAGTAATATCCAGACAGAAAAAAGCCTCTTTTCACTTTGTTAAGTTCAGCTGGAAATAGAAAACAAATGGGAGAACAGATAAAAATCTGAAATGGAAAGACGTCTTGAATTCTTTAACTCAGACTTTTTCCTTCTGATGTTTCCCACATGCCCTAGGCTGAAGGCAGGTGCTCTTTGCTGGTTATTATGGCAAGAAAAAGCCACCTGAAAGTTAAATTTAGAAGCTCTTGACTCTGCAGTCAGTGTTCATTGACCCTTGGAAAGGACAAATAAGAAAAAAGACAGTTAATATCCATTTATGGTATTTTCCTTTTTTCACTGAAACAGGCAACTTCTCCTCTCCCAGACATCACTATCTTCATCTGGCCCTCATGTCTTTTACTTGAACTGATGCTGTATATGAAATGCTTGAGGCTTCTGCCAAGCCATCTCTTTTCCATGCCTGGAGCAACTGTTTATCGTTATGTTTCTGGTATGCTCCAGCTACAGTAGCAAATTAAGCAATTTGTTAAATATTAGAACTGAAGCAGTTGATTTTTAAAAAGCTGTGTGTGGGAATTGTTCCCTTTTTTCTCTATTGATACTGAAGGCATCTGAGGACTAGCCTAATTGCTAGTTGCTAGTAGCACTTGAGATGAACTGCAAGAAGTTGAGAAATGTCAGAATACAGCAGTATTTACCCTTAGGGACGAGGGTAGAAGTCTGATCAGGCAGTTTGTTTATATTTAGCAACTCCCTTTCTCTCCTCTTGTAGAATATTTATTATGCATTTATTTTTGTGTCAGTTGATAAGCTGTGTGCTGTACAACAGAAGATCACAAAGGACAGGCATGAATAAAATCAGACATGCTAGGAGGTAAGAGAGAGAAGTGAAATAACTTTTCTTTTCATCTTTCACTTGTCCTTAAGTTGTCACTGGACATGTATCTGATATGATAGGACTTGTCTACAACAGCAAAAGAGAATGTAAAAACTGGAAGGTACTGTTTCTTTGTGGACCAAAGAAGGGTGCCAATCTGGGTGGTAGTTTGCAGGTACACTGAGAGAAATAAACACCTTTGAGAGGTAAAGGTAATGATTTAAAATAGTTAGCACCTTCACAAACATATTTCTTAAAAATACATTTTAAACATTAACGTAAAAAACAATAAAAAACTAATACATGGGGTGGATAGATATGAAAGTAAGAGATTGTCTTCGAAAATTTTAGAACACTTTTAGTATTACAATAGCTATACTACTACATGGCTTGGTCAAATTCTGAACTTCTTACTCAGGTGACTCATCCAGTGGACTTACAGGTTTGACTGGATCCTGCCCTTCAAGGATTTAACCACTTGCTTATAATATCATAATCCTTTTACAGGGATTTTTAAAAAAACACTTCTGAGTTAAGTGCTTTTTAATCTTTCCCTTTGTCTTCTGGTTTGTCTCCTTAGTCTTGTTTGTTGAGAAAAGCTTCAATAAGGTGATACGAAAGGACACATACCTTCAGATGTTTAGACCTAAATGATTAAAATTAGACCAATGCCTTTAATTTAAGTTGGGTTTAAACATTATAGTGAAATACTGATTTTTCTATATACAATTTACAACAGCTCTTGATCCATCTTTTAGACAAATCAGAGAGTTTATGGGACCACTGCTGCATGTGTGTGCCGCAAAACTCAGTCTACATGAGTTGTTCAGTTACTAAAGACATTCTCAAGTAGGCTTTCCTAGGCCTATTGCTAAGATAATGCTAAACACAGGATAACTGTGAACTCACTGTTGCTATGCCAATTTACATTAGGTGGAATTTGAGCCAGAGGGTAATTTCCATGTAACTTGCAGATGGGATATGGAACTATATGAAAGAGGATGAATAATTTATGTCTGAGTTCACATTATTAGACCAAGAACCATCTCACAATTAACTTATTTTTGAAGCCACGGGAAAATTCACATTGTGGTTCATGGTAAATATATTAATTCATTGAAAAATCTCTCAACATTAAGCTTCCTTGGGTTTGCTAATTAGCAAGTTAAAATGTTTTTGGCAGTGTGAAAAATCCTGTATTTTTATCCTGTAAAATGTATTTTCTAGACTGTTGTTTTTAATTTGTCTCTCTGGTGAGTTTGTCCAACTGTCACTGAAGTCAGTGGAACAAGTTCTGTTGCCTAAAAGCCAGTTGGATCAGCCCTTACTCTGTGTAACTCAGGATGTTTCTTCTGTTACCAGCATCTGTGATAGATGGCTCATGAAAAATACACAGAATCGAATTATCTCTCTACAGAAGAACACTATCTTCTATGCCATAGTACTTCTGGTATTTTTATTACTAATCATGCACAATAGCCATAACTGGAACAAAGACCCTAGGGCACAGCAAGTTATAAAATACAAGTATTTCAAATGTTCATTAAACCACTTTACAAACAGAAATGAAAGCAGTAATCAGACATTGCCTTATTTGCAGTGTAGCTGTAGAGCAAAATATGTGATGACTTTATTAGCAGCACCCAGAAAATGTCACAGAAACTAGCAAATATATTAGCCAGGGAGACACTAAGCAGGTGGAAAACAAACTGCTTTTGGGTCAGAACTTATCTGTGACGTGCAAACTATTCTGCAAGATGTCAAGGGATGCTTTGTGACAGGACCTTGGTATTGTGTCCAGCTGAGTCACCACAACTACAAGTGCATCCTGACATCTATGAAGAGATGAGATGGGTCCCTGCAGGATCTAGCTGCCCTTTGAACATTTCCCATCAAGGACTGGAAGGAAGAATAGTAACCTCGAGTCTGCCACTGCTTTGCAAAGATGATTTCTTTAGACCTACCTCAACACTGAAGAATTAAAAAAAAAGGGGGAAGAGAGTTGAGAGGAGGATTAATGCATTGCTATTCACACTGAGAGTGCACTGAGGAACCCAGAGGTCCATTAAGAAACAAAGTACCTCCTGCTATTAGTCTCAGCCATCAGTTTAAGAGGTCTGATGTCATAGCCACAGGCTCAGTGTGGCCATTTCAGATCCCAGTGCTTCCTGACTGCCCTACTCCCCAAGGAGTAGGGGTTTTTGCCAGAAATTCAGTGTTGGAGGCAATGGTGTACATCATTTGGAGGCACAGGGAGGTATGGATGACTCGTGTTTGGAAGCAGGAGGGAACAAAGGGGATTAAATGACACTCAAGGCTGCTGTGAGGAGCAGGACTGAATGCTGTCTTTACAGTAGGAGTGGCCAGAGTGGTTAGTTGTGGTAGAGGTGGAAGAGTGCTCTTCATTCTGCTCTCCACAGAAGATCTGCCCTCTTGCAGATGCCCATCTAGCAGATGCTGCTATCTAGCAGATGCTGCCATGCCACAATGAAGCATGTGACCTGGGGCTGTGTTTAACCATTGTTATAGACAACATCCACGCAGTTTGCATGAGGATGTTGCAGCTTCTCTCTGATATTGCTGCCTTTAATGTTCTGGGTCAGTGCAAGTGAGAAATAACCTAGAGGACTTGGGAATAGGGCTGAGATAGATAGGTACTTACCTGTGGACTGCAAATCAAACTTGCAGGTAGGAGATGCAGACTTCTGAAGCATGTGAAACATTTGGTAGAGCAGCATAAGATTCCTGGGGGAAGAAAAGAGGAAGTTATTAAACCTCAATTTCTTTTCTACTGCACTGTTTTTGGAATCATATTTTAATGTGTTTTAAGCTGGGCAACAGAGTTGATTAACTAGATTACCTATTGAAAACTAGGTTAACACCAGCTGTAGAAAATTTTCCTTTTTAAATTACAGTTTTTGACCTATAAGTGCTGTTGATGTCTCCTGAAATGGTACTCACCATTAGGGACTGTGCAGTCTTACCGAGTTTTCGATGTTTCAGTACTTCAGCAGCTGAGTCAGTTTAATAAAAGACATTTGTTTTCTATGCAGAACTTCCATTTATTTTGTAGTTCATTGCTTCCATTGATTCCGTTTGAAATGCAAATAATGGCAGAAACCGTAGGCCGACAGCTGCAGCTGTGAAACATGGCACTCACTCCAAATGTAAATGTGACACACAGGGACTAACCCCCCCTCCCCTGTGGCCTGCAGGGGTTTTGTCAGGAATAAAAGCAAGCAAGTGATCCCAGGAGCTAGGGAAGCAAGCTGTAAGTAGCGCTGAAAGGAAAGCAAAAGTAGAATTTCGACCTCTGTCACTAGAAATAAAGATTACACACCTGGTCAAAGTTTTACCTAAGTGTATTTTAATTGAAAATACCCTTTCAATAAAATTCACATTCTGCTAAGATGTCTTTTTTACTTTTCCTTAAATGAAGGATTTTTCAGATATAAGCAAAATGTGGTAAATCTTCTCTTCCTTTTGCTGCCCCTGCAATTTCCAAATTGAACATGCTGTAAAAATCTAGTTCTATTTAAAAAAATATTACCAGAAAAGCATTGTTTTTAGTATAATGTAAGATTGGCATTATCAGGGACAGTGCTACAAAGACTTCCTTTCCCCCAATCTATTCAGGGAGCGGGGTGAAGGAGGAAGGTACACAAAGTTGAAGCATGGGCACCTATTCAAGTCATTAACTGTTGTGACAGCTGTGTCCTGGTGTGCTGATGTTGCCCAATTCCCCTCCCTTGGGGGGTCTGCAGCCAGAAGATGTCCTGGACATCTACATTGCATCGAGGGACGTAACACATGCTGGAGTCACAGGCAGCACCGACTGCTGTCATGTTAGTTATGTTGCATGTTTAAACCAGTTTATGTTCTTCTCACAAGAGTCTTTGACCCTGAAAATTACAGTGAAAACGGAAAGGGGACAAGTGGAGAAAGGGGTGAGTGAAGAAAGGATGAAGGTTTTGTAACTAAGTGGCACAAACATACTTCACATTTTGTGATGCTCGTGGTGCAAAGGAAATTAAATTCCCTGTTGTCAAGCTGGGGGACCATCTGAGCCTTGTTATAAGGTAAGAGAGACACTCACCCTGGCATCTCGTTCCTTACCACTTTACTGTTTCCCTCCAACTTACCAGAAGTTGCACTGGATTTGGCCAGTGAATACAGATCCTTGCAGGCTGCCAGACTGCACCTGATGGTGACAGTTCCTCTGACTGGTGTTCAGACCTTGAGTTTACAAACAGGAAAGAGGCAACCACTGGAATTAACTTGTTCAGAGACAGAATTGAGATCTTTTTGTGACTGAGAAAGGTCTAGAACTGACTGCCGTGCAAACTGTGAAGATATACTGTAATCCATAATTGAAATGAACCTATTTAATATATTATATAGTGCTAGGAGGGGCACTGAATATTTTTCTTAGAGATTGAAATGACAGAAAGAAAGGCGCTATAGGAACTGTGACTTTGTAAGTATATGTAGAATGACATATATAGTAAGCCTGACAATGGTGGGGTGATAAGGGCTCTTCAGTTTGGAGTGGTTAGGGAAAATGTGGGGATATTAATATTAGCATAGATCAACCTTCAGAGAAAAGAGATTGAAGCATCATCTCATAGGTATATTAATATATGGGAATGTTAATATACAAAAATCAAGGAGAGTTAAAGAAATTCTGCTATAGCATGGGCTAAATTTTATCAGTGTAATTAAACTTCAAGTCAGACCTACTAATTGATTTTTGTGCCCATGAATATATCCTTTCCCCAAACACAGTTTGTATACAAGTTTGCATACACAACTCATGTAGTTTGAAAACTGATGCATGCTCTGAAGATACAAATGAACCCTTAATATTTTTAAGTACTGGTCTAACTTGGTTGAATGCTATAAAGTGTTTCTGAGAGTTTCATGTATTAAATGACATATTATAAGGCCAGCTGAATTCTCAGTATCCTTAAACAGATCATGAAAGCAATTTATAGCATTCAAAGTGCATGGGACATTTTATAAATATATTGAAATAACAGCAAAGAAGCTGTGGCTTGATGATACATATATAAAATATAAATCCACATGCTTTGACCTGAGGGAACAGCAGAGATGTGTTTACAGTTGCATATCAAGACCTAATATTCGCTAACAACAAATAGATTAAATCTATGTACAATAAGAACTGTGCCAAGGAACTTGTGGATTTATTTTACAGCTACCAAGCCAAGGGCAATTTGTAAATAACTGTGCAAATTTTCCTGAGATTCTTTGATTTATTTTTTTTTCATTCTTTGGCATATGAAATAGAAAATATATCCCTCAATTGTAATTATCATTATAAGCATTTTATGGATGAACATGTGAAATATTACTGTCAGGGTCTAATATTAATAAGAGATAATATCTGCACTTAGAATTCGATTGGACTCTAACCCATGATTTTTTGTCTTCTGAATTAAAAACAAAAGCACATATACTGTCTCACAGTATTTGGAGAAAACAGGGCAAGGAACACCTGTTGTAAACTTGGGAATCTTGCTGAGACCTTCAGGCTGAGAAGGGATGCTAAGGAGGTGGCCAGAGACATTGTTTTGAAATCCAGATCTGATTTATTCCTACCCTGTTAGTGACTACTCAAAGCACTGGAAAGCATGGCTCTGACCCACAGGTTTTTCCTGGACGTGATGGGGAAGCAAATTTAACCCTCTCTCGGCAAGTGTTTCTGATCTCAGCTGAGTCCAGTATCCACCATTGCAGAGGATGGTCCTGAAACTGAGATGCAATCCCTCCATGGATTCCCAGTGTGAACTACCCAGAGGTAGTGACAAGGCCCTCTCATGTCTGTGTGGTAACTGCTCTCCTCCAGGGGGACTTAGGTTTATTTCTAAAACCACCAAGCCTTGAAGATCATTAAATGGATTTTCTTATGGTTCTCTCTGTTAACTGGGTGTATACAAGCAGATTTAGAATAAGTGCTGAATGTTCCCAGCAATGCAGTCCCTGTGTAAGGATAAACATATGAGTTTTTCTTTTTATATTTCTTAGCTATATGCAAAAAATAAATTATCTCTGTATGTAAAGTTACGATCGCTTACCCCATGCCTACCAGCACTCATATCCAGTTTTTTTCCTAAATATTCATAAAAAATGAATGAAATTTTGTTCAATGACCTATTAAAAATTGATTAGCAGTGTATGGGATTTAGCCCACACTGCTAGGCTTGTGTAGGGAAGGCCACTGTAACCAAGAGATCTTTAATAATCACTGGGTATTTCTTTTTTTCAAGTACTTAAAAATCAGCTATTTCAGTGTTGTGCTGTGCCAGTTCTGTTTCAAATAAGGAAGGTACCTTGTTCTCAGGATTGGGTGGGTTTTCATCAATACTCCATCAAGGTAGGAGTGTGTAGTAATGAGGAGTGTGGGATACAGAGTACATCCTGTAGCATTGTGTGGGCTATAAGTTGAATAAGAGAGTTATTTTATCTATCAGCTGAAAAATGGAAAAAACCTAACAGTGCACTGACTGTTCTTTGAAGAGGAGGTTTCCATAAATTACCTTTAAGTTAAGAAATGTAGGCAATATAGAATGCTCTTTTTCTTAGAACACAATGAAAGCTCACCCTTCATGCAGAGGTGAAGCTGTCTTGCTTCCTGCCACCTGTGCAGACCTAGTGTGTACTGCTCAGCATAAGACAGACATGGCTTGAGGCACATTCAGTCTGAATTTGTAGAGTGCTTGACTGTCCTAATGCTACTTTTGTATTTTACTTTCTTCATTTACCCTGTAGACATTTGTTGTTACACAACACCCAATGTTAACGCCATGGTATCTGAATTGGGAAAATGTTTTTCTCTTGATTTGTCCAGTGGTCTTCTTCAAGGTAACTTGGAATGAGTCTCCTTTTGTGCATGCCCGTCCAAGGGCATGCTATTAAAACTTATGAATATCCTCAGGCAGTCTTGCCAAATGTTGCAAAATTCCCACGTTTGCCTCTCTGGATTCCAAAGAATTCTGGGGGGAAACCCTACAGGAATTTTTGAAACTAGATTAAAATTAAGATGTTGGTTGTTGATAAATGATTTACACTTAAAAGATGTCAACAAACCTGTCCTTGCTCTATCTATCGAATTTACCACACTCCCTCATTTTCATCTTTGTGAGACCTGAGATATTTGAGATAGTTTTTTCTCTGTTATCTGGATTTTCTGGATATTGTCTTCCTTTAGGAAACTCCCAAGAATTGTTGTGCTTTTTTTTTTTTTTTCCTGGCACTCATGTTCCCCAGTTGTTTATCTGGGAAACTCAGCATGAAGATAATTTCAACAGTATAACCCTTGGGGCTAAAGGTAAAATCTTCCAGACCTGGGGCCTCTGAAGCATGTTTTCAGTGGTAATCAGACCACAGAGATAAAGGCAAAGCTTGGAGCCTGCTTGCGATAGAGGCCAGAGACCTATCTCTATAAATGAGAAAGTGTGCTGGTTCTCTCTAGAATTCTGAACTATTCTAGATCCCATAATTTAAATAGAACCTTGACATCTCAAGGATCCACCCAGTATTGCTAAAGAGTTACCACTATAAATAAATTATCAGCGTCAATCATTATGAAATCCTCAGTTGTAATATGGGTACAACACATCTTTTAAAACATATGATATCAAAGTACCATAGATTTATTTCTTCAGTGTTTCCATTTCCATTGCAACTCTCATTTTTACTCTGTCCATACGAATACATCAGCTCTATTAATAATATTCTGCCAACACATCTCTAGTTTTGACGCATCTGTACGTGCATCTTCACTAATTGTCTTTGAAGTCTGATCTTGGAAATCCATTACTGGAAGCTACTTTGTGTCAATTGCCAAAAATAATTAGAAAGATGAAATTTGTTTAAAAGTTGGTGATCACCATTCTTCCTGCTTGTACCATAAAGCATTGGAACTGGATGAAAGCCAGAGGAATTAGTTCTAATACCTTAGTTCCTGTGAACAACTGTCTTCATAAATTTTTAGATTTCAGATACAGAAACATGAGTTGCCAATGGTAATTTTTTTTTAATGACATGATGAAATCTGTATGATGAAACAAGTTTCAATTATGCAGTTGGTGTCTGCAAACAGTTGCGTAGTGATTTCTAGAATTTCTGTTCAAATATGGTTTAAGTTGGCATGACTCTGCTGATTTAATTGGTATGCAGTAGTTAAATTGGTTTAATTGGTATGCAGTCTAGTTTAAAATATCTCTGTATATTTAATAATAGTATGGATAGCTTTTATATAGACAACACTGACCAAGAAAAGAGACATCTCATATGGTTTTCAGTGTACTAGTTTCTCTTTTACAGATGTCTTTATTTTCCCTGACTGCTGTCTTGAAGAGTACTTAAAAACAGCCCTTACTTTTGGAAAGTACTAGGCAAAGCTGATTGTATGGTAACTCTAGAAGATGAGTCTGTGCACTGAAAAGCTTCACAATATATTCATTCCTAACTGAACACCTTTGTATTTGAATCCATGATTCTTAAAAAAAAATAATTAAAGGATTTGTGTAGTTAAAAATGAATTTAAAATTCTCTATTTTTTAGTTACAAGTCTTCAAACTGAAAATAAAAACACATGTTGTTCTCAGTGGGGGAGAAAGTGTCAGGAGAATAGATTCATAGCGGCTTATAGATTAATCTTGTCAGCAGAGACTGGTCTGTGCATGTGTTGTGGAAACAGCTTTCCAGTTACAGGGCACCAGGTGGTCACCTATGGTTGATTTAAGAAGCAAACACTTGCCACAAATGCTATTAGTAGTGTGTAATGAGATTAACTCCCCATAGCACTTGCAATATCCTTGAGGTTTTTTCCTAAAGCAGCACAGGGCTGATCACCACCTCTTAAACAATGAAGAGTTTAATCTTCCATTGTTGTATGCACATAACTCTCATCGGCATTAATAGGAGTTAAGCATGCACATAAACGAAGAATAGACCTTAAGGTTTAAGTAATCATGGTAAGCTAAAGGTTTCTAGCAATTTCACAAAAGGCCAGGCCAAAATTCTATGACTATTCCCACTGGGTGACATTAAGTATTTTCAGGGATTTGTATTTTGGAGGCATAAAGGGTGATTAGAGGTTCTGAAATAACAATGAAGATTTAGAAAAAAGTAAGAAGACTTAGCTGCAAGATACAAAACCTGAATCAGAGCTAATATTTGATTAAATGTTTTTCCTTTCCATGAGGGTGAGCTTTTGCTTTCTTTCATTTTAAGGTAATTGTGATATGTACTGAGCATTGCGGTGGACTTCCTGGGAGTTTGGTGGATGTTTATATAGTTAGATATGACACAGCTCTCTGCAGCAGTTCTTGCATATGCAGGAGGAAAACTATTTCACTAGGTGCAAATTCTCTGCCCTCCTGTAAAAGCTTGCTGTGACTGTGTAAGCAGGAAGGATCCTCCCATTAAGTGTCATCAAGAGTAGTCCTCTGCTCCTCAGCTCAGAGGCTGCCTAAACTATTTCTGGGAGCATCTGCTTCTTCCTAGGAAGAAGACTGGGAGTAGGAAAGGGTATCAGAAATGGTAACTCAAATGATTGAAGATTAAAATAGGTGTTTCCAGAACTAGATCTGTTCCTCGCCTATTTTTCCATACAGAAGTCAGGGCAGGGAGAGTGTACAGAGGTAGTAAAGACAAAAGATAATCCAAGCCGGACTCTTCACTGGCCTCTGGAGTCTGCCCACTTTGTCATTTAGAAGGCCAGCTTTTGCTTTCCTATTTGCTGGTTCATTGATTTCTGATTTCCAAGCCTTTTGACTTCTTTTAACGGGTACCTTTTCTCTTGTATCGTATCAGCGGATACAAGCCATCATTAATTGTTTTTCATAAATTGCTTTTTCATAGTACCATTTCCACCACTGGTTAGGGTAATTGCTTTGTTAAATTTTAGAGTTTGGGTATTAAAATACTTTGAGCTTTCATGATAATATTACGATATGGGTTTGTATTTCCTGAAGGTACATGTAGTTTTTTTCCCTCCCTCCCTGTTTTTGATGTTCTAATTACAGGATAGCATTGACTTTTTCAGTCTTATAATGTAATACAATTGGCTGTACTTGAACACACGATCAGAAAACTTAAGACCAAAGACTGGAGGGACTACTTTATGGCTTGTTTTAATTCCAGAAATGAAAGCAAAAAGCATGTTTCCTTTGTGCTGAAACATCTAGCTGGCAGGTGCATCTCCTCATTTTCTTCTTTGTAAAACCTGGAATTAATTAATAGTACTTGCCTGTATTGTACACAGAGGCAATTGATTTCATATTACATTTGCAATTTGTATAAAACCATCTAGTGAAGAATTGCATATATCCAGTAAAGAATGGGAGGATGAAGGTGCCTTGAGGCTTTCAAGTGAGCCTTTTTCTTGGCACAGCAAAAATCTCCGCCTTCAGGTAGAACAGTTGCTCTGCTCTTTCAGACCAGGAAAGTGGTTGCTGCTAGAATAGGACACTGAATTTATGTCCAGAAATCGATTGGCAACGCTGCTTATCGTCATGGCTATTTTCACTGACTATATGTAAAGCAAAATGAAAGCTTTGTGCACGATGTCCCATGGAGCTGGGAAGCTGGATGGTTGCCAGGGGAAAAGCTTAAACCCGGTTCTCATTAAAGGCTTACAAACAGAGCATCTTGTTAAGTTTCGCAGCCATTGCAGAGGCTCAGGAATATTCCACAGCTGGTAAATTAGTTGAGAGTAATAACACATTTAGCAGAATGACAAGTTTCTAAAGCACACAAAAGTAAACCCAAGTATTAAAAAATAAAACTTTTTCACTGTAATACTGCTATTATGATTGTGTGATTTGTTCAGGAAACAGTAATAAAGCTGAGCTGTGATGTTACTTGTGAAAGAATGTCACAGTCTTCAAAGAGGACCACTAGGTAAATTATGTTTAAGGAGGTATTTTGGCAAACAATCTGGGATTTTATTGTATGTAATAAACAGTACAGTAAAAATATCAAGGGTAGGTTATAAACTGTGGAGATTTTCCCCAGAATACTTATTGATTGCCAGACTTTGGGAAGATTCAATCATAAATAATTTTATATGCTGCAAAGTTAAGTGTCTAAACTGGAGTGCAAGGCTCCCTGCAACAGCCATTAGTGTTTCAAAAAGATGTCATTCATTATTCATAGGCAATGAAATCCTCTGATTTGAACCAGGACAAAGGAATAAAAATTATATATAAACCGCAAAACTTTAACAAATACACATTAAAAAAAATATACTTGAGAGAGTTAATACCCCATGTGTCAAATTCCCTTAGGTTTTATTGACTTGCCTGCCTTTTGAGAGAGATGGCAGATGAACTTAAAACTAAGTTGCATATGCAGTAATGACCCCAAGATCAGTAATGTCCCCCAGAGGATTTTAATTGGAGCTTTGGGTTTGGCTTCAGCTGCCGTAGTGATGAAAACCCATTAGAAAGAAGGCTGTGGCAATTTAGAAAGATCAACAGAGTCCTGAAATTATCAAAATTCAGAGACTTCTCCTGAAAGGAAGGAGTAAAAGACTAGAAATCTATTCAGGTGAAGCCATCTGAAATTTTTTTTTTTTTTTCTGAAATGTTTATTTCAGTACTTATCCCTTTGCTGCACATTTTGCATGTACATCAGTTTTTCCCTGCTGCTGCTGTGCTTAATTTTCCATATGAAGGTGGGAGTTGCGGTAAAGTACAAGGAAGTATCTGCAGAGTGCTGCAGAGAAAAATCAAAAACTCTGAGCTAATTTGCCTTCTTCCCTGGCAGTCCGGATGCCACCAGGATGGCACCAGGAAGAATGGTATAGCCAGGCACTGCAGCACTGGAAGATGAATTGAAAGGATGTAAAAAGGAGGTTTTAGCAATGGCAACATTTGAAAGGAAACGAAGTACCTTTAAATGAAGTTGGGGGATTTTGTTGCTTTTGGTTGGTTGGTTGGTTGGTTCGGTTTGGGGGTTTTGTTGTTGTTGGTTTTCTTTTTTTGTTGGGTTTGTGTTATTATTTTTTGTTAATTTTTTTTTTTTAAAATACAGGAAAGATCTTGGCTACTTGCTTAAATTTTGTTAAGGAGAAACATAATGTTGATGTTCCCTATCTTATTCTCAACAGCAGATGTTTATAATCAAGAATGTTTTCCATTCCTCATTGAACTCAGTGGCAATTTTTCTATGGAGTGCATTTGGATTTGAGTTAGACACTATATTACCTAATGCAGATTGGCACAATTGTATTTAGTTATAAGGCACAATTGTATAAGTTGTTAGTTCTTAAAACTAAAATAAATCTGCAGCCTTTGGAAAAAGTCCGAAGCACTTTTCCTTTGATGCACAAATTTGGTCCACATCTTTAACAGCCCAGAAAATTATTTTGTTTGTAATGTGAATACACTGGGTACTTGGTAAAACAAAAGAACGCTTAAGTTTCTAACCAGTCATGTTAATTATGATATATGGTACAGTAGAGTCTGAGGTGAGGTATTATATAATGAGCCACATTATATAATGAGCCACAGAGGTATTGAGAAAGAAGTAGTATTTTTTTCCAAGTAAGATTTTATTTGGCTATTTGACAGTTAACATCAGGTTGGGATGTGAAAGAGAGATTCCTTTTCTAAATAACTGAGCAAAGTTAAAATATCACATTGAGGGGACTACTGCAAATAAATTATATTGGGAAATGGTCTGATTTTCTCAGGATTACATTAGTTTCTGGGTCTGAGATGTTTACCAGAGGTAAAAGAAGAAATTTCCTTCTTTCTACACAGAGGAACTTGTTTCTGGAAAAGATCTGATGTTGCGCAGCTCTCTTTCTCTTCCCTGGTTAGTAACGCTCCCAAACGCAGGCTCAGATGAGGACTTTCAGTGACCTTCAGGACCGATGAGTCAGCTCTGCATCACTGCAGTCTCCCGTCGTGGTGTGTGTTGGCTGCCAGTTTCTATGCAGTACCGGGGTGATGTGCTGTGCAGCTGAAAACTAAAGCTCCAGACCCACAGTTCCATTCTGCAGTGTACAGAGCTGCCCTTGACATTTTCCATCCATATAAGATTTAAGGGTAAGAGGCAGATTAATGTGAAACAATGAAAGGATTACGGACTAAAAATATAGGGCTGGCCATGTTATACATGCCACTAATTTACTAACTTGCTGTTAACAGCTTTTTAATATTACTTGTAATGGAGATGTGTAACTCAAGACAACAGCTTACATAGAATCTCATATTTACATGCCTGCCTGCTCCAAGTTCATGAAATATGAAAAACTAAGAGAGGAAAAGATTAAATTACTTTGCTTTTGCCTAGATAATCTCTAGATTATGTAGAAATTTCTCATAAATTTCAGTGGGTGTTGGTTTCTGTTTTTTCTTGGCATTTGTAGCTAGAGTTTCAAGATCTGCAGTGATAATATTTGTTAAATAATATAGATATCTTAATAGCCAGGCAAGTGGTTTATGGAAGAATTTCAGCTCTGAGAATTAGTTAAAGGTGTCTTAGGGGGTCCATCAAAAAATATTCTGTTATGCAGCACTTTCAAAGTATTCAGTATTTTCTAATGCACAACATCATGAAGAACCTTGCAGAACTAAAAGGATTGTGTAGCTTCAGCACTTTAGATTGGCTTCTGAAGACTCAGGTTGCTGTTTCTGTATGACCTTGGAAATTCTTGCCTTATCTCTACTTTATGGGGTTAAAATCTATTCACGACTATCAGGTGTCTTCATTGGGAAAGTAGTTGTTCAGAGACCAGTGCCTCTAGGGTTTTAATCTACAAAAAGAATTTGTGGAAATACTCCTAAAAAAGACTAAAATTTACATTTCAAGAAGCCACTCTGAACTATGAATATTTTGGAGCAAGACCTTAAGTTTTGTTTGTATAGAACATTAAGTGCTACGTATGCCTTGAAAATAATGGAAAAGCCTATACAAAGGTTTTATACATTACATAAAAAGGCCTTAAGTGCAAAACAATTAATTAATACAACATAAAGGTACACAGAAAGATTTCCATGTTGATGAGTGCAACATCTATGTCTCTGAAACCTCTTGTTTCAAGGTTGGAAGGGTGATTCCTGAGGGAGATGGTGACATCGGGTAAATGGATTGCTGGTGAACGCCTATGTCAGAAACTTGTGATGGGATGGGGTTTTTGCTTCTCAAAGCCACCCTGACTATAGCCTTGCTATTGAACGAGGCACTTCTCATGACTGGAAACACTGCATGCACCTCTGGTAAACAGCCATCACTCTTCCCTCTCTTTCTGCCAAGATAGTGAACTGCTCTGCTCTCTAAACACTCCCTTTTTTTTCCCTTCCTATAATTACAGGAGATCGTTTCTTGGAGTAAGGTCATAAAGCCACACTCACCTGTCTGCAAAGCGTAGTTCCAGCTGTGCCAGTTCAGATTTATGTCTTTTGTTTGCCATCGTCTCGCTGAAATTACAGTGCTGCCAAACAGTGGCTGGACAAGGCTTCTGGGATTAGAGCTTTATCCACCATGTGGGTTGTAAATGACATAGGTCAACTAAGGAACAGAAATGGCAGAGTTCAGAGACAGCCATTCCTGCTACAACAACAACTAGGCATCAACTGAGAAAGCAAAGACTGCTGCCAGGGGCTATCTGTCTCTAAAACAACTGCTTAGGATATTGGGTAGTTTCCCCAGATATAGGAAACGTTAGGCATTGGGAATAATTGGTTATCGTAGGATGGATAAGGAATGTTTGGTTTCCTAATCAAAGAAGCAGTCCAACAATTGGAGACAGTCACTGACTTCAAGAAGCGTTTTGTCTTTTTCCTGTCAGGAGCGAATTTTAATGCTCAATAGCAATAACTTGCTGATGACCTCATTGAACACATTGGTGCTGTTGATTGACTACTGGATGTATTTCTCCTTAAGCAAAGTCAAAGGTGAACCCATTTATCAGAAGCATTGGATTCCACTACTGTTGCGAGTTTAGTGTATAAACAGGAGGCGTATTCTAATTCTCTTTCACTCTGAGTTTTTTGAGGTCTGTAGCAATCTTAGTTTTAAATTTTACTTTTGTCCAGAGTGTCAGTGAAACTGATAATAAAATTCCTGAGGTACTTAGTTTAGGTTTTGTGGCATATTCCCTCTTCAGCACATAAGCCTGGTTTAGTAGGCCTTAAAAATACAATATATAAACTTTTATTGTTACTGTGATTTGGACTGATTTGCTTCAACATTTTTTTCAGAGTAATTTTTGTAGTACTGATTAGTTAAGAAGAAATTTGTAATGCTTTATCAGTCCTTCATAGAGCTCTGCAATTGTAAAACATCAAGAATTATGTGAAAAATGCTGTTTCTGAAGGTGAGGAATGACATTTCAGGGTAATAATTTGTCCCTGACAGTAACAGATGGGAGTGAAAGGCCAGCAGTTTGCTTCTACTTGACAAATGGCTGTATTTTGACAGCAAATTAGATGTCACATGAAGCTGGCAAATAGTGCAAAAAAATCAATATTTAGTGTGAAAAGTTGATATAATTAGTCTGTTGATCAACAGGGTGTGTGAAAATATGATTTAAAGCCTTGAATTTACTTCATGAGATTTCAGTGGGAATGGGTCATGGAGCGGTGATCCGTGCGATCACTTGTAGTTCTTGCAGCATCTCCTGGCACAGCTCAGTTCGTAAGCCTGCAGGTATTAAAGTCTGACACAGAAGATACGAATCCAGCTATATTACTGCAAAGTGGTCAGCTTGCTTTCCCTCTCTGCTCTTCAAGAGTCCTGGGCAAGGATTGGTGGACTGGGTTCGTGCATAGTAACTGGAGGCTGAATCTTGCAGTTCCTGTTCAGGCTGCATCACCATCTTCTGCCTAGCCTTCCACTTTCAGGGTTCCTTTATTATCTGGAAGTATAAACCCAAATGAGATCTGACGGATAAGGATTTATCCAAGAACTAAAATGAACTTATATGCGACTAGCCTTTTTTTATTAAATGTGAGTTTAAGAATCCTAAAATACAACAGGCTGCAGGACATTGCCTCTCAGGAGGCAATAAATTATTGCAAGGCAGATGTGGGTAGGAAAAATGTTTAACTATCACCAGGTTGCCAATGAGCCATATGAAATTTGAAAATGGGTTCCATTTATGCAAGGAGAGGGAGAAGATAAAACAGGGATTTCTGCGTCCTGCAGAGCCACAGTTCAGTATTCCAGCAGACACAAGAAAGATTAACCCAACTTTGCAGAGACAACATATAATCCTCTATAAAAAGCTCATAACATTAGATATGGGTCTGAACTAACCGTTGTAGTTAGAGCAAGCAGGTTTAAATAACTGCAAGGAGACCAGTCACACTTTGCAGTCAATGTCAGTCTTCTGAATTTTAGTCACTATCAGAAGGCTCAGCAATGTTAGTAGACTTTTGTTCACAGCTGTCATGCCAACTCAGCATCCTAGCAGGTACAGATTTTATTTTCACCCAGAAATGTGTAAAGTGCCCCTATTTTTGTACATATATGAGTTCTTGCTGGAAAAAATGACTATAGCCTCCTTGCACCCAGCTTAAACTTAAGAAGTCACTGGGCTGCATTGAGCCCTGGAGACAGTGAATCTATCTTCTCTGACAGAAATGGACTTATGCCTGTGTTATGCACTGCCCATCATGTCACCTAGTTACAAGACTAACTGATTAGCCTCTGCAGACCCCAGCATCACCTGCAGGGCTTTCAGATTGTGCCTGGAAGGGCACTTTCTGAAGTTCTGGTAGCCCAGTGCCTGGACACTATATGGCCATTTTTCCATCAAGTCTACAAATCGTTTTCTTCTTACTTGTAGATAAAGAACTCTAGATTTTTACATTATGAGAATTTGCTTTGGCAACTCTGTGAAACCCACAACCTTGCTTAATGCTGTGGACTTCCTGATTTCTCTAGCTTGCATTTTAGGTCATCAGGAAACTTACTGTGGTCTGGTGGCCGCACCTCAATGGAAAAGGTGAAGGGGATGGAGAAATCCATATAATTTACACAAAATTTCTTCAGATAGTCAATAATCTTCTGTAAAAGGCTATCTTGATCTTTTCTTCTTTGTCTGGAATCACTGTTGCAATGTAGTGCCTCCAGGTTGACAGTAGGGAGGTTTGGGAACTGGTCGCAATTACAGCATTATTTGACAATTTATGCCCTTTGATATTTCCCTGAAAACAGGGAAAAATTGATTTATTCAGTTAGTATGAGAAACAGCAACTATCATATGACCAGTTATCCAGAACTCTCAATATTCTGTTGAGTATTTGTAGAACAACCATGCAGAACACAAGGTTAACATGTCTTACTTGGAGGACAAATGTGAAGTTCCCACTAGAAAAAGGTGAAACAACAAACAGTTTGAAGTTATTTAAAATCCATGGGTTGTTGCATTACTGTTGACTAGGCAAAAAGATCCTTTTTTTCCAAAGGAATTTAATACTTTTAATATATAATGTCCAAGGGGTATGATAACCTTCCAGTAACCTTCATCAAACATGGTCAATTTGAAACAGATGTAGATGAGATGATTCTTGAATATCAGTTATTGCTTTCCAGCTTAGTGGCTGACAAACCCCAGTACTGTCTTTCAGAGTCATAGCAGTGCAAAGACCTTGCTCCATCTGACCTCTCTTTCAGTGGTGAAGACATTTGTTGTGCTCCTTAGGCTATTTATTACTTCTGGTTTCACTAAAGACAAATTTTCTTCTACCAAATTAATTATATGTAGAAGGGTGTCTTATTTGCCCACACCTTTACTGCTTGGATGCATAGAAAGAGAGTGTAAAACTCCTCCTTTCTTCCCCATCTCACCTCCAAGGCCCTTAAATACTCATGTGTGAAATCCTTAGCTGGTAATACTTTTCAGTGATCCAGCTCTTGCTTGCCATGGATGTAAGGGCAGCGAGAACTAAAGCTTTTAAGATGTTACTATGTGTGGATATCAACAAACAGTCCTTATTAGGAATTAAAATAGACCAAGCCTTTCCAGCCGTCTATA
Source organism: Scolopax mira (assembly GCA_004320125.1). NCBI lineage: Eukaryota > Metazoa > Chordata > Aves > Charadriiformes > Scolopacidae > Scolopax > Scolopax mira. Next base: position 262,337 of record BJBW01006140.1, on the reverse strand, counting down.
CTGAGAAATGTTGAGGCAAAATGTTGCACGTTGCTGCCTCTCAACACAGCATTGCCTTTTGGGAAATGTTTTTTTCTCAGCGATTGTATTTGTCCGTTAAAGATGTCTTCTCGGAGCTGTAGAAAGAACTCTAGGAATGGATGCTTTATTTTGGAAGATTTTTCTCCCCTCAGTGTCCAGAAAGTCTCCACAAGACAAGGGCAGCTGGAGAGGGCGAGGTGTGAAGCTGGGCATTGTTGCTACTTGCAAGTGCAGAGCACTGAACATTGCCAGCTCTGTGGAGTTCTCTGCCTAGTTGTGGCTTGTGGGAACTTTCATTAGCAAGCCTTGCAAGCTGTGCCATCTGCTAACGCCACCCAGCATGGTGACTGGTCTAACAGGGCAGTTGTGTCTTCTGACAGAGACATGATACATTAAAGTTCTCTACAATAAAAACTAAAAGATGTTTAAAATTGCCAAAGGGCTGTGTTTGAATGCCAGCTCAGGTGTCAAACAATCATCACCTTCAGGGAGAAGGTATTCCCCTTCACCCTTTCTGCCAAGAATCATAGAATCGTATGGGTTTGGAAGGGACCTCTGGAGATCACCTAGTCCATCATCATGGGAATGATTTACCTGCTTCCTCCATGTTCACTTTGTATGGGAATGGCATTGACAAGGAGCGAGTGAGTGCTGGTGTCTACCCGGGGTGGTGGGAAGGGCTGATGGGAACCCCTCTGTTAAGTGGCTTGTTGCCTGCAGCATGCACCCCCATGTGTGGCCAAAAAGTGTGTCAATGTTGAGCTTGGCTAAACAAGACTTGGAGGAAGACTTGCTTTCTTTCCCTTGCTATTCATTTACATTTTGTGTTTGCACAAAATTAACATAATCACTGTTAAAGTTGAGCCCCGTGATCATGCTGGTTGATTGGCCTGAAAAGATCAAGTTAGAAACCTGTTCAGCCACTTCTCTAGGAAATGTTACTGACATCATCCCCATCTCAATGATCCTACTATAAATGCCATTAGTATTTGGTTGAGTAGGGAGAAATAGAATCTTATGGCCATAGGAACTGGGATGATGCATGTGGAAATCATCTTTTAAGCAATTGTCACATACTATTTACTTCTCTCTGTTCTGGTTCTGAACCAGACAGCTGCCAACAATCTTTATTCATATCTAGTTTTAATTTGAAGCTTTACTTAGTAAAATCAAGGATGAGCAGATACTTAAATTTCTTACAAACACACTTAATATTTATTTCTAACAGTGTTTAGATAGGGTTTTGACTTGCTTGCCAGAAGTAAAGACTATAAGCAGGTAAAATTTATCCATCCAACCGCTTCTGTGCAACTTGGAAGTTTCTTCCTTTCTTCCTCTGACACCTCACTGAAATGTTCCGTCAAATGTGTAGAGATGGGCTGCAAAAGTCCAGTAGAGTTAATTTAAAGCAACCTCTACATGAGTCTCAAGTTCTCCCACTCCATCTCCCACATCCATTAGCAGTCTTTTGACAATTTGTGAAATGCTGTTGCTGCTTTCTGCTCCCACACTGGAATAGTTTGTTTCTGTTTGATGAAACTGTTCCTGTGACAGACCTTCCTTCATTCCAGCTGAGCATCTGGGAGTATCAACCTGGGCAGGAAGCTGGTGTTGCTCTTACAAAATTGTAAATAGCTTTTCAGAAGACCTATTTTTTTGTTTCTCAAGCAGTGACGTGAACACATTACTGATATTAGCAAGTAGCCACAAACTTCCCAAGTTTTTAATGGCATAGGAACTCTTGCAGTGACTCAAGCTCTGCCAGTATGAGAAGCAGTAACACATGTTGATGGTGAGAAGTTGAAGAGGGAGGCTGTCATGCATGCAGCTCTGAACAAGCACCGTGTACTTGGTGCAGACCTCTATGCTTCCCTCTGGAAATCAGTCTCAAGATGAATGAAACGTGCAGCCACTGGAGCTGGGTGTCTGGCCCACGGGAGCGTAGCATATAAGTAACCAACATGGTGCTGGTCAGCTGGAGCTGTTTCTCCCAGGTCAGATCCCTTCCAGCTGCACAAATACATGACTGGGAGCAGCTCCAGAGAAGTCCAAGCTGAGTACTTTGAGTCAGGTGGACACTATGTGTCTGTCTAATTTTGCATGTGGCTAATTGCATTTCCTTTCTACCTGTGCTTAATGTGTTGGTGTCTGGTCCTACATAAGGCTTAGTCTGGCCTGAAGCAAAGTTTGTGCTCTGTGTCACCAACTAATAAGCAAGACATTACTGTGGCAACATAAGGGTGATGATTTCTTTTGTTTCCTTACAAACGGTAAAGACTCGATTCAATAAAATCTGCCTAATCTCTTAATTTGAGAGACATCTGCAGACTAAATAAAATACCAGATCCAGAGTGTCTTCTGAAGGAGTCTGTGGTAACAGAGTGATTTGATGTTTTATTGAATTTAGCTTTATATATGCATTCCTGTTAGGCAAGGAAGCAGAGCTATAAAAATAAATTTAATTACGAAGGGTAATGCCAGAACTGGATGCTGCAAAGGGAGACCTCCTCCTCTTTCATAATATACAGTCTGCCTCCTATCAAGGAAGCATAGCAAACAGAATATATCTTAAGAAAACTGTGTTTCTTCAAACAAATTAGATTATTATCCACAAGTTCTCTAGACACTGTCACGCACAAGAGAGTAAACAGCAACCCTGTCCCACATTTTTACTTGAGAACATCATTATTTTTTTCCATCTCCTTCCCTTTCTGTCATGTGATTGTAAGCTCTTACACTTAGAAATGCACAGCTTCCCCTGCCCAACAGCAGAAGATGCAGCCCTTTGCAAGATGGGTGAGGAGGAGGAAGAAGAGGTGGAGGGTATCCCTGGTCTGGGAAGGGGGGGAGGGAAGGGGGTGTGTGGGAAAGGCTGGCTGCTCGCCCTCGCAGGCTGCCCCCACGCCGCCTGGGGCTCTCAGGAATGCAGAGTTCTTTTCAGAGGGGCCACTCCTGGGCTCGTTGTTTTATGCCTCTTTACGGGGGAGTTTTTCTCAGTTGGCAAATAGGTGACTTGTTCTCTGTCTCTCATACTTCCTTTTAAGTGCAATTAATTATTTTAATTGATTAATATTGCGCTGAGCGGTTTGCTGGAAAGAGACAGCTCTTCTGTTTTTTTGGACTAATTACCAGTCTGGATTTCTGAATGACAATACAGCTGCTAATTAATCTCACTGCAGTTCTCACAGAAAGAGACCCTGATAAGAACTTGCCAATTAACATAAGAAAAAAGTAAAATGTCAAGAGTCCTGTTGTGTTTTTCTGGCATCCACTCACAGTCAGATGAATATCACTATTAAATACAGACACAGACCAGTACTAACTATCAAAGCCAGCGAGCTGCAAGGCTGCTCCAAGCTTGCCCAGACGTTACTCATTCAGGAGCTCGCTGTTATTTGTACACCCGCTCGCTCCTGTTGCCTAACATCGCTTGCTATGGTTTTTGTAAGGAGGAGGAAAATGCAGCAGGGTGGTGCAGCAAGTGTCTGACCATCCCCATAGGGAGCTTCTCACAGCATCCCAGTGTTAATCTCTATTGGCAGAAGGCTGGAAGGGGAGTGTTGGCAGAGTGTATCCCAGCTTTTACCTGGTTCATCTGTTGCGGCCATGGACCGGGGGTGTGCGTGCGTGGGGGTGCTGCCTGGCTCGAGAGTGCTCCCACCCCACAGTGTGGGACAGGGACCACATAAGTCCCCTGTGGGATGGTGTTGGTGGTGGTGGGCAGCAGGGACATCCCTAGGCTCCTTTAGTTGTCTCATAAGCTGTGCTCATTTGCCATGGTGGGTAGTGTGAACAGCCCAAGTATTCACTGCTGCTTGCAGGGGAAGTTCCCAGCCTGTGCTGACTTTCCTGCTGCTGCAGCTAAGCCACTAGTAGTCCCTGAAAAAGCTCATATAATACCACCTGGGCATGTTACGGGACTGTATTTTTATATCTACATCACAGCCTCTGTGATGTAGATAATACACGAACATATAGGGCCAGATTCTCAGCTCCAGTCCCTGTTTTGCACCAACTCTGCCAGGCCAAGGTGAGTTACAGGGACTCCTCCGGCCAGGGGAAAGGGACAGGACCTGGTGCTGTTGACAATTTGTTTTCATTACCTCGAATTTTCTAGTGCAGTGACTCTTGCCCACAGGACCACAAGCCACGGGTGCTTCTGAAGAGATGAGCAGCACAGCTGTTGCTGTGCCTGGTGTGTCCTGCCCTGGGTGACCAGAGAGCTGTTGTACAGCAGGAAGTGCAACAATCTCATGGAAAGTGCTGCTTGAATTTAATTTCTTCTCTGCTTTTTCTCTCTGTCCCTGCAGGTCAGAAGATTCTTCACCACAGAAGTGATGTCTTAGAAACTGTAGTCCTGATCAATCCCTCAGATGAAGCAGTTAGTACTGAGGTAAGTCAAAAATACTTCATTGGATGTGTCATAAAAGCTCCATTAAGTGGACAGGATGAGAGCAGTGAAGCAAAGTAATTGAGATGATGCTTGAATATCAGCTACTGCTTTCCAGCTTAGTGACTGACAAACCCCAATGCTGTCTTTCAGAGTCTTAGCAGACTAAGAGCATGTCATAATTGCGGATGAAAGGACAGATTAGGAGCAGATATAATGAAAAATATCAACCATCCCTTGATTTTCTTCTGGGTTTTCCAGACTCCTGACAAAATGTCAGGCACATACAACAGAAACACACCTCTGATCCTAGCACTCCTTTTCTCATAATGCACCAAATTTTCTTCTTGATGAAGTTGAGGCAGCTGTGGGAAAACTGCATGTGCTTCTCTTCTGCTTCTCCATTGTTTTGTAGCTCTGGATGCCTATTTTATTAATCAGAAAAGTGCCTGAAGTTGCCCAGAGACAAAGTCAGGTCTTTGTGAAGAATTAGCATCTATATGGTGGTGACTTAGGTTGATATGTCTGTCCTTCAAAAAGCATGTGACATGATCAATGGGCTCTGGAGAGTTCCCAGAAGATGACTGCCAATTGCTTATGAACTCACTGGAGTAGACTCAAAGAACTGAGCATGTAGATCAAGACAAAATCAACAAATTTAGCTAGTGAGACTGAAGGCTGAAAAAATACAGATAATTGCATTGCTAGACTGTGTTGGGAATCATTAATATAATACCATTTCTTTTGGGAAATGAAGCAGCTCGGCTTGTGGTACGGAGTGCAAGATCTATTTTGTTGCCAGTCTTAAGTCATATTAAATGCACACAGGAGGAAGGACTCCAAAACAAATTAAATTTCTGAAGCTGTAGAAGGTTAAATAAGTCACCTTAGTTAATGGCAGGTCATTCACTAAAAAACTATGGGTAAAAACTACAGGTAGCAGCTCTTAATACCTTCAGACATTCAGTAAAAAGCTATAAAGTGTGTGTGTGTTTAAGCAGTGGTAGACCCGAAGAAGCTGCCAGAAGTAGGGAAATGCCATTTCTGTCACTGTTGCTTGTCATACCTTTGATGGATGACCACATGGAAGAACACAGTCTGAGGCCCATTAATGACTTCTGAACCATGGCTTTACTTTACTCTTTTGGCTCTGAAAGATGTTTGGCTAGGTTACTGTTAATTTCCTCTCACTAGACAGAGGCAATCTTCCCTTCGCTTTCATCTTGCCAAACGGGTCACAGCCAGAAGTTACAAGCTGAGGTTTACCTTGGCTGACCAAACAAGACTCTGACTGGACACGAGCCAGAAAAAGACAATAAGGAAGAGGCAGGAGAATTAAATTGGAAGTTGGAATAGACATGCTCTGCTCTTAATGGCAAATACAAAACTTAGTTTTGTATATTAGGAGATTTCCAGGTTTCATCTGGGAATACAGTGATATGGCATGAAGCTCTCACTTTGAACAAGAGGAATTTAAATCTATCCATTTAGGAAAACTGAAGGAAAATTATATTAAAAGAAATTCCTGTTTATCTGGCTGGTAATATTCATACTGGTGGTAGTCTGAGCATGGTGCAGCAGTACAGAGTTTATTTGGAGGCCTGTAATTAGTGGTGTTTTCCAGGGGTCAGTACTGGGTCCAGTCTTGTTCCATATATTCATCAACAACCTGGATGAGGGGACAGAGTGTACCCTCAACAAGTTTGCTGATGGGAGTGACGGCTGACACACCAGAGGGCTGTGCTGCCATTCAGCAAGGTGTGGACAGGCTGGAGAGATGGGCATCGAGGAACCTGATGAAATTCAATGAGAACAAGTGTAGGTGCTGCACTTGGGGAGAAATAATCCCATGAAACGGTACAAGTTAGGGGGTGACCTGCTGGAAAGCAGCTCTGTAGAGAGAGATCTTGGAATTCTGGTGGACAAGTTGACCACGAGTCAGCAATGTGCCCTTGAGGCCAAGAAGGCCAATGGTCTTCTGGGGTGCATTACAAAGAGTATGGCCAGCAGGTCGAGGGAGGTTATTCTCCCCCTCTGCTCTGCCCCGGTGAGGCTGCATCTTGAGTGCTGTGTCTAGTTCTGGGCCCCCCAGTCAAGAAGGACAAGGAACTCCTGGAAAGAGTCCAGCAGAGGGCTATGAAGATGATCAAGGGAAAGGAGAACCTCTTTTATGAGGAAAGGCTGAGAGATGTGGGTCTGTTGAATCTAGAGAAGAGAAGACTCAGTGGGACCTCATCAATGTTTATAAATATGTAAAGGATGGGTGTCAGGCTCTTCTCAGTGATGTCTGGTGACAGGAAAAGAGGTAACGGGTACAAGCTGGAACGCAGGAAGTTACCTCTGAATAGAAAAACTTCTTTATTTTGAGGGTGGCAGAGCACTGGAACAGGCTTGCCCAGAGAGGTTGTGGAGTCTCTGGCTCTGGCGAGAACCTGTCGGGATATATTCCGATCATGCCTGCTCTAGGTGAACCTGCTTTGGCTGGGGTGGAGTTGGACTAGATGATCTCTAAAGGGCCCTTCCAAACACTTCAATTCTGTGATTCTGTGATCACGTTCTTCCAAATGCCAAAATACCTCCCAGAAGAGAGAGGCACAAAGGGAGAGGGATTGCAGTTTCCCAAAGAAAATAAGTTTCTGAAACACCCATCAACACTTCTTCCTTGTTAAGATCTCACTCTGTTGCTCTAACTCTCTGCAACTGAAAGTCTGGGGAACTGCTGATCTGCCGACACTCCTGTCCCTATTCACACTCCATCTTTACCTCCATTTTGACTGAGGCTACATCTTGCTGTTCACTTCATTCAAACAATTTGTGACTTCAGCCAAGGGTAAAGCTGAACAGAATCATCACCTTGCAGTATTTCTTCTGAAATGGAGTGGTCTTGAACTCAGGAGACTGGTAGTCCTTCAGGAAGCCTTGATTATACCCAGACACAGAATTTATGTGTCTTTCGAAGGTCTCTCGCATATATCACACGTTACACTGTAATCTGTAAACATTTATTTACTTTCTTCCTTGCCATACTTTGCTAGCTCTGCAGAACCTATTTCATCATCAATTGATAAAATAGTCTGAAGGGGAACATCATGACAGTCACATATCAGTGATTCACAGGAAATAATTTTGCTGTTGGAAAACCGGGTGAGTTCACACATAAGTTGGCAGACCGCCCAGCGCTGCTGCCAGCAACAACAGAAGACATGTAAGAGGAGCCAGTTCTTTTATGATTCTAATGCACTTAAACCAACAAGGCTTGAGTGACACACATCAGACAGTGGCTACACTCATCTATATTTTTGTCTGAAATAGAAATAGAAGCACTTAATCCAGCAAGGATTTTGCTGAATGTATAACTATGTAGAGACAGACCAGCTTTAGCCCTGCATTTAGTTAAAGGAACTTTCTCAGCTCAGTGTCAGGGTCATTTATTTAATAAAATAACAATGAAAATGTCATAGAGTTGGGACCTTCTTTTAGATACATACTCTTCAGTGCTCAGCAGAGATTCAGGTTGAGCCTTCCTGGCTCAGCCTCCCTGGTGTGAGCAGGAGTTACTTAGATCAACTGATTACTTAACAATCAGTATTAAAAATTGAAGGAATAGCTAGCTAGGAGAACTGAGGTGATTAAGTCATCTCCATGGAGATGGAGCTTGAATGCAATATCATGTGGAGTTGCTCCAGCTGGAGTCTCCTCATTTAGTTTAATATGTGGATAGACTTGTTCTGGAATCACTATTCTGGTTTAACTTAATTCCTCCTTAAACAGAGGAATTAACGCACTTGAAATTCATGCTTTACCTTAGGCTGAATTGATTTTTTTTTAGGTGTTGGACAAAATTTCTGAAGTATCATCGGGGAGAAATTAACACAACAGTATAGCAATCTTTCAAAGATTTTATTTAGTTTTGTTTTTAAATTTACATTGAATCTAGCCAACAGAAGTATACTGAATGTATAGGTTTCTTTTATCATGCAAGTAAATCTCCCCCTGTGGGGGAAACAGCAGTTATGAGTAGTTGTAGTGAGGGTCAACTAAAGTAACAAGTTTCAACTTTAAAGTGGTTAAGAGTTACTTCAAAATGCAGAAGAAGGTTATTTCTCAGTAGCAAGCCTATTTGTGCTATCAGGCTTTCACTTAATTTACTGCTGTGTATTGAAAAAGTCTTGGGCTCACAGACATTTAAAGGTTACGTTGTCCATAGTTAGTTACATCATGAGATTTATGTGGTGCATGTATCCGTAACTGAGTGCTTGATGTTCAAGTTTATGACCATGGTGAAGCACAATCTTCTCTTAACTTTCTAGATGATTCAGGTTGCAACAGGATGACAATCTAAATATGACACTTTTATGTGTGATTTGTCGCTGTTACTTTTCAGTGATGTTTTCACAACTTAATTGGGAAATAAAGCTGTACTCTGGGAAAAAAAAAAGCATCCTTCCAAACACTGAGTCTGACACACACAGTCCCTCATTAGCACCTGGGACATAGTTTGCCAAGACTGTTACAATGCAGTGCTATTAAAATTCACCAGCAGTCATATAATGAATAAGCTTGTTAATAAAAATATTATTTTTTCATTCAAATTTTATTCTGTTCTGTTCCTTGGTCTTTTTACATGTCATTAGTTTGATTTATCACCAGACCTTCTCTCTAGTTGCTTCTTCTCCCTCCTTGTTTCCCTTTTGCACTTTTCTCTTTGTCTTTTGTAAACAGCACTATAACTTGATAATGTTTTGACAGTCCCAGGAGATTCTGGTGCAAAATATATTTCACATTAGGAGAGATAAACTGCACATTTTCAGCAGAATATTGAAATGCACAGTAACTCCCATTACTGATGTATTCCTCTCCTTTACTCTAGGTGCGCTTGATGATCACGGACGCTGCAAGACACAAGCTCCTTGTGTTAACTGGACAGTGCTTTGAAAACACAGGAGAACTCATTCTTCAGTCAGGGTCCTTCTCTTTCCAGAACTTCATTGAGATTTTCACAGATCAAGAGGTATGTTCAGAAAAGTGTCTTCCATACATTCTCACGTGATGGCAGAGGTTTATAGAAGACAAAATGGCATTCTGTGTTGTTAGAGTTAGCATCAGCAGCCTGATGCTTATGCTCTTTAGTCTTCATTATAGGCTTTCTTTTAAAACATATTTAATTTACTTTAGACTTGATGTAAATCGCTTAACAAAAGCATTAGATTTTAATTTGGGGAATTAAATTGTAACTTCCAGGAACAGAAAATTGAGAAACCTTTTGACAATGTAAGGAGATACTGCTGCGTTTAAAATATACAGGTTGTTTAAATAAAGATGCACATACAAAGCTGTCAAATTGATCTGGACACCAGTTTCTGGCCTGGTAGCAACTAAGTAATAGATGACATTAAGTAAGACAGGCTGTCTGTTGGAAGAGCTGTAGTATTTTGCACCACCTACCTGCTTGACTTGTCTGTAGTACTGTTTAAAATTTGGCCAGTGAAATCTGTAAGTCCTGTGAATTCTACATACTGAAAAGCATTAAGTATTCCAGTAGTTAATGCCATTTGTTTCGTGACTTGTTATTTTGCTGTCTTGCTTAATGTACTGTGGCTGAAAGCTCCCATAGGGCAGGAACCCATAGTAAACAGGCTGTCACACTTAATTTGGCTGCTGTGTAAAGTATATATTTAAATAAACTATATGGCTACATCCCTAGGAATTTAGTTTCCAAAATGAATTTGGAGCATGTCAGTGGACTGAGATATGGAAGTTCAGCACTGAAAATCCAAAGTTTGCATGAGCTCTGGCATGATCTTATTGTATTCATTTCATCCTATTCTCAAGCCTCTGTTCAACATATTGTTGTAGGGTTGGGAAAAAGCTCGTGGAAACATGCATCATGCCGAAAACTCATTGGGAGTTCACAGTTACTTTTCTATAAAATTGCAAACCTGAGCTCCCTGCATCTCTAGCTAATTAGCAACACATAATTGCTTTATGACTACATACAAAAAACTAGGGGCAAACTCTACTGTTACAGCTAGGAAGCAAAATTGTTGGCTGGAAAGCAGATGGATGGTGGTTGGTCATGAGTTACAGACATTGAGGGATTGCCACAGTGTTGGGCGTGTAGGGCATATTCTCGTGGTCTGTGTAAGGCTCATTTGGCTCATCCCTGCGGCTGGCAGCAGGCTCACCAGCCAGACAACATGCCTCTTTGAAAGTGTTGGCTTCCAGCCTATTGTTTCTGAAGCCTTGGGCTTTCACTGCTTCTACAAGGTTTCACAAAAGCAAAAAAAAAAAAGAAAATCACATTTGCCGTACTGGAGGCTGCATATGCAACATTTTTAAGGGGTCCCATTACTGGCAAATTTTAAGGTGATCTGCAAATTGGAAAAAATGTTAGATAAAAAAGCTAGGAAAAATAAAGTGGTTCATGGTTTTCTAGGTGGTGATCAGAAGACAGAATTCCTGTTCTGTCCTGATCCTGGAGTACTTGGCAGTGTTAGATTTACAGTTGGACTCAATGATCTTAAGGGTCTTTTCCAACGTAAATGATTCTATGATTCCATAAACATGTAAGATCTGAAGAGCACTGTGTAGAGTTGGTGGTTTTGGCCTCTGTCCATTTTTATTTCACTGAACCAAACCTGAGCTATGGTCATGAGATGTGCTTACAAATAATTAAATACCCTTTGGGAGAAACTCTTAGGAGGTCTAACTCAGAAATTCATCTGTAGCCTGCAGAATTCCCTGCAGCCATATGTCTAAAAGTGACGTTTTCAACCTCTGCTGTGCCAGGAAATTGAAGATGTCCCATTCCATCTTATACCAACAGCTAGCAGAGGAAAAGCTTTCTTTTTGCCTTTACGGTACTGGGTAGGAAACAATCTTGTGTTTTCTCTGAGCAGCCAACTTGCTGTTGGCTTTGTTGGTGATGACATGTTTAAAACTTGAGGATGCCTCAACAGATATCTCTCAGTGTTTGAAAAGACTCAGTGCTTGAAAAGATGATCGGGTTCACAGATATGTTTATTTGCTCCCAGAGTGACTTTAGATCCAGCGAAGAGAAGGAGCAGTTACATCTCTGTGTTATCAAAATAGCCTAAGTGGAACTGTTGATATCCTTGATGTCACCACTTGAAATGCAAGCCTTTCCTGGGGCACTCCTGAATTTGCTATTCCTAATAGATATGATCTATGTCTGGAATAATTTTTGTCCAGCTTTTCACTGGCCTGCTCTACTGGTGGCTTAGACTGTCTGCATTATGCGTGCCAATGTCTAGGAGCAAAGAAAGTTAGGATTTAGGAGTATGAAGCAGAAATCCAAATATAATGTAAACTAGAGAGGACTAACCCCAAACCTTGGCCCATTATATATTCAATAGTCCAGTGTATTTCCATCTGATTTTTTTTATCTAGCTGGAAAATTGGCCCTACATGAGAAACAGTCTGTACTCAAGTTATCTCCTTATGTATGCAGCACTCTTGGATTTATTCATGAAAAGGAAGTGATCTTTTACTACTTTTGTTTCTCCCTAATACTGTGTTTTCAACCCTGACGAGAGACACAGCATAAGGAGTATACTTGACATCCTAAATCCATGTCAGAGCTGTGGTCTGTGCTGCCCCTCTTCTCTTATTTCTGCAATTTGCAACAGGAATGGTTTTCCAATTTTCCTTGTATTTTATTCTTTTCAGCCTTTTCTCTATTTATTTTGTTTTTCTTTGTTTTTTTCTTTGCTTTTTTTAAGACAAAGCCATGTTTGACATAAGGGTGAGATTTATTTATACTTTTGTCAAATGGTTTGGATACTAAGACTGGTAAAGGAAGATAGAAAATATTTATTTTCTTCTTTATTTAGTTATTGGTTGGATTATTTTTGCTTGGATAACAGCCACTGTATCTTTGTTGAGTTTTATTTTTGGTAAATACTGAAAATAAATTATGTAACACAAAGAAAGGAAGTGAGACATAGACACACAGAGGCCCAAAGAGATCTACTGCAATCAAACATGATTAATTTGTTATATATTAATTTCTTCTGCTAATTCAAATTATTCAGCAGCAGCACAAACTGTATCATCTTTATGAAAACTGTTGTTATAGCTCAAACTGACAATAGAGTCTCTGCAAAGAAGGTTGTGGTATTTTGAATGAAGCTGTGCTGGCATATTTTGTGCTGATATTTTATGCCTGAATCACTTCTTTAAAGAAATAAATTACATAATTTGGAGGTCTCTTTTTCAAGAGCAAGCAGAACAGAAATGGGTTGTGTTTAACCTAATTGCCACTAAAACCAAAACCAACCTCAAATCATAAAGTACCTGTGGAACTGGGAGAAGGTATTAAAATACATCATATTTTTCCATGTTTGTTTGTCCACTAATCTGGGACCACCAAATATTACTTTTTAGTTCTGACTGGAAAAGAAAAACAGCTTTTAATACTATAGCATAGCACTTGTTTTCTGTGCTTCAGCAGCTGGTTTTAGTACTAGCATGTTATCAAATACTGTCAAAATTAATGGAGTTATTCTAAATTTCAACTTTTGTGGCTCATTAATTTAAAATCAAAATAATCACAAGAACATTTTTAACCCTAACAACCCTAACACTTTTTTTTTCCTGTCTCTTTCTTCAGTCCTGTACCTCATAGTCTCAGAAATACAAAACTTGTATCTCTTTGCATTTCTGAAGCAATAACTCGTTTCTTAGTGATCTGAAAAAGTTCTGCAGTCAGTCATGTTAATCTGGGAGTGGTGCCAGCTTTTCAGGAGCCAGCCTGCAGAAAGAATTGCAGTATTGATGGTATGGAAGTGTATATCCCATGACAGAAGGATGAGGAAGGTGGCTGCCCCTGGAAGGATGCTGGCCTCCTCTGGGTTGCAGTTACTTTCTGTCTCTTAAGAGGATGATAGCCATTCCTTAAATATTTGGCTGCCTCTTCTGGATGGACTGGGACAACAGGGAGACTCATGAGCCAGTGGTAGATATAATGGCAGCTCCAGCAGCACTAGCCTCATAGTCTTCATACTCTCTCGGTATCAAAGGTTGTACCATCTTCCTATAAAAGGTGGAGGTGGAAAGAGAAAACCTTGGGGTACTGTCATTCTTTGGGCAATAGGGACCAGGAATAAGGTCCTTATTTGTATTTTAAAAAAATGCAGTAGTAAACTAACTGTGGTAACAGATTCCTTTAACTTCTAGGATGGCCACTCACCAGTGCAGAGGTGAATGAAAAGGTTTTTATCTATCTCAAGAGGAAATACCATGTTCTGACATTATTTGTCATTAAAAAATGAATTTACATGCATCTCCTTGTGCTTTTGTTTTACAACTCTAGATTGGTGAATTATTGAGCACCACACACCCTGCCAACAAAGCCAGCCTAACTCTTTTCTGCCCTGAGGAAATACCATGTTCTGACATTATTTGTCATTAAAAAATGAATTTACGTGCATCTCCTTGTGCTTTTGTTTTACAACTCTAGATTGGTGAATTATTGAGCACCACACACCCTGCCAACAAAGCCAGCCTAACTCTTTTCTGCCCTGAGGAAGGAGACTGGAAAAATTCCAACCTTGACAGACACAACCTTCAAGACTTCATTAACATTAAACTCAATTCAGCTTCTATATTGCCTGAAATGGAAGGACTCTCTGAATTCACAGAATATCTGTCAGAATCAGTAGAAGTGCCATCTCCCTTTGACATTTTGGAACCTCCAGCCTCAGGAGGCTTCTTGAAACTCTCCAAACCGTGCTGTTATATTTTTCCAGGCGGCAGAGGGGACTCTGCATTGTTTGCAGTGAACGGATTCAACATGCTTATCAATGGAGGATCTGAAAGAAAATCTTGCTTTTGGAAACTTATCCGGCACTTGGACAGAGTAGATTCCATTCTGCTCACTCACATTGGAGATGACAACCTGCCAGGAATCAATAGCATGCTTCAGCGAAAAATAGCCGAACTAGAAGAGGAACAGTCCCAAGGGTCTACTACCAACAGTGACTGGATGAAAAATCTGATCTCACCTGATTTAGGAGTTGTATTCCTTAATGTACCTGAGAACCTGAGGAACCTGGATCCTAGTTTTAGAGTAAAAAGGAGTGTAGAAGAAGCTTGTTTTACTCTCCAGTATTTAAATAAACTGTCTATGAAACCCGAACCTCTTTTCAGAAATGTGGGAAATACCATTGACCCCATCATTTTATTTCAGAAAATGGGAGTTGGCAAGCTTGAGATGTACGTGCTTAATCCTGTCAAAAATAGCAAAGAGATGCAATATTTTATGCAGCAGTGGAGCGGTAGTAACAAAGACAAAGCTGAATTCCTGCTACCAAATGGCCAGGAACTAGACATTCCACTATCCTACTTCACTTCTGTCTCATCCCTGATTGTGTGGCATCCAGCTAATCCTGCAGAAAAAATAATCCGAGTGCTGTTTCCTGGAAACAGCACCCAATATAATATTCTAGAAGGACTGGAAAAACTCAAACACCTAGACTTCCTCAAACAACCAATGGTTACACAGAAAGACCTAACTGGCAACATTGCTAGTCCAGCTGTGAAACAAGCAAAGTTGAAACAACGAACAGACAGCAAGGAGAGCCTCAAGCCTGCTGCAAAGACACCACCAAGCAAGCCTGTCAGAAAAGAATCTAAAGAAGAAACGCCAGAGTCTGTGAAGCCTAGCCCAGCACTGGAAAAGCCTCAGAAGTTGGAAAGCAAAGAAAAAGTTCTGGTTAAAAAAGAGAAACCAGCAAAAGTGGAGGCCAAGCCTATAGTGGCAGAAAAAGACATACCAAGTAAAGAAGAGCAGTTAGTAAAATCTGAAGCTCCTGAAAAACAAGGTACAGATGTAAAACCAAAAGTGTCAAAGGAGAAGACAGTGAAAAAGGAGGTCAAAGCTAAACCTGAGGAAAAGAAGGAGGAAAAAGAAAAACCAAAGAAAGACGTTTCTAAAAAAGAGGAGAAAACA
This sequence comes from Scolopax mira, assembly GCA_004320125.1. Lineage (NCBI taxonomy): Eukaryota > Metazoa > Chordata > Aves > Charadriiformes > Scolopacidae > Scolopax > Scolopax mira. The sequence goes on along the minus strand of BJBW01006140.1, from coordinate 246,954 downwards.
CCCATCAAAAAAGAGGAGAAAACACCCACCAAAAAAGAGGAGAAAACACCCATCAAAAAAGAGGAGAAAATACCCATCAAAAAAGAAGAGATCAAGAAAGAAGTTAAAAAAGAGGTGAAAAAGGAAGAAAAGAAGGAAACAAAGAAGGAAGTAAAGAAAGAAGCTTCACCAAAGGAAGTTAAAAAAGAAGCTAAAAAAGAGGAGAAGAAGGAAATTAAGAAGGAAGAAAAAGAAGCCAAAAAGGACATAAAAAAGGTTCCTAAAGAAACAAAGAAGACAGCTACTCCTTCAACTGATGCCAAAAAACCAGCAGCAAAGCCTAAACCACAAAAGAAGGATGAACCTGCTAAAAAAGAAGCAGTACCTGCTGGAAAGCCAAAGGAAAAAGGAAAAGTTAAGACTGTGAAGAAGGAGATCAAAGTCAGTGGAGCACAAGCTGCCCTTGCAGCAGTTGGAGCTGCTGCCACAACTATTGCAGCTGTAGCAGCTGCAGAAATTACAGCCAGCGGAAAGGAACTTGAAGCAGAGAGATCCCTTATGTCTTCACCAGAGGATTTAACAAAGGATTTTGAGGAATTAAAAGCTGAAGAAGTAGAAACAGTAAAAGAAACAAAACCTCAAATTGCACTTATAGAAGATGAACTGAAATTCACTGGCACAGTACAAAAAGAGGCCTTTGAAGTACAAAAAGAAAAATTAGATAATGAAGGACCTGCTGAGTCCTCTGATGAAGGCATAACTACCACAGAGGCTGAGGGTGAGTGTGAACAGACACCTGAAGAATTGGAACCTGTGGAAAAGCACAGGGTTGATGACAATGAAAAGTTTGAAGATGAGGGAACTGGCTTAGAAGAATCATCTGAAGCAGGAGATTATGAGGAAAAGGCAGAGACAGAAGAAGCTGAAGAACGAGGTGAAGATGAGGAAGCAAAGACACCTCTGGACTCTACAAAACCATATATGGAGGAAAGAAGAACAATTGAAGAGACCTCAGAAGATATAATGGCTGAAGCAGATGCTGATATTAAAGATGAAAAATACATTGAAAAGGCAGATTATGAAGCATCAGATGAACTGGCTGAGGAAGACAGGGAAGAAGCAATAGAAAAGGCAGAAACTGAAGAGACTGAAGAGGAGGAAGACAAAGCAGAAGACATCAGAGATGAAGAGGAAACTGAAAAAATGGAAGCTGAAGAAGATTATGTGATGGCTGTGGTAGACAAAGCCGCAGAAGCTGGTGAAGTTGAAGATAAATATGGCCTACTTATAATTACACCAACAAAACGCTCAGAGCTTCAGTCTCCAGCAGTTGAACCAGCCTCTTCTATCCATGATGAGACATTACCTGGTGGTTCAGAGAGTGAAGCCACTGTTTCTGATGAAGAAAACAGGGAAGATCAACCTGAGGAATTCACTGCTACTTCAGGTTACACACAGTCCACCATCGAAATATCCAGTGAACCAACCCCAATGGATGAAATGTCAACACCCCGGGATGTCATGAGTGATGAAACTAACAATGAGGAAAGTGAGTCACCCTCTCAAGAGTATGTCAACATTACCAAGTATGAGACATCACTGTACTCTCAAGAGTTTGGCAGACCTAAGCTTTCTCCACTTCCAGATGCTTTTAATGGATTGTCCGAAGGATCCAAAACAGAGGCCACAGAAGGTAAAGACTATAATGCCTCAGCTTCCACCATCTCACCACCTTCTTCATTAGAGGAAGACAAATTCTGCAAATCTGCATTCCAAGATGTATACCGACAAAAAGAAAGTGAAATCAAAGGCACTGCTAAATCAGAAATCAAAGAACCCCATCAAGAAGATGTTGGTGGAACACGTAGTCCAGCCAAGAGTCCAGCTGACAGTTTGTCCCCTCCATCACCTGTTGCCAAAACACCACTGAGTGAACGTAGTGTGAACTTTTCACTCACTCCCAATGAGATCAAGGTCTCATCTGAGCCTGCCTCCACTACTACACTACCTGATGTACGTCAAGAAGTTGCTGAAGAGCACTGTGCAAGTCCTGAAGATAAAACTTTAGAAGTAGCATCTCCCTCACAGTCTGCTGCTGGTAGTGCTGGCCACACACCTTATTACCAGTCTCCCACTGATGAAAAGTCCAGTCAGCTTCCCTCTGAAACCAGTGAAAAGTCAACAGATGTTCCTGTGAGCTTTGAATTCAGTGAAGTCAAAGATGAGTCTGCAAAACCCAGAATAAGCCCTATGGATGAGCCTGTGCCAGATTCAGAATCTCCTATTGAAAAAGTTCTCTCACCTCTACGGAGTCCACCACTGATAGGTTCAGAGGCCACTTATGATACATTTTTGAGTGCTGATTTAAAGTCTCCCACCAGAGATTATGAAAGTCCTTCTGGGGAGAAACCTGAGAAAGAAAAATCCCCTGTTCAGATGAGCCCAAGCTCTGAAACCAGCTCTGCAGGTCTTTTCCAAGAAAAACAAGATGAAAAAAGCATGGAGTTTATGGTAATTAAGGAAAGCTTCAGCCTAGAAAGAAAAATGGAAGATACAGAACCCAGCAGCTCCCAGTCTTCACTGGTCTTGGATGAGCGAAAGCTAGCAGGTGATCTCTCACCTACTCAAATAGATATCAGTCAGTTTGGTTCTTTAAAAGAAGATACCAAAATGTCTATTTCTGAAGGCACTGTTTCTGACAAGTCTGCTACTCCTGTTGATGAGGTTATAGCAGAAGACACCTATTCCCATATAGAAGGAGTAGCATCTGTCTCTACAGCATCTGTGGCTACTAGTTCATTTCCAGAACCAACTACTGATGATGTATCTCCTTCTTTGCATGCTGAGGTTGGATCTCCCCACTCTACTGAAGTTGATGATTCCCTTTCAGTGTCAGTGGTACAAACACCAACAACTTTTCAGGAAACAGAAATGTCTCCATCTAAGGAAGAGTGCCCAAGGCCCATGTCAATTTCTCCACCAGATTTCTCACCTAAAACTGCAAAATCAAGAATGCTGGTCCAAGATCACAGATCTCCTGAGCAGTCAACTATGTCAGTAGAATTTGGTCAGGAGTCCCCTGAGCAGTCTTTAGCAATGGACTTTAGTAGGCAGTCTCCAGAATATCCTACTGTAGGCACTAGTATACATCATATATCTGAAAATGGACCAACAGAAGTAGACTACAGCCCTTCAGACATACAGGAGCCTACTTTTGTACGAAAGATTTCCCCTGTGGAGCAGTCATCTTACTCTCAGGAGAAAGATATTTCAGAAATTATTTCAGTTTCTCAAATTGAAGCATCATCTTCAACTTCATCAGCTCATACGCCTTCCCAGGTAACTTCACCACTGCCAGAGGAAACCTTTTCAGGTGCTGTTCCACCCAGAGATGTGTCACTACATTCTTTTACCTCAGAAAAGGTGCAGAGCCTAGGAGAAAAGCTGTCACCGAAGTCTGACCTATCTCCATTAACTCCAAGGGAGTCTTCCCCTCTGTACTCTCCTAGTTATCCAGATTCACCTTCTGCAATCACAGAAGCAGTGCCAGCTAGTCACACTCCTTCATTGTCACTGCAAATGTCCTCTGTCAAAGCATTTGGTTACCAGGAACCCCTAACAAAGCACAGTCCAGAACCTTTATTGAGCCCAGAAAAAGAAGATTCAGAGAAAAGCAGGTCACCAGAAGAACTTAGTTATTCTTATGAAGCCACAGAGACAACTACTAGATCACCAGGGGATATTAGCTACTCCTATGAGGCAGCTGGAAAATCTATTAGATCACCTCAGACCACAGATTATTCCTATGAGACAACTGGGAAAATTACTAGGTCACCTGAGGCCACAGATTATTCCTATGAGATAGTTGCAAAAACTATGAGGTCATCTGAGGGCACAGATTATTCCTATGAAATGACAGGGAAAACCACCAGGTCACCAGGGGCAACGGATTACTCCTATGAAACAACTGGAAAACCTACCAGGTCCCCTAGAGCCACAGATTATTCAGATGAGACAACGAGGAAAACCACCAAATCACCAGAGGCCACAGATTATTCCTATGAGATAATTGGGAAAACCACCAAATCACCTGAGGCCTCAGATTATTCCTATGACAGAATTGCAAAAACTACAAGATCACCTGATACCATTGATTACTCCTATGAGACAACAGGGAAAACCACTAAGTCACCAGAAGCCATTAGTTACTGCTATGAGACAACTGGGAGAACCACCAGGTCACCAGAGGCCATGGCTTACTCCTCTGAGACAACTGGAAGAGCCTCCAGTTCACCTGAAGCCACAGATTACTCATTTGAGACAACTGGGAGAGCCTCCAGGTCACCTGAAGCCAGTAGCTATTCCTATGAAGCAAGTGCTTATTTCACTCCAGGAAAACCATTAGCGGAATCCCGCCAAGATGTTGATTTATGCCTTGTGTCCTCTTGTGAGTATAAACATCCCAAAACCGAGCTTTCACCCTCATTTATCAACCCAAACCCACTTGAGTGGTTTGCAAGTGAAGAACAGTCCCAAGATCAAGAGATGCTATTAACTCAGTCTGGGGGAGCCCAGCCACCTTCTGGTGGAAAGCAGCAAGGGCGGCAGTGTGATGAAACTCCTCCCACATCTGTCAGTGAGTCTGCCCCATCTCAGACGGATTCGGATGTGCCTCCTGAGACTGAGGAATGTCCTTCCATCACTGCAGATGCTAACATTGACTCGGAAGATGAATCAGAAACCATTCCAACTGACAAGACAATTACATACAAACACATTGACCCACCACCTGTCCCAATGCAGGATCACAGCCCTTCCCCTAGGCACCCTGACGTTTCCATGGTTGATCCAGAGGCTCTGCCTGTTGATCAGAATTTGGGTAAACCTTTGAAGAAGGACCTCAAAGAAAAGACAAAGACAAAAAAGCAGGGTACTAAGACCAAGTCGTCTTCTCCTGTTAAAAAAAGTGATGGTAAATCAAAACAAGTGGCTTCACCAAAGCCAGCAACAAAAGAATCTTTAGACAAAATTTCCAAAGCATCTTCTCTGAAAAAGAAGGAGTCTGTGGAGAAGTTAACAAAAAATATAGTTTCTCCAGAATTAAAGTCTCGAGTGGAAGAGAAAGATAAGGACACCAAGAATGCAGCAAACACAACATCGAAGTCAGCAAAGACTGCAACCACAGGTAAAGACAGCAGTTCCCTAGTGTTAAGATGTTCTTAGTTGTTGTAGTGAAGTTGATTTGTCTTTGTATCAGTTGAGAATGTAGTTTGTAGCTAATCCCTGAAGAAATTCCAGATTTAAAATATAAATCCAGTGTGCCAAGGTCATAATTAAATGCATGAAATTCACTAAATTAACTTTTCTGATCTGAGAAACTTGATGGGACTATTTGCTCAGAGAGTACATAAAATATAAAAAACTTTATACCAGAGGACTAAACTGTTAACCAGCTAATAGAATTTAAAGTACCACTTTTGTAGGTAAAGTGAAATCAATAACAAAGTGTACCACTTCATTCATTGTAATAAATAAGTAGGCACAATTCTCACAACATAAATTACTGCAACTTAATATTGTGGGAGGCAAAGGCCCTATCAGCCATTGGATGCTCTTATTGCTTTGCTGGATTAATTTTAAAAAGAGTATTTTAAAAAATTATAACAGTAGCAAGAGCTCTTTCAGTGAACTGATCAGGTACATCACATAATCTGGTTAAAGTCTTACTTTAGCCATCAGTGATGACTAAACATACAGAAAGTTAATGTCATTTTGAAAGACTGTTGTGTATTCTAAGTAGTAATAAAATATGAATTAGATTACCAAAGGAGACACTGTGCTAATCTGTTGTTTCCGGCAGATCTTGTTAGAGAGCATTTGGGGGATACTTTACTGTTGCTGTTGTCAGGATTCATGTTCTGTTGAAAGCTTTTTTTACAAGAAGCAGGTCTGGTATTCAGTACAAAAAAAATAGCATTCAACTGTCTTTGGCTTCCCCATTTTAAGTGGTCCACTGTTCCTTTCTTAGGATCATAGAATCATAGAATTGTTTGAGTTGGAAGGAATCTTAAAGATCATTGAGTTCCAGCCCCCCTGCCATGGGCAGGGACACCTCCCACTAGAGCAGGTTGCTCAAAGCCCCATGCCCAGCCCATCCATGACTTCCCTGGGCAACCTGTTCCTGTGTCTCACCACCCTCATGATAAAGAATTTCTTTCTGGTGTCTAATCTAAATCTCCCATCTTCCAATTTAAAACCATGACCCTTGTTCTGTTGCTACACTTCCCCTTGAACAGTCCCTCTCCGGCTCTTCTAGGCTGCCTTCAAATATTGAAAGGCCATTATAAGGTCTCCCCAGAGCCTTCTCTTCTCCAGGCTGAACAACCTCACCTCTCTCAGTCTGTCCTCATAGGAGAGGTGCTCCAGCCCTCTGATCATCTTCGTGGCCCTCCGCTGGACCTGTTCTAACAGGTTGATGTCCTTTATGTGTTGAGGACTCCAAAGCTGGACACAGTACGCCAGCTGGGGTCTCATGAGTGCAGAGTAGAGGGTTGGAATCATTTCCTAAGACCTGCTGGCCACACTTCTCTTGATGCAGCCCAGGACACAGTTGGCTCTCTGGGCTGCCAATGCTCATATTGAGCTTCTCATTCACAAGCACTCCCAAGTCTTTCTCCTCAGGGCTGCTTTCCAGCCATTCTCCACCCAACCTGTATTTGTGCCTGGAATTGCCACATGCCAGGTACAGGACCCTGCACTTGGTTTGGTTGAACTTCATTTTGCATGAGCCCACCTCTCCAGCCTGTCCAGGTCCCTCTGGGTGGCATTCCTTCCCTCTAGCTTGTCAACTGCACCACTGAGCTTGGTGTCATCAGCAAACTTGCTGAGGGTACACTCTATCCCACTGTCATGTCACTGACAAAGATGTTAAATAGTACTGCTCCCAGTACTGACCCCTGAGGAACACTACTCGTTATTGGCCACCACTTAGACATTGAGCCGTTGACTGCAACCCTTTGAGTGCGGCCATTCAGACAGTTCCTTATCTATCCATCCAATGGTCCATCCAACCACCAAGGGGTCCATCCAACCACCAAGTGGTCCATCCATCAAATCCTTGACTTTCCAATTTTGAGACCAGTGTGTCATGCAGGACTGTGAACACCATCATTTGCATCTCTGCTTGTAGATGCATTTCAAAGCAGCAGTATATATCCCTGTGCTTTACATTTCTCCAGCACTTTAGCTTTATATGAGGTTCCTTAAAGCATACTTCTCAGGTAAACACTAGAGCAGAAGACAAGACTGTATTTGATAATGATATTTAAGTGTAAAATGTAATGCCTGATATTTTATCCAGTGTATTTCCACAGTTGAGAAAGGTGTATGACAGAGTTTTTAGGACAAAAGATTTTGTAACATCAACAGTAGTAAAAAGTCTTTAATTTAGGAACTATTATCATATCATGATGCTTATTTGGCATATTGCCCTATGATGCAGGGCAGGACATGCTAGACAACTGTTATGGACTTTGCTGACCTTATAGTTGTGACCCTAAATAGAATGTATTGCTCAGATAATTGTTTACTGAACTTCATCCATTGTAACAACAAAAGCAAGCTAGTAGAACATAAATGATGATCATCTGGATAAAATTACTGATTGAATCCTGATTTTCAGTTCACAGCATGATCCAGTACATAGCAAAGGCCGCTATTTTTAGATAGGATTTTTAAACTTTGAACTTCCTTTTCACTGGAGCTCTTTCTGGAGCAAGTACTATGCTACGTACAGGAGCAAAATCTTAACTTCCTCCCCCTTACTCTTTTTGATAAGTGGACAACTTGTGTGTGCAAATAACGATCCAGTAGGCAAGCAAACACTTGTTCTCAGTTCCCTCAACTAATTGCTTTACAAGTTTCTCTGTTCTCCCAAGTTCCTCTTTGCCTCTCTTTCTGCTCACATGTAGTATCTTACCAGTGCACCTGTAAGGCAGCCTGAGCATATCAACAGGTACCTTGTGCTGGTACCCCAAATCTCAGAACTGCTTCAAATCTGCATGGAACCCTCTGTGAACTTAGGTTTTATAGTTGTGCATACCTGATACTTTCAGAAAGCTGTACTTCTTAACCTGAAAAGTAATACAACCATTTATTGAATGTTAATTTAGTAATCACAGCCCTGCATAGTAATTGTTGGATAATAGTAGTGTATACTGTGAAGAGTTCAGTGAATTTTTGGTTTTGTGGTTTTATTGTATTATGTAGTTACAGTTATCCAGGTTTTTCCTCTGGTTACTCCCAATCATAATTGGGAAACGACAAAACGGGAACATGGCATTAGATGTGGGAGGGAATGCCATAATTGGACACATCTCACCTCAGCAGTTGTAACAGTAATAAATAAATCATAGAATCATAGAATCAATTTTCTAGATTGAAAGGGACCTTTAAGATCATCTAGTCCAACCATCAACCTAACACGGATTAAAAACCATCTCTAAAGCACTAAGTCTTTTAAATACCTTCGGTGCATGTTTTTATCCCACCTGTGATATGTTTTGTTGTTTGATTTCCAAAGGTCCTGGGAATACTAAGGTGGTAAAATCTACAGCAGTGCCTCCAGGACCTCCAGTGTATTTGGACCTGGTGTACATTCCCAACCACAGCAACAGCAAGAACGTTGATGTTGAATTTTTCAAGAGGGTGCGGTCATCCTACTATGTTGTGAGCGGGAACGATTCTGCAGCTGATGAGCCTAGCAGGGCTGTTCTGGACTCCCTGCTTGAAGGCAAGGCGCAGTGGGAGAGTAACATGCAGGTAGGCTCTTCACTAGTGTCTCCACCTGGAAATTTAATCTTCTCTGTGAAGCAGCAAGGGGAAGCCAGGGTGCCTCTGCAGTGGATGGCGGCTGCCAGGGAATGGGGTGGCCAGGCTTTGCACTGTGTTTCACTGATGATGTGAGAGGACACCCAAATAAAGCACAGAGCTGCATCATACTTAGCTGCTCCTCCATTTCTGGCTCTTCTGACGTGTTTCTGGTGAATAAATCAGTTGAGAGATGGTTTACAGGACCATTTCACTATCTCATCTGGTTGCTATCCCATATATGGACTGAGTTTGGAAACACTGTGATTTGTAAGTAGGACAGAAAATTGAATGTTTCATGGTTTATGTGTAAACATGTACACTTAGAAACTTAATATACGTTTCCATCATGATCAGTAAGTTAAGAAAATGTTTGGCCATAATCTGCACACCCATCTATGCAGACTACAGACTGCTACTTCTCTGGAAATCCGAGAACACCTTCAACATCAACACATCTCAACACCTTAAAAAAACAAGGTTTTATTTTTATAAAAATATTTTATATTTCATTTATTTGCCCATTTATTCAAGTATTGCATAATGACCAAATCCTTCCAAAAGGGAAACATATTTGTTGGCTGCAGCTTCTTGTTTTTCTTATCATCTGTTTCTATTGTTCATTGCTCGGGACTTCTGTTCTGTGTTGCAGGTTACCTTAATCCCAACCCATGACTCAGAAGTGATGAGGGAATGGTACCAAGAGACCCATGAGAAACAGCAGGACCTCAACATCATGGTTTTGGCAAGCAGCAGCACTGTTGTTATGCAAGACGAATCTTTTCCTGCATGCAAGATTGAACTGTAAGAACGAGACCATGCACCACAAGATTAAACTTTGTTTCCAGAAATTCTACAGTTCGAAAACACCTTTTCTAACAATTCAACCCATCTATTTCAACTGCTGAACTACATACCTGCCAAATGCTATACTGTGTCACGGTGATGCAAGTCACTAATATTTTTCAGTCTTTGCTGATTGCTAAGGGAAATAATAGTATTCCCATAGTAGGGTTCAAATTACTGTGAAAATACAGATCCAGTTTCATCTCCACTGAACGTTTGGAAACCATGCACTAGCAACCCCAACTGACTTCTGCCAGGTAGAGGCATTTGCCCTCTAAAGAAACACAAAGAGAGAGAAAGAGAGAGAGGGGTAGGAGGAGAAAGAAATAAGTAATTAGATCTGCATTAGTCTCATGGCAACTGATGTATCACTGTTACTGAATTCTGCTTATGTTCTCATTTGAAAATAAAGCTTTAAATTTGTATCAATCTGAGCTATCACAAGGGGGATCTTCTTTTTCTTTTAACAGAATTAAGTTGGCTGGAAAATAAAAAGAAACCGAATGTGGCTAGGAAAGGATGTACAACCTAAACGCTCATCAGCAGTTTTCCACTTTAATTTGAACTCTGCATACTGACATACCATCATAGGCCGAATACACATGTAGTCTGCACCCCATCCCGAAGTCTAAAACCTTTCTTTCAACATGCAGAATTGTTGGTCTAAGGCATGCTCCCAGTGAAAGTCGAGTAGCTCCAGCCAGACATGACTAGTCCACATCCTTGAACACCCATGTCCACTTTTGATTAACTGAAGCAAAATACCAAAGCAGTTGGGAGTACATACAGTAGACAATTTGCCTTAGAAAGTGACTTGAATGTACAAAGAAACTTTATGCACTTATTTTTTAATGTTGAGACAGCAAATTTATAAAACATCTGTGTAGGATCATAGTTACACCAGTAAAGTATCAGTGTGCATGTGTGGTACTAGAAACCTATCTGACTGGTCAAATGTCTTGGTGCTATGAAATACGTATGTTACTTATATGAACGCTTCATTGATGCACCTAGACAGCTCACAAAGTAAGGTGAGCATTTTTTTGAAAGCTTCTTTTGTACCATGGAAGCAAGATTGAATTGGTGTCCAGTATCAGAGTTACCAAACTTAGTGAATCATTCAGAATGATGAAAAATGTTACCTGCAAGCCTGTACAGTATCCAACCTTCCTTTGTCTTACCTTATTTTATTTTTTTTAATTTAAGAGTGAGTATGCGAACAAATGTACAGAAACCTTTTTTTTAGTGCTGCGTGAACTTTTAATAGATGAACTTTTAAAAAACAGTTTCATTTACAGGAAAATGTGAAGAAAATTTTTTCTGGTGAAGGCAATTTTTTTAGTAGTTTTGTAAGATAAATGAATAATGTTGTTTAAGGTTCTGGTGAGAATGGATATTGAAGTAAAATTCATTGAAAATAGCCAACTGCCAGTACCTTTTGGGGGAGTTGAAGGGCACCCTGATGGTAAAAAATAGTCTATTGATGATGATAGAAAATGGGATCTGAAAAGGTGGTTGCATAATACTACAAGGGTGTAGCCTACATTCTCAACCCCGACAAGATCTTGAAAAACGATAGAATAAGCAATAAGCTAAAATACGTCTCCTCTCCTCTCCTCCCCTCTCCTCTCTTTCCTCCTCTCATTTCCTCTTCTTTTATTCTGCTCTTTCTTTCTTCTTCCTTTCCTCTCCCTTTCCTTGACACTTCTTTTACTCTTCATTTCCTTTCCTGCTTCCTCTCCTCCTTCCTTTCCTTCTCTAGCCTGCTTGCAGAGGAACAGCAGCACTGTTCTGTGATTAAGACATTTTGGATTTTTTAGTCTCAGAAGTTTTACCCAAAATCAAAAAAACCTTGTAGAGGTTTTAAAATCTGAATTTAAAGAAAATGTAAAGGCCTCCAGAATGGAGATACATGCTGGTCTGTATGATTCACCATTATGGATGGTATTAAGTTTCATAATGTAGTGAACTATGATCTCATTTTATTTACTTAAGAATTTATTTCAATTTTACATTATTAGGATATTTTTGTTTAATAGGGATGTGTTTGCACACCTAATTTTTATGAGGGTTTTTTTATACTGCTTTAGGGTCCTTTTCATGTGGCCTCCTGAGGCCTATGTAACGCTGTGAATTACTGTTTGTCAGTTTTTGGGGATTTTGATTGATTTTTTAAATGTCTGCTCTTTTTTTTAGGTATGTCTAGCAATGGTGTTTTATTTATTGCTATACCTTTTAAGTTGTTAAGAATAACTCAGAATGACTATGGCTCAAAAGGCAGGTCAAAATGCATTGTGAAAACAAGCCTATTTGCTGGGCTTATGATCTCCTCCTAAAATTGCTTTTGTAATAAATAGTCTACAAACTTATAGGCAAAATGTTTGGCAGAATAGTTGTAATATTTCTACAGTTCTTTCTGCTTTGTCTACTTTCTTATCCAGGTCAGACTTCAAACTTTTCAAGTGGGTGGGAACAGATTTTCTGATTTTCTGACTATCTGAAACAGTTTGTGTCTCTGCTTTAAGTACAGCAGTGGTCCTGAGACTAATCTCACTTATGCTACTTACTCCTGTGAATCAGGAGCAATTTTATTACATCAGGGAAGTTACAATCATTTGGTCCTACTGTAAATTAAATTGGAATCAAGCCTTAAGTCTCCCCAAGCAAATTTGTGATGGCTCAAGCACTGGTTTTACTTTTAGAATAATAATAACAGTAAGACAGTTCCAGCTGACATTAAAGTGTATTCGCTTTTTTGCTGCTACGAAAATACTAAAATCCTGGTCTGGCTATTCTGAGGTATTGTAATACCTGTTCCATCCATTCCCTTTCAAACAGCAACGGTGCCTGGGTGCAACACAGCAATGAACTCCTCCATTAACTCCTCTTGCCCTTAATGTCTTTCCTGCCTGTGGAACTAATCTAACTGTGCTAGTCCTAGTACTACACAATTAGTTTAGTGTAACAGTCATCAAAATGTACCGTGTACATTAACGATGAGTGCTGTTGATCAGCATAGATTTCTAGGAGCATGGTTTGTTATTGATTACTCTAATTATAAAGATTCAATATCTGAGTGTAAAGGACACTCCATTTAAATGATGGTATTACCCATAACAGCATCCTCAGTCATGATTTGTATGCTGTTACTGTATTGCTTAATATAACTCAATGAAGAATTAACTATGGGGATCCCACCCCACTCCTGAATTTGGACGGGGCTTCTCTTGCATGCCTTTTCCAAAGGGGTGGGCCTAACTTCATTGACCTCTATTTTCACCTTATCTTTCACAGAAATTACTTTTGAGTTTTCTTTTACTTACTTTACATACTGTGGTGAATGGAGATAACTATGTATATGAATGTGGGGATTTTTTAATTGTCTATGATAGCTTATGCATTTTAGGAGAGTTCTGGTACTCATTTACTAAGATTTAATAAATTTGTTAATTGAATTTTCAGTACCTCCCACCACAAGCAAGTCAGCTCCAATGGGCGCTTACTGTGCATTTGGGATGTTTCTGTCATACTCTTCTCTTTGTTCATCTGTCGCCAGAGGTTCTTGCTCAGTAATGGTGTTTTGAGAGAAATAGTAATTTTGTTGGACTGGGTTTATTAGAAAAGGAAAAAGTATAACATTTACACTTGAAAGAAACTGTAAGCTTTCATCTTTTCACTTAATAATTGAACAAAACACTAAAAGCAACTAGGGGTAAGCGTTTCTTAGAATGCAATTATATTATTCACCTGGTTTAAAAATGTTTGCTATTTAAAAGAAATAAAGAGAAGAAATCTGTTTGTCGTGACTTTACAAAAAATCTAAAAAAAAAAATAACTCAATAAAACAATGGCATAAAAATATAGAAAGAAAAAAAAAATAATTAAAAAACCAGCTTCTCCGCACTAGACTAGATAGGAGCTCCAGATGCAGGAGCTACCTCTTCAAGACTGGGCTGTAATCACAATGGTAAAAGAGAAAATCTGAAATATGCTTTCACGCATTTGCATGCAGCCATTATCTTCCAAACTATGGAAAGAAACAGTCTTGTTCCTGGCTGAGAAGCACCTCACACACCTCCTCTCTCTTGTTCTGAATGGTGTTTGTGTCAGTCTGCAGCTGTGTATGGTATTATGTCTTATAATCCTGCATCACTTCTATTCTATCCAGTCATATCTAATGTAGAAAATTAGTTTCCAGTGAAAGTAATATGTAGTGCTTTTATGATATTTGTGTGCAATATCCCCTCTTCCATTGAGGATATTTGATGTAAAAGAAACAAACTCAGTTCCACAATAAAATACAAAAGTGGCAAAATGGTGTTGACATGTTTCTTGTCTTTGTGTATGTACATATTTTTAAGTTTTCCCTTTCCTTCAATCATAATTACCAACCATATGGATTTTTTTCTCAAAAGAACAATGACTCTTTAAATGCTAGATAAGACCCAATCTCTATTTGGAAATTGGAAAGTAAATGCGGAGGATTACTTTTATCTCTTGTGGCATAAAACATTACCATGGTGTACCATGATGTGGCTTTTTTTTGTTGTTCTCATTTCTGTATCCTTCAGCAGCATGAGAAAACACTTCATTTTCAGTAAGTACACATAGAAGGAGCTGTGTCAGAGGTGATACCAAATAAAGTTACATCAAACTGAGCTCACCCTTGTTTGGAAAAGTGGTTTTTTCCAAAATTGCTGCAGTTTAACAAGAGTGCACAGCTTGTCTCTGATGGATACCTGACCACCTGCTGCCCAGTAATCCCCATGAGAGGGAACAGAGAGCATTTGGGAAAGGTGAACTCTCAGTTCAGGTTTTCACTTCATAAACATCAGATATTTCCTTTAGTGCTGTTAAAAGGATGCTGTAAGATCAGGCTTTCTGCCTTTTGTGTGATGCCTGCCATGGTGAGGTGCAGCAGTCAGCCCTTACATTTTTTTGTCTTGGGGAGGTGGTGAAGATGTGAAAGCAGGAAAGGCTGGGGCAGCAGGGAACATGGGCAGGGCAGAAGGGGTGTTCACTCCCAGAAGAAGCAGGGGCCCTGTGGAATTTCCTTCATCCTCAGACAGCATTCTCGTAGGTCCCTATCCATGGCCAACATCTAAGGTTTCATTTGTGACTTCTAATGACATCATTAATGAGAAACACTGTGTTTGGCTTGGATTGGGCTGAGCGTGATGACATAGAGAAAAATTAAGAACAGATGAGAAGAGTCAAGTGCTGCAAATCATATCTCAAGTATAATTCTGCATATGTCTATGTCAAGGTTTTTTGAGTTGTAGTGGTAGAGTAGTCTGATGCTATTTAAAATACATTAAAATGACTGGGTAAAGCAGACCAGGTCAGACTTCAACCCCAGTTATTCACCTGCAGATGCAAAGTAAAGTTCTGGATATGCACAGTTGGTACCTGTGAATATGGGCCTGGTCTGTAGTTTTTTGCTTGCTGCTGCCAGATGCCAAATGAAAGCTCCTTTCTTCAACACAAATGCTGAGGAGGATAAATTTTATTTCCAATAGGTATTGTTAGTGAAAAATTCAATCAGTTTATGAGGCATTTCAGATGGCATTGGAAAATAATATTCCCTCAGACCATTTTGGTCTATGAAAAAACAAGGGATCTGTTTTGTGGCATCCTACACCTGGAGACTGTTTAACATTGATTTCTAGTGCTCTGTGTTTGGGAGGAAACTGTTCCTTTTCATGGTTGCTAGGATGGAATACAAAGAGGTGTCCAGGGATCTCTTGAGTAAGAGCCATGGTAACACCTCATAGATCCAGCTTATTCCCAGCATTGCAGCAAAGTTCCTTGGCTTCCTAGAGGGTGTCTCTGGGCACACAGTACTTCTGCTACATGAGTATTGCCCATGTCCTTTACCCAGCAAACAGTTTTTTGACCACTGTCTACTGCTGTGGTCCCTGTTTTCAACTCCCACAGACACAACCAGTCCACACTAGCATGAAGCCCCTTGGACATTGTCCTCTCTTGTGTTGCATGTGCTTTCTTCAGATTCAGCCCACCAGAAGCTGAGTGATGTTGAGTGGCCTCAGCTTGCTAGGGGATCTGCTGGGTTTTGACTGCCTGCTCAGCATCATTTCCACTAGAAATTAAATACTGAGGAGAACTAAAGAACTGAATCAGCAGGCACCTTAGTCTGCCTGAGCTCTCTTCCCTGGTTCTTACAGATCCCTACCACTACCTGATGTAGCTGCTACTCTGCAGCTCACCAACCCCAGCATTACCAGCCCCAGAGTGAAGAGCTGGCAAGGCAGGGGTGGAAGCTGACCGTGTACCTGCTGCCAGCTTCACTGCCAAAACCATTGCATATGCTGTGATTTACACATCATACTGCTGCTCAGCTCACCACCTGTGCTTGTGAATTACACAAAGAAGGTAAGTGAAATAGATGGAACTTATGTCCTACTAGAAAAAAAGCTAAATATGCATAACGATGTCTATATACACACTCTACCTATTATACCCTCTCTATCTGTTACACCCTCTATACCTGTTAAGGTCCAGAAGTTAATTTTGATGGAGGTTTTACAAACCTCATGTTATCTCAGCGCACCTGTGTTAATTCCTTACCTTAGAGAGTTGAAGGCAAACTGAACCATTCAGCCACTTAAATACTTAATATGAACTCCCTGGAGTGCAAGTCAGTATATTTCCAAGAAGGAGTTTACAGTGTTCAAAGATGTAATTATAGCAGCAGTTACCATGTGTAAGGAAGAAACAAAGTTTCTTTCTCAATTAATTTAAGGGAGAAATTGTCTAGATTTGCAATAAACAAGGTGTATTGAAAGCTGAATTTTGTCCTGATAACCAATGGGGTCAATGGGACCAGTGGTGACAACCAATGGGGTCAATGGGGCCCTAATGCTATTTATGTGCCTAGGGCATCTGCAATTTAGAATGGGTTGAGTGGACTTGAGTTTATCAGAAAGGTTTAAGAGCAGCAACTGAGTCAGTGTATGCAATCCCTTGCTGAGTTCAGTGACAGCTTTGTGATTACTGAAAGATACATACATTTCTGTGAGGAGGTTGACCCAGAGTAGAAGGCACAGTTTTCTGTCATCACATGTTTAGCATCTTAAGATACTCTTGAATTAATGTTTTCTCTCTAATTCTTTACCTATACTTCATTCTCCACAGTTTTGTTTTGAAAGAGCCACAGTCCCAAGTTCAGGTTGTTTGATGCTTGAGTCAGATGTAGTGTTTTGTCTGCAATCAGACAGAGCCTTGTCCTCATCTCAACATTTCCTATCATTAAATTTCCAAGTGCGTAAATTTAACTTTACTCACCAGAAACACATTTTGCCAAGTTTTTACATAAAAAGCCCCAGCAAATCCAGCAGCAGTACTTGCAGAATCAGATGCTGTCCAGTGGACATCTTGCATCCCTCAAAGCCAAGGGTGGAATTCTCTTTCATACCTATAACTCCAGCTTCCTGAGGAGGTGGGGAAAGAGAAGACACTTGCTAACATGTGCCCTGGGCCGTCTCAGCAGCATAATGATGGATGGTGAGGTCAGAAAGCCCCTTGCACCAGACAGCCTTCCTCTGCAGTTGGGGTAGGTCATCATCCCAGTCCCACAGTTTGAGGATAACCAGAGAGCCCTGGGATGGGCAGGGAAGCATGTGGGACAGGCTAAGTGGGAAGGAGCAGGTGCTTGAAGCTGTGGGAAGGGGCTTGATACCAGCTCTGTGTGTAGGACACAGTGTCTGAGAGACCCTGAGAGCATCTAGTAACCTTATCTTGGCGAGGTTGGGTGTTGCCATAAATAGGGCCCATCTGTGCAAGGCTTCAGGCAACATTTATTTGAGCTGCAAGGGAATAAATATGTAATCTGCCTCTTGTGAATAATGGATAATGACCGTCAGTGCTTTGCTGGAAGTGTTCTGCCAGTGACTCTTGTGGGAGGAAGAGTTACATATTTGCTTGTCTAATCAGTAGCCTATGTGGTATCTGCCATGGATTTGAATTGGGAACCTGCTTTTTGAATTAAAAGGAAGAGCTGTAACCTTTAAAATTCTGGTTTTCCTCGTACCAGCAGCCAAATTCATGCCACCATACAAAACACGCTTTGCACTTGCACTGGTTCCTGTATCTTTTGGCTATTATTGTTGAGAGAAGGGTCTCTCCCACACAACTGTGGAAGCACAGGAGAGCTGTTAGCCCTGCCCAGCCGGCGCAGGTCTGGCAATGCTGTACCACAAGCGTCGGTGCAGGCAGGTGCTTGGGCTGCTGGTCACCTTGTTTGCATGTACAGCTCAGTGGCTGTGCATGCAGATGCATTGCACTGTGAGATTTCCCTCTGCCTTTAGCAATCCAGACACGCATTATGCACTCCCGTGATTTAGAAATATCCTGACAAGGGAAAAAATGCAATAGCTTTAATCCAAATCACAGCTGCAGCCACAAATGACAACAGGATGTGAAGGACCATTTCTAGGAGAGGTGATCCAAAAAAAAGGAGATAGTGTTACTACCAGGAATGATTTCGTTCTCTCCCCTCTAGTAAATATTTTGCCAGCCCCATCTTTGTACAGAAAGGTCTAGGCAGCTGACTGAAACAGTGCAGCAAGAAGCAGCATTTCTAAAAGCTTAAGAGCATCCTAGTGAAGAACTGCTCACTGGGTTGTGAGCTTGCATTGAATGATTATTAGGGCTTAGGACTGTGTGAACTCAGAAGCTTTTTGTGTTTATAGAGTACAAAAGTATTTTCCCTTCTTTTATATACATATGCACACATTCACATTCATCCCCTAGCATCAGAGCTCATGTTCAAGCAGCAGCTGATCAAAAGCTGCCGTATGGCTTCTCCACCCCACTTCTAAATGCAGCTGGCTGCATCACAGCGGGTGATGGCTGTCACAGGAGCACACACAAAGCCATGGGCATTGGGACAGAAGGGCTTTTGACTAGCTGGGGCCCTGTTTCACTCCCAGGTGTTGCTACAAGTGTTCTTCAAACTGCTTTTTAAGAGTAATCCAGCAAGCATCTGAAAAACAGGTTGGGTGTGCAACATGATTTATGCAAGGAGGCAATCAAATCTGTCTTACTTTTCCTGGGGTGGGAAGGGGAAAAGCAGGTAAGCCAAGCTGAGTTAGTTGATATCCTCCAACCTCAGTGTGGCTGAGCACTTGCTACCCTGGGCTGCTTCCCATCTGCAGAGCTGGGGGCATGCTGCTGTCTGAGACCAGTGTGCAGGACAAAGAGATATGGCCAGCCTCCTTGGAGGAGACAAAATCAATGAGAGATGGTATACAGGAGCAATGTGAAGGGGATCAAGGGTGATGTCGAAAGGGGAAGCACTGATGAGGATTGCTGGAGAATTCAAGAGGATGCAAATAGGCATTTGGGGAAACGCGAGGATTTGCCAGAAACACTGGTTTCTATTCAATGAGAGAGTGGTGAGACCTGGGGTGGGGAGGAGCAAGATGAAGACCACTGGACCAGAGACAAATACTTGTCTGGGGCATGAGGGGGAGGGAAAAGGGCCCCTGGTGTGCAGCTGGCCCAGCCTGTGGAAGTGTCAGAAGTGTTTTCTTACTCAGGGTGATTCCGGGGGGACAGCTAAGTGAGGGGATTTGGCAAAACTTTTGGCACCTTAAACCACAAATGATCTGGACCCTCTGCTGCATGTCTTGGATTTGGTGTCCTTCACGTGGCCCCCAGGAATCTGCTTTCCTGCCCGCAAAGTGTTTGGCAGGGAAACCCCCCTCTCCCAGAGGCAGAGAGGATATATGGGAGGAGATTCGGGCGAAGGCAGAGAAAGGCTGTATCTACGCTGTTGAAGGTTAGGTTTTGGACTGGTCCCAGAGCATGAAACCCACAGTACCTAGAGCAAAACAAGAAGACAACCTGTAATATTCATTAACAGGCTACTCAGAGCTTAGAGGAAGCGTTTTTTTTCCTTTTATTGCTGTAATAGTTAAATCTAAATAACTGTAAAGGGGGGCTAGCTGCGGGGGAAGCGCAGCGTGCTGTGCGAGAGGAGGGTCGGCTCGGCAGCTGGCAGCAGCTCAGCGTTAGCAGCAGCCTGGGCTGACTACGAGCAGGGGGGGCAAGGGGGGAGGTGGGTCCAAGAACAGGCTCCTTGTGCTGCCAAGAAACAGATGCTAACAAGAAACAAGGAGAAATGTGGCGGTGCCCGCTGTGGTCTGGCCAAATAGTGTCTCTTAAGCAACAGGATGGGCAGCTGCCATGGCTAGAGGCCGTGTGTCAGCAAGGAGGGCCTTGGGATGCAGGGGTGTAGAGGAGATCCCAGGAGGTCCCAGGTGGTGTCTACAGAGAGAAGCTGAGAAAGGAGTCAGGACACAGGAGTGATTGTGAACCTTTGGAGGTACAACCCACTTTCTGATACTGAAGAACTAATTATGTGGATAGGGAAGCGACATTGCGTTCTCCTGTGGCTGGACTAGGAGTGATGACCGCTTTAAAGCCACCAGCTTTAAGGAAATTGTTCTTAAAAGTGTGTTAGGCCTCCTACTCTCCCTTAAGGCTCCCTAAGTTCTCCTAATAATCAGAAAGCATTTAGACCCAGAAAGAGGGAACAAACTTCAGGAGACTTGAGAAAAGTTGCCCCGGGAACTCTGCCACTGGTTTAGTCAGGTGAAGCCACAAAATCATACACTTACCTGGACCTGGCACTGTCCTACTGCAGTATGGTCAAAGCTATGGCACCTGCAGTCACGACGGGGTGAAGGACCTTACTGCCAAGATCTTGGATGTGAAAAAGCAATCAGGCTCTGAGTTTGCTTGCCAGGAATAATAGAGGTATTTGGGGTATGCGAATAGGATGCTTTCCTACACTCGAAAACAATTTCACTTCACAGTCCTCTGGTGTGTTCTCACTGCACTTATAGCAAGTTTGTGACGTGATTTTTATCACTGTAAGAATACACAGGTGTGTGATAAAACTGGAAATGCTTACCTTACTGTGGTAAAGCACAGTAAGACAATACTGTTGTTGCCATAATAAGTTGCAATACAGAGCAGGGTTTCAAGCCACTTGCCCTGCAACAATGTCATGATTCAGGCTGGGCTGGCCACCAAACAAACAGCCACCAAACAGTACTCTCAAACCAGGAGACGTGAGGTGCATAAAGTCTCTGGCAGCAGCTGATGAGATCGAGTGATGACAGGGAATGTAAGCAGGGATGAATCCTGATGCATCCCACAACCAACGCACAATGATCCTTTCCCCCCTTGCCGTCTCCTTGTCCTCTGTGTGAATAGCTGCATTGTCTCACCAATCTGAAGAATGGGGTATGGAACTGTATACACAGCTGAGGCAAGAGGAGAATTAGGTCAAAACCCCCATGAAACAACGCCCAGAATAATAAAAGGAATCTGCACTGCAGTCTGAGGCTCCTCAGTGTGTGCCGAGGTGACTATGCATGTTTCTCTACTCACCTTAAAAATGGAGCAGAGCAGCACTAGTAAAGTCAGAAATGTCTAGCTTCCTTCAGGGAAGGCGTATCTGAGTGCCTGCACAAGTGCTAACTCAACTAGGCCGAAACTCTTTAAAAAAATAGTTTTACAGTCTAAAGTTAGGCTTCCAATTACACGTAGAGTGGCCTGAATTTTCTAAATAGGTGGGAAAAGAAAAACACCCCATCAATGTATGTTAATCCTCTTAGTGTCTGAAGTTCAGAGTATCCACAGCATTCTTTCCTGTGAGAAACCCCTGCTGAAACAACTTGTGTTTTAAATTCTTCCCTCTTCTTTTGTTGCTTCCACTCTCTACACCTTTCATCACAGGCAAGCTACTTCTTATGCCTTTGTTGCTTTGTGTTGTCTCTATCCCACCCCCCGCCTAGCTGATCGTACGAAGAAAAGATATCATATACAAGATGAAGATTTCTAAATCACATGTGCTTTACTTCAGGAAATAGGCAAAATGGGAAAAGTTTAATTTGCATATAGTAGTCACATACAGTCACGCTTGCAGCAAAATTGAAGTGAAATATTAATAATGGTGAGCACTTCAGTTCACTGACAGAGGAATGCATACCACTATGGTCGTCTCTGAGTTCCAGTACTAAGCAGATGCTTCAGCTAGCTTCCTAGCTTCCATTTCCTGCTTGGCCTTTTCTCTCATCTCTCTTTCTCTCTCAATGAGAAGTGCTTGTTCTTGCTCCCACTCCTTCAGCTTCTCCTCATGTTTTGCAATGTCTTCCACTTCACATGCTGGCAACTTTTCCTTGACAAGCTGGGTGGTCAGGGTTAACAAACTTTCAGATTCAACCTTGCCAAGTGAATGCAGCTTAGAATACAGCTCCTGTCATAAAAAGGGATTTGGCAGGGAGTCAGAAGAAGAGAACCAGTCAGTCACAAAATAATCAGCCACAAAATACTTCCCTATTAACAACCAATACACTGCTGTTTGAACCTAACTTTTAGCTGGGCTATATAGAGTGCTGGGTAATCCCAGGAAAGTGTTTTGACTGTGGTAGCTGGTACCGTTTCTAACCTCTCCAAAAATTTTTTGCACAATGAAACTAAAAGAATGAAGTTGAGATTCTATTTTTCCAAGTTCAATTATCTTGTATTAACAAAGATCAGCAACCACTCAACTACAATAAGCATAACCTAAACACCTAGTTTTTGCATCTTACCTCAAAACCCATTGAACTATTTGTTCCACACTACTTGCATTATCATCCCTCTCCACACACGCACATGACTTCAAATGCTATCCTGCTAACAGCACACTAAGTAACTCTCATGATTTCCTTTACCAACAGTTACTGTGATCTGACGTTTGTCTAAGCTTACACACGCTGTACAATTGCACTAAAGCAAGGGGTATTTTTTCAGGGATATTCTACACTGAAACTAAGAGCAGAGCTCCAGTAAGAAACTGTGCAGTATTTATTTCTTCAGCTTTACTTATCTATATTTCATGAAGCATAAAAATGCTAGCTCACTTAAGATGATGAATCATCCAGTGATACTATTTCTGTCTTTCTGGAATCTTGAGCCTAATGGCTCACTAACATTCTAATTGCCTTAAAAGTGCAGATACACAACCAAGGAGGAGCTTCCTGGGGGAGAAAGACAAGATGGTACTGGCAGATTCTTTACCCCTTGCTCACTCATCAAATAGCAACACATTTTCCTGATCATTCTTTTTAAATAAAATGTTTACTGAGCCCAGCACTTGTAGAAATGTTTAAAGTTAGTATGTTTGCTAAAGAAAGACACACCCATGCTTCTTCCCTGGGCCCTTTGAATAAAGCCTATTGTTTTGCATTGCAGGATGATGGAAAGAAGATGTGGGTACCATTCACCTCCAAACAAAATGGCAATTCCGGAGCCATGTAGATATCCAGACTTCCAGTTGTCACTGGAAGCTTATGTGCTGTACTGTGTTTCTCTTACCCCAGTCCATGCTGGCAATAATCCACAAAGGCATGGACCCTCAGCTCCTGTCTTGAGGCTCTGCCTGGTTCTTATGCAGGAAACTATGGTGTCCCCTCCTGAGACCTTTCCACTTCTCTCTGCCTTAGCCAACAGAACTGCAGGCTTTGTTGTGTTCTGCCAGACCCTTGAAGGTTTGAACTGGACAGACGGCACACTAAAGACTCGTCAAAATGCAAGGCACACAGGTCTGAGGGGCTTGGGTATTTGGCTCTGTCTGGTTTTTGATTTTATGATAAAGAATGGAAACAAAACCAATGGCTTTGTAGCTAATGGACTAAAACCAAACTCTAATATTTAGGTGTACTCATGTATTTTGTTTGAGATGTCAGTAAGTATACAATGCATCAGTGAGAAACACGAAGAGACAATACAACTCAGGTTTGGGGAAGGAATATGACAACTAAACTCATGTTTACAGATTAGATATTCAGTTTAAACATAACTGGGTTAGATCCTTCAGACTCTCCCTACTAACCACTATCAAGGATGAGCTGAAAAGGGGGTTTTTATGTACTGATTCTAAGCAATACAAAATGGAACTAGAGAAAGGCAACAAATTGGAAACTATCAGGACTTTTCTCCTAAGACTTTAGTGGTACCACTGAACTCCCGGAATCGTCTTTGCTCTGCTGTACATATTAGT
Organism: Scolopax mira; assembly: GCA_004320125.1. NCBI lineage: Eukaryota > Metazoa > Chordata > Aves > Charadriiformes > Scolopacidae > Scolopax > Scolopax mira. The sequence goes on along the minus strand of BJBW01006140.1, from coordinate 223,184 downwards.
GAAAGTAATTTAGGAATGCAGCAGGGTCTATGTCATGCTGCTACCAAATGGGCACATTCTTAAGATGCTAAATCATTGATTTTTATGAGCAGTCTCCAGGGCTCTGCATCCAGTTAGAGAAGGAGCACTACTTGTGACAGGACATTCACAGCATTTATCTGATGAAATGCTTGCCCATTGATCACTGACACAGATGGACAGAATTGCCTGAGGAACTGTAAGGAGTAGTGAGACTCAGCATACGGGATCTGAAAACAGGTAATTACAACACAAATGGCAGTGCCAGACATAGAGACTAAATTACAGGTCTAAAGGCTTTATCTGGAAAGTGCAAAAGTCCCTCAAGTCTTTTTTGTTTTAGTGGAAGTGAAGGACATGCTGCCTCTTACACATCACAGATATTAAGGTTGCTGTGGCTTTTCCAGGTGCTTCCACAAATGGCTGTTCTGAAGGTTGGTATGAGATATGGAGTCTAAGTACGTGTATAAAAGCCATGCAGAACAAGCTACAGTTCTAGGCAAGAACTCTATGTCTAGAGAAAATCCACTTGCTCTTCCTCACATACTCAGGTGCATGCCTTGTGAAAGAAAATTTGGCAAGCAGGAGACAGAAGCAATTGGTTTTGAGCTCAAGGAGAAAGACTGGGACGTGCTGGCTAATGCAGGGCTGGACAAAGGACAACTGAAGTGTTTTCAGCAGCAGTACAAATTCCATGTTGGGGTTACATCCCACAAAGGGCAGATGATCTGTGCTGGGACAGCAGCTGTGAATGCCAACATTACCAGATTGCTTTGGAGCTCCCACCTTCCCTCAGACTTGTATAGATTCCTAGTGAACTTCTCTGTCCTGTGAACTATGCCCATAAGTGCCCTGGTCTGGACACCGGGAAAACTGGCTAGTGTGGGCCTAATGGATTGGAGAAAAGAGTCCGACAGCTCTTTCAAGCTTAGCTGAAAAGGCATTCTGACTTGAGAGCTTCTTTTCTCATTAAGACAACAAGAAATTATGGTTTATTTATGTATAAATTACTGTTGGATGCCTAGACTTCACAAGAGGCCTATGTCTTTCTTTTATTCAGAATTTTCTAGTAACAGCTTAGAGCTAAACATTAGGACTGTAGTTTGTTGGCTCAAGGTCAGGGCACTCACTGCCACACCAGAGACTGCCTGAACTGGGGTTAATTATGGAACTTGTGGAAAGGTTGAAGTGAGAAGAAAACTACTCTCTTGGCAGTAGTGTGTCCCAAATTTGACACTGAGTCCTTGTTTTGAGCACTCTGCATTATTTTCTTCAAGACTAGACAATGAGAGACTCATAAAAATGTCTCACTCCCTCCTTCAAAGGGCACTTGTATTTACCTGATTCACTGGAATTCATCCAGGCATTAATTATCACATACTGAGCACCCACTTATTCCAAAACACTTTAATTAAAAAGTCTTAAGTGCCTACAAAGCAAGTTTAGTATCTAAAGATTAGTGGCAAACAATTTAGGTAAATAAAAATTAAAGAAAGGAAAAGTCTGTGTATGTGAGGCAAAACCATTAGTCTTTCAACTTCTGAAATTTTTTTAGAAGAACAACAAACTGTATCCAGACCAACTATCCAAGGTCGTGACAGCAACAATGGAAACTGATGTGCAATGAAAAGAGTACTGCTCCTGGAACTATAAGCCAGATTAGTTTCAACCTGGGGTACTTCTTTTTTACCACAGCAGAAATCAGAGACAATGAAATAAAATGAGTTCATTCTATAGTTATGAGATGATCAAATAAAACACACCTGTATATAGCTGTGTCTTAATGAACAACTGTTTGTGTTTCATATTGTTATCGTCAGCATAAAGATCCAAAGATAAAAGGGAGGTGGTGATACAGCCTTGCTTACTTCCTCAGATTGGAAGTATAGGATGCAACATCCCTATTTAATTATAACATACACAAATGGACAATAAATTCAGGATGGTGTCATGCCTATTAAGATTTATTTTAATGAGCAAGAGCCCACACAAGGTCAGATAATAGAACTCTAATGACATACCACTTTCATGAACAAAACTGAATTTATCATTTTGATGTATGAAAAGTGAAGGTAAAATCCCAGCAGACAGACAAAAGACAAGTGGCCTTAAGCATTTATGTCTTTGTCAGCTGCTGCTTCCTGTTTGAAGAAGTGAAAATGTAAGGTGACATGTGTTTCAAAAATGCCAGGTAGGACACACAATGCACTGAAGGGGTGTCAGTCTACTAGTCATAACAAGCCATTACAATATTTTCCAGTATATATTACATACTATATCTTAGAATATTTACATAAATTTAACTCCCTTACCTTGAATTGGCTGTAATACTTGGGTACTTTAGACTGCTCTGTTTCTTCAGATTCTGCACACTGTGACTTCTGTTCTAATTTCTTGACTTCTTCATCTGATTCTGGACCAGGTTTTTCTTCAAGGGCAGACTGCAAAACGTTCTCCAGAGCATCAATCTGAACAATTACATTTGTTACTGTCAGCATAAACAGTTTGGAAATACGATCGGAGTAACACCGCCGTCGTACATACGAACAACTTAATGAGTTACCATGTATTTTGCAGTGACTTCTGTGTATGATAAAAAGAAAACTAAATTCTAAAAGGAATTGGGACTTATTCTTGGGAGAATTTTGTACTGTACTTGGGACCTTTGAGGTTGGACATTAAATCCTTGCAGCAGAATAACTCCAGCACCCTGTGACAGGAGTAAAATGCCCCATGACTCAGATGCTGACTGGTATTTGCAGATCCATCAGGCATTAAGCTAATGTCTCCTCCTGGCCTGGTATCCAGCCATAAATATTAATGCTCAGTGGTATTCAGTCATAAAAGCACTAGCATGATACACAAGCACAGACCCATTGAAATAAATTATTACTATGGAATATTTGAACAATATAATCTTTAATAGATCATATCAATACTTCTTTGGTGGAAAAAAGCAGGGAAATCACCTGTTCAGAAACAAGAATGCTCATTCTTATTATTAGCCTGGTAATTTAACAGGAAAAATGGAAATGTAGGCAGATAATATATTGTATATAGTAGATTTTTAATCTGTGACACCTCTGTTTTCTTCGTGTTTTTGTCTTTTTACAAAAGGGTATGAGAAGCACCCTCTCCTAGCTGCAGTTCTACTAGAAGAATGCGTTAGGTTCACTAAGGGACTTTGTATGTTAGAAAAGGCAAACTGCTACATGGCTGCTGCTGCTGTACTGGGAATAACATCATCACCATAACTGGAATTACTGGACTGTGGTTTAAAGTTCATCTTTTACAAATGCAAAAAGCTGTTATCCTTCCACGAATCCTAATTCTGAATGGTAGGATGAAATAACTCTGTAACCTTTTAATCTGTGATGCTTTCTCCAAGCAACAAGGATCTTAATACTTACAGTTTCATTTTCCCAGCATAAATATATCATGCTAAAGGAATAAAAATTAGGCTTACTTGAAATAACATTCTTGACACTGAAACCTTCTCTTTAAATTAGCTAAAACAAAATGAAATAAGCAATGAAATAATAACTATGAGTTTGGAAATATACACTTGGAGACTCCCTCAGACAATTGAAAAAAACAAAAACTGTCTTGCTTGTTCACAGTTAAATGATACAGCATAATACAAAAACAGTATTTCTATTATGTTGTTAAGATAGTAATAGGAGACAGAAAAGAGACACCCTTCTAGTCAGAAATGAACGGAAGCTTAAAGCCTGAAAGAAAAGTGACTGATAATGATTAGGCAAATCACTTGAAAATGTTTACATCAAAACTGCACAGCTGAAAAGTTCATTTGAAAACTTCCCTTTCAGGTAATCATTCAGCCATAAAATATTACATTTTGTAAAAGAACCAAATTCACTAAAACAGGGTTGTATCTTTATCAAAAAAGTCTACTTCTGTGACTGTGCTGACACACAAGGATAATGACAGCCCATCCTTCTCAATGCTATGATACAGATTTTATGAGAACTGCATAATGGTTAACCTAGCCCTGTCACATAGTTAGTGCTGACCTCACAAATGTACCAGATCTATCCATCTATCCCCAACTGAAGACACTACCACCCTTCTAGAAATCACTCCATACTGGTTTTGGACCAGCATCCCTCAGAACAATATAATCTTAACGGACAGAGAATACATGGAATTAGCCACAAGAGGAACAAGATCCTCAAAGCTAAGAAGCATGTCTCTGAGTGAGTTCAAAAGCTTGGGAAACAAAGGTGTCTTCCCAACCCCACAGACATGTGCTTCCTGTGACACAGACTCAGGTGTCTCTAGAGGGAGGGGAAGGTTTAGGAAACAAATGGTTTGTGGCAGTAACAGAGACTCATTCCCAAGGACATGCCAGCAGACATCATCACTGGCTCATCAACTCAAACTGTTCTGTTCTGTTGTAAACACTACTTTTTCTCCTGTCTTTCAAGACTTCTGAAGAATTGCTAGGCCTCTTCTCACTAGCAAGGCACAGAAATTCACAGGTTTTACGAGTTAAGTTTGCATAAAATTCCTCCTGTTCAGCAGGTTACAGCCTTCATACTTACAGCTTCTTTGCAGATTTTGCTGTCCCCTGACAATGAAGCCACGTTTTCCATCACTTGCAAGGCTCTATTCAAGTATCCAGGTGTCCACATCAGTGGCATTAGATTGTATACAGCTCTTAGCCCTTTATTCAACTCCACTTTCCCTGTAATAAAAAAAATACTTTAGCATTAGTACTTCAACTAATGCTCCAACTATGGAGTCTCAAGAGAATCCATATGGCTTAGCTCTGCTTTTCACAAGTGACAGCAAGTGTCGTGGCTTCTGTGGTGAAAACAACACACACTTCTACAAAGCTGCTCTGACAGAACTGCTATTACTTTATTTTACTAAGGTGCCTTCTTTTTTGCCCAACTTCATGGATGTTACACCTTTGTTTCTGGTTTCTCCCAAATTCTCCCACCTGCCTCACCTAGAAATTTTGCCCACATGGAAAAGAGGAAAAGTGTCAGGTTTTCTAGTTGTCTGGCAGCAGCTCTAAGCAGGATGTCTGAAGATCTCAGACAAATGTATCCTTAGCCTTCAGGGACTGACTGTGCAGCATGTGTGCACTAAATCTCAGGCTCTAGACTCAACTCTGTGGCTTTCAGAGTCTACTTACACATGTGTCATGGCCAGACTGTATGGTACTTATAGTATACAGTCTGGCTAACTATACAGCTCAGTATCCCTATTTCTGCTGGACCTTCCTGAGATGAAATATGGAAGACTCGCCAAAATGAAATTTTGGTTCTCGATTTAGGACATTTTGTGGAACAAGGTATTCACTCACTTTAGCACAACTTGTGATGCATAGCACCACTGACCATGTGGCTTTCCTTCTGACAGTAATTACTAGAGAACACAAACTTTCCACATAACAGAGAAAATATACATCGTGTTGAAGTTGGTGAGTTCTAACTTATTGATGATTTCACTCTAAGGTTTTGATTTGGTCATTGTCAATGTAACAAATAATACCACTTCAGTGTAGCTTACAAGAGTTGTACCCAAGCTCTCAATCTAATTTGCACTCTGGCTATAATGACAGAAAAATATGAAACATATCTTACTCTTTTTAACATGGAAGAGAACAGTTTAGGAAAAGCAAGGTAACAAGTGCATAGGCAAAGCTTGTAGACTATGGCTAAATTTAAATAGCTGACATGCTTGAGGCCACTCTGTGCCCGGTGACATCTTTCACTCTCTCAGAGGGCAGTTCCATTAGCGTTGGCAAGACTGTGGAATACGTGAGATAGCAGTAAATAGCTTTTGATCTACTGAATGTCAATGTCATGGAACAAGTACCACTGCTCACAGACAACACTGAAGTGCATTTTTGAAATACAGCCACTACTCAACCAATCTATATGAAACCAAAAACACCCCAAACTGAATACCAACTGGACAGCAAAGTCTCTATTTGTATAAATATCTCACTGGATAACAAAGTACAGCTCTATGGAAAGTCCTGCTTTCAAATTAATTTTCACATCTATGCCCTTAACTGAAAATTATTTTTTTTGTCTTACAGTAATGATAAATCCAAATCAGTATCCTAACTCTGCCACGAGACATCATATTTTGAGGCCACATTTTAAGAACAAGTCCACTTTCTATTACCCTCAATAAATTCTGGAATAAAATATAGTGCAGTAATGGAACAACTGCATAATCATTTATGCATTTTTATTTAATGAATTTAATTAATTACTTTCAAGTACATAATAATTTTGTAGAGAAGAAAAAATCCTACCTGCATTATACTCCTCTAAAGGTTAGAGGAAACTCAAGAATTTCTTACCCCATTCCCCTTTTCTCCAGAACTAACTGCTCTTTAATAATATAGCATATCATTAGCAATGAAGACTCCTTAAAGGATACAGGATAAAGGCACTGCTATCTGCTGTTCACAACAGAAACATTAACTTTACAGTGAGTAGTTCATGTTCTAAACATAGTGCTTTTCAGGCTGTGCTCTCTGAACTTCTTGAGGTTTAAGGATTATTTTAAGAAGCTCACTAACTCGAAAAAGAGTCTATTGTCTATAACCTTAAATTTGTGTTATAGAACTCTGTACTTCTGTGGTTTTTTAAAAAATTTTCTGTTCCACAAACAAACCAACCCTACTGTTCTTTAAGCAGCTGCCAATCCAAACCTGCAGGGAGCCCTAAAGATTCTGAAGCTGTCTGATAAAGGGCATACCAGTTTATGCCCTATCAGTACTAACCTCCAGGCACAGAAAACAGATTCAATCTCAAATTCAGTCTGAAACTGTTCCTTACACTACTTCTGTCTTTTTTTTTTTTTCTTAGCCTTCTCCTTGATTACATTTTAATAAAGCAAAGATGCAAATTTAATTCAGTCAATGAAGACAAGAGGGAAAAGATGACGGTGAGGGAGGTAAGACTTACCAAGGAATGCATAGCCATACAGCTGGGAACTAAATCCCACAGTGTTTGTTTGCTTTAGACCTGTAAGCACTAGTGATGCTCCAAGATTTCTCTCCTCTTCCCACTGCAAATAATGTAAACTAAGTAAGTGTTCCTTGACAAAAACAAACATAAAATGGCAGCAGCAAAAGACAGAACACGTGGCTTTCATCAGATGTCTTAGCAATGATCTAAGAATCATTAAACATGTGTAGTCTTCAGAGTTAAAGAATGTATAACCTGAGAAATTGTACCCATCATACTGAGGAACACCCCTCTACCCAGAACAAGAGTGAGGTTTAGCGAGTGGTTGAGATTTTGCTTGGAAGTCTGTAAGTGCATTTCCCTCAAGTTACACTGATTTACACTGGCCAAGCTCTATCCCTGTCCTTCGTGACCTACCACTTCCTTCAGGCTAACGCTGCTGAAGAAAAAAATTACATGGCTTCTTTACTACAGCAGCCTTTTCTCTGAAGAACTTAGTAAGATACATACTTCACTGTGCCTCATTAGATTTAGAAAACACTGAGAGAAGAATATGCTGCTAATGGCTGCTCTGAATCCAAAATCTGTGCTGTGAAAAGAACATATGCAGCTCACCAGGACCTGTATGCTTCAGGATTAAAAGTACCACTGTCTGTCCAGCTAGAGCTGAATACCAGCTGTCTGAGCAAGACCACCAGTGATGGCTAAAGAAAGACACCCAGTCAGTTAAGTACACTAGAACCACAAAAGTAGTGTGAATTTTGTTTTGCTATTGGACAGCACAGTACATTTTTTAAGACCATAGAATCCTTGATGACAAACATCAAGTGTAAATGTCTCTTTAATGCAAGTGAAAGGAGCCGAACAACTCCCATTGCTAAGAAAATGAGGAAAAGGAAGCTATAAAAGGCAATAGAATGTGGAAGTCTAACCCTCCAACACATGGAGTTTGTTCTAGGGTACTCCAGTGTCTTGTTTATTACCTTATGAGCTGAAACAAATATTTCCCTGGTGAAGGAAGAAGGCTTCTGAAAAATGCTCTGAGGTACACTGAGTCTTCAAAAGCACAAAGGTTCAACTTTCTGGTTTTAATGCATTATTCAAAGATGTCTTTTCAAGGTATGGCATTTTTTTGTGTCTCCATTTCGGTGCCACAAGAATTTGCATGCTATCATCTGACACGACATACCTAACAGTCAAGCAGTCAGTACTTGCCTGACCCATAAAAGGGATACAAGGAAATAAGACTGTTTCGTGATGAATTCAGGACTCCAGCAGAATGTTAGAGGAAAATTAGATGTAACTGGAAAAACAGGGCTTTTAGTGGTTAGGTTCTTTTGGGAGATAGCTCTTGGCTCCAGAGGCTGGGAGAACTGCAAGAATATAACATTAACACTTCTGCAATGGAAGGTAGCAATCATACTGACTGTTTGCAGCAGTGAGGGAGGAAAGTCTCTAGGGAGAGCTGAGAGCGGTCAGATTTTCAGTGGTGTTTACAACAGCAGAAAAATGGAACCTCTTTTATCTCCAGTGCTACATACACTAAGGACTAACATAGTCAGATTGCCCAAGAATCAGTTCTCAAAGTTAAAATATGTTTCATCAGGCTGCTGGACTTTATGGACTATGGGGAAGGGCCTGTCTGCAATAGCATGCTGGCTGACCTATCACACATCCTGGGAAAAGGGAATGGGACTTTCAGGAGCACCTTAGCAGATCTCGTAACTGTCTACCTCTACTCCTAAAATCAAATACAGAAAAATGCTACTAAGCATTATGAGGTGTTGAATGGTATTGAATGGTGTATACATATAAAAATATGGCTTACTGCTCCCTTTGGATGGGGCTATTTCAAAATACCTATTAAATAAGTCATAGCTATATAAATATGCTTGCCTTAAATGTGTCGCAAGTCCACACCACCCTTGCTTGCATACTCTCCTTTCATGAAATGCTACACATATTCACAAGTGCTTGTCTTTGCAGCAAGGATACACAAACATGGACAAACACAATGGGAAAATGAGATTTTTGGTCCCTCTGGTTTCCAGATCCAAGTGATCAAGTGTACTTGACTTCGGGGGAATGAAGGAGAACATAGAACAGGGCAAATGCGTATCTGTTTTCTATAGTGAAAACTGAAATTACAACCCAATTGAGGAAAACCTTAAGGCTTCTGTAATATGCATTTTGGAAGATGCTTCATGTAAGACAAAGGGGGGCTTCAAGCATCTTCCTTGCGGATGACAAGATACTATGGAAAGCTTGTGCCAAACTACATGATGGGCTCATCCCTTTGCTGATACTTAACCAAGCCCCTTATGCAAGGGTAGAATAATGCCACTTCCAAGATCCTGAACTGTCATGTTGGCCTTAAGCAAGCAAGATGTGAATAAGAATCTCCTAACCATTGGATACAGGAGAGATTAATTAATACGGTTTTAAAACAAATACATACTAGAAACAATACAAAGTCAAATGGGACAGTAAAAATCCTAGTGAAAATGCTTCATAATTCTGCAGTATCACTGCTACCAAGCTCTAATGGTAAGCAACGCTCACCTTAACAGGGACCTATACAGTAAGTGACACAGGTTTTTTGTGTTGACTGACAAAACCCTATTTGAACTGAACTGAACTGTCATTTTATAACCTTCCAAAGGGCATACATTACATCTGAAAAACCCAACACACCCTCCCCTTCAGAGAAAAGATCAAAGGGGTTACAAGTTATTGGATGGTTTTTGTATTTTGTTCTTTTTTTTTCCTTCTTTCTTCTGCAATTGTAAAAATAATGAAAAAAAACCAAAACCTGAATGCCCAACTGACTGCACCGTGACACTTAAAAGCAGAGGCTGCATTTTCAAGTGTGGTCAGCTTACCGTATGTTCAGACTTGGTTGCCAGATACTGGTATAAAACATAGAGAGAAAGAAGCTGTGTTGATAATTCATCAAAATTTTCTTGCAGCATAATCTCTGTTACTACTGACATAGCATCTATGAAGGAAAATAATACATAATGAGCAAATGCAAATTTACAAAACTCCCTTTTGCACCCGCTCATGTTCACTGATACTTTCTTGCTGCAGTATGCTTTGAAGTAGTTAGGGAGAAAATTAAAAATTTCTTATGATTAGTAGTATAGAATTCAGAAAGGAGCTTTCCAAACTCATCTCAGCTTTACAATCTTCAATTGTCTCTTTTTTGCTCAGCCCTTCAATCATTAACATGCTTTTTTAAATCTCTAAAAATTGCTTCTTCGTTCTTGTGTTTATATTACAAGCAACAGAAGTCTAGCTTAAATTCACTGCCCTTAAGGTGACAGGAGAGTACAATGGAGCAGAAACGTTGTCACAGATCACCCACAGCACTCCCTGCATTCAGCCAGCAGTGGTCTAGAGGAGCTCCACAGGGAGTTCCAGTGACACTCCCCATCAGGAAGGGCAGTTTGTTAAACAAAAGGCCCTGAACCTGTCACAGAAAAGAAATATGGATGGAATAAAGGGGAATTCACAGATGGGGGGTATGTGTGTGTGTCTGGGGTGCGCTCTCAAAATAAAACAAATATGTATATTGTTTTCCCATTTAACAAAATCTGAATGATAAAAGCTGCAGACAAGTCCTGAAATTCTATTAGCCCTTTCAGGTATTTGTTCTTCCAAAGGCTTATGCAAAGAAAAGCTCACTGCAAGTCTACAGTAGCAGAAAAACTGCAGTGAAACAAAAATCTTCAATATTTGTCACCAAATATGAGAGGATAATGCATCTCAACTCTTAAACAGTCAATAGTGAAACACAGGCACCTCAACACGGCAATTCAGCATAGCTCCCACTCTCCAGTGACTGACTGAAAGTCTAGACAGACAGTTTAGAATAGCTTTTTGAATTTAGCTTTTTTGAATTTTTTGAATTTAGCTTTTTGAATATCTAAATGTAGGTAACATAAACTCTACCCACATGTGTTTTGATTCTTGTAACACTCTAATTGTCACTATTAACTCCTATGATGTTATTATCATGTACATCAGACATAAAAACAGGAGAGGTTGGTTTACATTTGGAAGGGGATTAATCTCAGTAGAAACTGAGAACTGCATGAGTTTCAGAATTGTATTATTAACAAAAGCTTAACAGAAATGAGATACAAACATGTAGAAAAATAGTTTGAAGAAAGGAGAAGATGTGCTCCTAAATTGACTTCAGAGAAAAAATGGCTAGAGGCTTTTAATTCAAAGAAAGGCTCTGCAGATTTAACAGCATGCAACTCAGGATGCAGAACTGGTACATATTTTCTTACCTTCGTATTTCTTCTGCTTTATAAAACAATCCAACAAAATATTGAATGTAAAATTATCTGGGAAAATCCCATACTGAACCTGAGAAGAAGGCAGAAAAATAAATCAGTGTGAAAATCTGCTCTGCAAATCCTGCCAAGCATAGCACTGGAGGCTGCAGAAAGACCAAACCATGGCATTGCACTCGGCTGCAACGTGACAGCCAAGCAACACAAAGAGATTAGCATGGCTCTCGTGATGCAGGCCTTCTAACTTTTGATGGACTAGATCTGTTTTGGCATTTCATCTGAGCCTTTGGGACCAGGAAGGGCATTGCCTGTCAGGTTTTTATGCCTCTCCTGCATCCAGCATGTTTTGGACACCAGCATCGGTTAAAAAAAAAAACAAACAAAAACCAAAAAGCTTCCTGGGAAAAAAAAGGAAACAAAAGCTGTAAAGAACTTTAGCTAAAATTCAAGTGGAACATTCATTTTTGATTTGACAAAGGAATATCTGAACTTAAAACTGCAGTCTACAGGATATGGCTGCAACAGAAATTCCAGGTAAGCCCCACTTGTCTCAAAAAGCTAATCAAATATATTCCTAGTTTTTCCTTGTAAAATCTTACCTTGTTTTTTAATGTGTATAAGGCTTTGTCTTCTGCACCATACTTTAAGCACTGTCTGATCCAGCTGTGGATGGTCCAGTCTCTCAAGTACCAGCAATTTGGACTATGTCGAAACCTAAAGGATGATAAATGGTCCAGGTGACAATACAACTCTTTGTTATCACAGAAACAAATTCTGTAATCAACAAACTAGGAGTTTCAGAATCGCTGCCCTTCATCTCAAGTATAATCCTGCCTGTGTTTGCCTTTGCAGTCAATCCTTGGTCTCCTAAGGGCTCCGGCTAGCCTGTTCAAGAGAAACAAAACTTTGATACGCTTTAACAATGTAGATCAAGGGGGAATCTGACCTTTTCACAAATGCATAATATTTTAAGTTTTCCAATTTCCAGAAAGCCTAATGTTTGGGTTTTTTTCTGAAAAGATGAATACCATAAAATAATAGCTTGGTATATTAACAAACACCAACTGTGATTGCTCTAAACAGTGTAGTATTTTTTAACCTTGTCCTTCTGATGGTGTAACATTGCATTATTGCTGGTCTCGTTGAAGGGCAACACTGCTCCATGACTGATGAGATGAGCAAATATCAGAATTATATCAAAATACAGCTGGGTCTGACCCTTCGGAGCTTGTGCAATCTGGTGTCTTCCACCCTCTCTAACTCATGCCTCACTTCAACCACTTAAGAATTCATTGTGCCTCAGTACAGGCCATCCCTGGGCTGCTGCATGCTTCACTGGAGTTTAGAAATGCTTCATCAGTGAGGCATGCCTCATGCAAGGGGAAACTGCCCCCCTCACACCGGCTGCCTTGCTGACCATGGATGTTTCTTTAACTCGTTCTGAGACACCTTAGCAGTCTACTCAGGCAACCCACTCCAATTTGTAAAACTGAATACTTTTAAGTTCAGCCTCTTTTATTTTATCCTTATTCAGACATACACACTTTGCTCTGTATTTGGAGAAGTGGTGGCAAAAAGCATATGGAGCTTTACCTTTGGCAAAGACTCAAAAACCAATTAAGAGTACAGTGGTAGGAGCTCCTGCTTTGGTCCTGGGCTGAATTTCACACCCCAGTGTGAAGAAATGCACGCAAATTATCTCCATTCAAATTGTATGCACGAAAAATGGGTTCAGTCCCCAACACAGAAGCAACTGCCACTTGCCGTCAGAAACGCTGATGACTGAGCTGGGCTCATGTACAGATGCTTGCAGCCTCCAGCCAAGCTGCAGCACCATTCAGAGGCAGGGTTGGCTCTTCCACCTGAGTGAGCATGCTTTCCAGAACATTTATCAGATTAACGTGCCCACCAACTCTGTTTTCCCCTCAGCGAATCTCTCTCTCGCATAGCATCCCACAGCTGAGGGCTACACAGATGACCAAGCCTAGAAAAGTCCTGCAGCCTAGAGAATGCAGAAGACATCCATGCCAAAAGCAGAGCTAAAGAACTACACGAAGCCTAAATATATGGTTCTGTAAGTGGCACATGAAATCTCCCCATTAAGTTGGGATTTAACAGAAAAAGAAAAGCATGCTTTGAATATTAAATTACAAACATCCATTTTGATGCTCTAATTGCTTGCCATTTTCTTCCCTCTGGAGTTCAAATATTGGGAACAGCAAGAACATGTATTTGCTTTCATTAAAGTCCTGTTTCAATAATGCTTACAGGAAGCATCAATTACAGGCATTTGGGTTTAATCATATTTTGATGAAACAATTATCTAATTGCTACAGACTGTTTCACCAGCCATTTCAGAAGGGTCAGAATGCAACATATCAGCACCAAGCAAAAAAGCTGCCAGCATCTTTTAAAGTTGCTTCTACGAAATGGTTAAAATTGTTTCACGAGTGGAAAGCAACAGACTTTTCTTATAGAACATGACAATGATGCTCTCAAAGACTTAGACCTTTCTTGTGGTGTAATGTTTGGCATCCTTCCCAATAAACAGTTATACAGGAGGGAAGCAAACATTTAAAACAAACAAACAAACAAAAACCCCAAAGGTTTTAATGGGTTTAAATATTCATCTTTTTGCAGAGCTGTATTCATCCTCTCAAGTACATACAGCACAGTGAGAGAGAGCAGTCCAATTCCAATACTTCCTGCACCTCGGGAATGCTACAGGCTACTATAATGGTGAAATGCTTCTAGGTTTCAAAGTCAAATTGCACTCGGACAGTAAAAGGCCTAACAGGGATGTGATGTGGTCTAGAAACCACACAATGAAACTGATCCTCAGTCAACACAATTTTCTGGAATAAATATGAACAAAATTCACAGGCACGTTACAAAAATTCTTTTAAAAGATTTTTTCTACAAGCTTTGTAGGGCTGTGACTAAATTATGTATCTGTGTATGGACAACCACAGGATCCATCAGATATAACTACTGTATGTTACTATTAAGATCTTTACACCAGGACCAGGTCTCCACCGTCCTAGGGTACAATGCAAATAAAAATCAGATAGTTTCTCAGCCAAAGAATTTTCTAGTTAATTCTAATAATTAATTATAAAACAGTTGCCTGGGAATGGGACCGGTGCCAAAATTATTCTGTCTCCATGTCAACAAGAATGCAATACATGTGCATGTACATGATCCCTCGATACTACACTCTTCCATTAATCCATGCTGTGGAGGAAGGAGAATTGGAAGTGGAAGGGAAACAGGTACACTACACTGCCATCTTTAATCATTTCTAATACAGATAATGCTGGGATGAGCTCTGTCTCTATTCTACTAGATGAGAAGAGAAGCCAAAAGATTATCTGTTTTTGCAGCTAACCTAGACAAAGTAGCCGAATGTTGTGGTAGACATTTTTATCTGAAAGGCAACCAGGGAAAAGAGGAGATGGCTGGTCATTTTGACAAGCACGAACATCTCCCTCCTTCTCTTTCTCTATGAAACACAAAATAGGATATAATTAAGCAAGGCAATATGTTCAGGGACAGATGAAAAGACAGAAGGAAGCTAAAACTACAGAAAGCAGAAGATTCCGAGTGAATTAAATTAAGGAAGCCTCTAGCAATTGCTGTGTGCTTAATGGAAAGACCAGGAGGTTATCTTGCAGATGTCTGCTGCTGAAACTCATTTTTCTGAGAACTAATAAAAACCCAAGAAACACAAGATTCTTATAATGTGTTCAGAAAGGACAAGGAGAAGCATCTGTAACAGTATTAGGGGAGCTCCCTGTTGGTATACTTTAATGTTAATGGCTAAAGAATCAATATGGTCATCCTTACAGCCATTGAACTGAGAACATCTGTCCCTACAGGGAACAAGATGAGGATATTTGTAAGACAAGGAGTTCCTAAAATACCAAGGTCATGTGAATTTAACAGCACACAGTGCAATGGTACTAGAATTCCCCTAATTTTGGAAAATTGTTCAAATTATGCAGTCCAGAAATCTGATTTTCATTAAATTATTGCTTTGTACTTGCAAAATTATTATAACTTGGAAGAGATACAGAGAGTGTACAGTCTCAGTACAAGGCATCCAGAACATTTTAGCCAAGCAAGTGCACACTCTCTCTTGCTCACAAACTAGCCAGCACATTGGGCTAAGAACGTATTTTCAGCTTACAGATTTCCTGCACAGAGCCCTGTTGTTCATTATTTAAAACAGTGCTGAAATGCTCATGCTGTGTTAAAGAAAATGAACAATGGAAAAGTTTATCAGATGCTAGAGTGCTTTATGGAGTGCTCTGCTAATACAGCAAGTATGACTTCTGTTGGTGCCCTCACACACTGCAGAACAGATAAGTTGTTTCCCTTCTTTATTTTATTTTAAATGGTCTTTCAAATTTGTCTGGTGCCATCAAGTGGTGATGCATTCTAGTGCTGCTTTCACATACAGCAACCCTGAGAGCAAACAGAAGGACCAAGACTGTACTCTATTGCTTAGGTTCAGTACAGAGGAGATCATTGCTTTGGGCACAGTCACAAATGAGGAAGACAGTGAAGGAAAATCATCTGGATTACAGAAGAGCAAGTGCTCCAGGAGTAATATACTACCAAGAGCAGGTCTGCTGTACAAAAGGAAAGCCAGCCCAGCAGATCAGCTCCCATGCTTTGCTAAGCAGATCAGAAGCTCCATTTTGCACTCTGTGGCTTTCTTAAGGGTTGATCGAATTCCTGGTACTGACAGAGGCTATGCTTGTGTAATACACTAATTTTTCTTTTTCCCCAATCTGTAAAATAGGAATAAAAGTCCCCTTCTTTTGTCCCAACTTTGTCCAACCTAATGATAAAGTATTTTGTAATGATCTACAAATCCAGTGCGCAGAACTGGATTATCTCTTAGGTCTCCAGATTTCCTCAAAACTTACTAAATTTAGCTTGCATTTTACTTTGATAAATTTGTATTACCATACATAAAATCCACTTCTTAAATAAAACCTCTTGTACTATGATGTTCTTCTCCGTTGTTATGCTTTAGCGATTCCTGTACTATCTCCTGCCAGGTTGCAAGAGAAAGAGGAGAAACTAACAACAGAAGGACACTGAGTCATCTCCATTCTTCCATTTTTTCTAATAACACATTTAGATGTTTTATTGTGCTTTCCTTAGAGTTAAAAGCAAAAAAGGTTTCATATGTTGCTAGCCCCTTGTGGGATCTAGTCCAGAAAAGGAAGGAATCTACCCAGTGGTAGTGACTGTAACAAATTCCTTCAATATATAATTCGGATCTCTCTTACTTGTTTTAGAATTAGAGAGAAATATGGGTTTGCATGTTCATTTGCTTTAATCAGGAGCGGAAAGTGCCAGATTCCTTCTCATCCACTTAAAATTCTAAAGAAGTCCTGAGACAAAATGTAAGGAGACTTAAAATGAATAAATATCACAAGCAATGTTTCTGTGAGCCAGGAAGAAGTGCTCTCAATGGAATGAATCCAAAGCCACTCCACATTTTACACAAGTCATACAGGGCTGTGAAGCTCCTTGGCAATGCCATGGTTTCTTCTTCCCAGGCACATTTTTTAAGCTACAGTGCATAATGATCAAATGGATTCCAGGCAGGCTTAGCTTGGAAACTGGAAGGCTAAGGAAACGTCACCCAAAACTCTCCCTTTGTTTGTCATTTTAAGCCACAGCCTTGGGAAAAATGGTCTGCATTTTAAATTGACCCAAAGGCATTGCTCATGTGTCAAAGGCAACAGCCCTGAAAAAAATCTTTGTTGATTGAAATTTCTTTTTAAATGTGAACAAAACTTTACTTTTCTGTCTCTTCTTTGCCTGCACCTTAGCCTACATTTTTTTGGTATGCATCCTTTTAAAAATGTCATTTATAAACATATCAATCCTATATGAAATACCTCATGCATTAACTGCCTATGCTTAAGCAAAACCAAGGAACGTTTTACTTTGTGTTGAAGTAAAATCTCAACTAGCATATCTAGTATAAGAAATGAATTATAAAAAGCAGTAACAGGACAGGTTAAAAAAATCAGAGGAGTCAATTGTAACAGAGGATAAGTCTAATGCTGAGGCAGAATTGTGCTTTTACTCAGAAGAGAAACAGTCTGTAGACCCCCTGAAGAAAGCCGATATTTAGCCCTTACTCCATTTTAATTTTTATTGACTTTCCTGACCTTTGATTTTAAACTAATTTAGCTCTTGATTACTTTGACTATAAAATTTATTCTTATAAATTAGGCCTGCTCCACATGCACATGAATGCATATTTCTTGCACAGATGTTTTGTTGAGGAATTGCACATAGCTCTAACACCATGGATGAATGCAGCCTCAAAACAGGCTTAAACAGTCTGTTTTTAAATATGGAGAAACTACAGCACAGAAACACAGTCAAACATTAAGGCTGAACAGGACTTATTATTTAATACTTATATTTAATACTTATTAAAAGCATTAAAGAACACTTTTAGTATCGGGTCTTGTTTTCCAGTTATACCGCATCCAGCTTTTATTTTTGTCTACCCAACACGATGTTACATGTTTGCCTGTTTCTTAATCCTTATCCTTGTTAAAAAGGACCAGATCTGGGAAAGGAGATATTTTTGGTAGAAGTACAAACTATGCAGTCATTTAGGAAGTCTCACGATATTACCCTGGCAACCACCCTCTCCTAATAACTGAAGGGACAGAATTCACCATTCAGTTGTCTCAGATTAGCTATTGCATTGCCCCAAACCACAGTCCTGCACAGAAAGCTCAGCTTTGCAAAGTTTCTTTCTAAGAATGACTATCACACAGAGCAATCAACTGTATGGCAGCTAGGACCTAGTTAATCCTTTACTGACCAATGAACTTTGACAGCCAGTTATTAGAGCTGATTAACCAATGACAAGCTGAATTTATGATACAACAAGCATTTCGGCCCATTATCCATCTCTGTATCACTAATTGGTCATCTTCTTTTGACAGATTTTTTTTTTATTCACCTTTGTGAGTTAAACACAAGCAACAGCCTTATTATGCTAAGAAGAAAAAATAATGACAACAAATAATTGCAAAGTCCTAGATAAATATTCTACCTTTCAAAACAACATACAAATGGAGAAGCAGTTTAACAGCAGTGCAAAACAAATGCTTTGCTTATACATAAATAGACATAAGAACCACCAGAAACTACAGTAACAGCAACATATCCAGAGCCCACAGCAAAGATTGAAGGAATTTACTGATACTTCTTGCTCTGAAAAGTACCCAAATTATCTCTCTGTCCTTTCATGCACAGGCAGTGAACATAGCAGAACTGAAGCTGAGCAGCTCTTCCAAACTTTTGTCATGAGGTCACACCAGACAGCCTTGAACCCCTCTAGAATCATTTGCGAATCACAGAGAGAAGGAATCCTTCAAACAACTCTATCAACTTTAAGTATCCCACAGCTCGCCTGGAATGCCTCAAATCTTTACACTAATTAGTTCATAACCAAACTGAAAAGTAACACCCAGGCTCAAACAACATAATGCTTCTCAGTGCACTCTTCATCCCTGGGAAAACTCATCCAGGCTTTTAATCGTGTTGCCTAAAAAGCTCCTCTAGCCCCATAGATTTAAAATCATCCAGAACTATGCACTCCTCAGGAGGACACCAATCTTCTCGAAAGAACATGAGTCAGGATTTCTTCTGTATCAGCTTGGTTGAAGGTACTGACATAATAATTGGTCACAGTCCTTGTCTAGCTAGAACTAAGGGTCTTAACATTTAAAAATCCAGTATCAATGTGGTTCCTCATTCTAAGCATAGTATTTAAGCAGGTTAAAGGCAAGGGCACTGCTATTACAGTATTTGCAAACATCAAGTTTTTAATTTTGCCTAATAAACAGTCTAAATTTAACCTAGATTAATTAGATTAGATTAGATCAATTTTGTCAGAGGCCTAATTTACTGAGAGCTGGAGTCTACGTTGCAACGATGCTGCATGTCCATTTTTTCTACTCAAATTCTTTCTGCTTCACAAAATATCTCCCAGAAATACATCCCACACTAGCTTCAAACTACTGTAACATTACACCCACTGACACAATCCTTGACACTCTTCAGTTTGATCACAGTTCAACTTGCACAGACTACAAGTAATGTATTCCTCTATTAGCCAAATCATTTATTCTGCAAAGTTATTCAGTTTCACACCACATGCAACCTAAGCAAAAAGAAGATGCTGGCAAGAGAGTACTGCAGGAATACAAATACTGGATGGATTTTAGTAGCTGACTTAAGTAAGTGAAGAGCCAAACCTTACATTTGCTGCCAAACATTTAAAAAACTGGATTTGCACAGTTCAGATTTCACCTTTTCAGACTTGCTGCCATAGTCCCCCAGTTCAAATTAACCTAAGTTTGACCTACTACCTGTGCCCTTTTCATCCTCCACTGATAGTCTGATTTCCTAGTGCACTGCTGTCCTGCACCTCATGAACAAACAGGAAGCAGAACTACTTGATAAGCTATCAAGATAAACAAATAACACTTTCATATTAAGCATAATGTCTCCAACAGAGGGGACAAAACATATGATGCTCACCTCTAGTTGCAGCCACAGTTGCTGTCAAAAAGGAAACCATCTCCAAATAGTAAATCATAGCTGCATGGCCAGGTCCACCATGAATCTCCCTACATTTCTTCTTGTGTCCCAATAAGCAACAGTTCCTTCGAACCATGCACGTCCAGAGAAAAATAACTTAGGAACGAAAACCAAAAATCCACCAGTCCTTCATGATGCATTTTTAACTGTTCCCTAACCACAGTAAATTACCAAATCACAGTACTTCAAAAGCTGACATCTAATTAGCAGAGACATAAAAAGAAAACTTCCTTCCCTGGTAGGTCCCTCAGATTACTACCTCTTACGCTTTTCCAGGTGGGCAGAGACAAGCTATTAACAAGAAACCCAAGCGCAATCAAAAGGGCCTTAGGACAAGCATTCAAGAGGTCAGGAGCGCAGGCAGTGTTTTCCTCTGTCATCCCACTCACAGGGAAAGTGCCAAGAAGAGCCAGCAGATCAATACCTAGCTCCAAGCCTGGTGCAGTGGCACAAATGTGGGTTTTTTGAGAACAGGAAGGTCTACATGACTCCAGGCCTCCTCTGACTGGAGACAGATGGAGTACACCTATCTCAAAAGGGGAAGAAGGTCTTTGCACAGGAGTTGGCAAGCCTCGTTAAAAGGTCTTTAAATTAAGTATAGTGTGTCTCACTTTTTCCAAGCCAAGTGGGACCGAAATTGCATATGATGTCAAGCATATGCACAGTGTGCTGGTTTGGGCTGGGCTAGAGTTAATTTTCTTCAGAGTAGACAGAATAGGACTACGGTTTGGATTTGTGCTGAAAACAGTGTTGATAATTCAGGAATGCTTTAGTTATTGCTGGGCAGTGCTTATACAGACTCAAGGCCTTTTCTGCTTCTCATGCCACCCTGCCAGCGAGTAGGCTGGGACTGCACAAGAAACTGGGAGGGGACACAGCCAGGACAGCTGACCCCAAGTGATCATCTATATATCCATACTATATGATGTCATGCTCATGTGTGAGCAGTGTGTAAACCTGGTGGAAAAAACAGAAGGAGGGGGAACATTCAGAGTCATGGCCTTTGTCTTCCCAAGTCATCATTATGAGTGATGGAGCCCTGCTCTCCTGGAGATGGCTGAACACCTGCCTGCCCATGGGAAGCAGTGGATGAATTCCTTGTTTTGCTTTGCTTGTGTGCATAGCTTTTGCTTTACCCATTAAAACATCTTTATCTCAACACACAAGTTTTTTTACTTTTACTCTTCTGATTCTCTCCCCCATCTCAGTCAGGGGCAGTGAGCAAGCAGCTGTGTGGTGGTGCTTAGTTGCCTGGTGGGGTTAAACCACGACGACCAGTAAGTAAATCAAGAATAAATATGGCAAAACTGATTCATGCATTTTGTCAGGCAGTTTGAAATTTGTAGGCTTTTGCCGTCTTGCAATTGTTTTATTCTTTTCATAAAAATGCAGTACCATCAGTTCTGTTATTTAAAGAGCAACAGAGTAAGTACCTCACTTTAAGTACTGCATGTACTGTGGGACAAATGTTCTCTTGCGTAGGCAGGTACAACCTGCACAATAAAATGAGATTGTGCTACTCAAAACAGGCAGCAGATTTCAAAATGCAAAGGGATATTCTGTACTTCTTTTTTGAGATAGGAATACAGACAAGACTCTCAGTTATAAATATAACCCCACTACTGTTTTCCTTCTGCTGATGAGCATCAGATGTAAGGCCAGGATGCCCTGCCACTTTGCCTTGCTGCAGTGGCCTACTCAGATTTTGTACTTCAAACTTACATTTACAAGGATCCAGTTCCCCATGTTTATACCTGTCATGTTACCTATTGCACAGGAGAACAGAGAACACAGAAGGGGGGGGAAAACACTACAACAATGTGCGATTATGCACCCAATGTATCAGTCCATTTTTTTTTCATTTTATTCCTCCAAAGAATCATTACTTTTAAAACAACACAATAGTATTATACATATGACAAACTTGCTGCTTTATGATTTAACCAGGACAAGGGAAACTGTGAGGAGTGATTGCTGCAGGACAGCAACTTCAATGGAAGACCAAAAAAAAAAAATCTCTTTGCAGAGAAAGAAGAGTGTGCCACTCCTGCTGCAAATGCTCCTCTGTCAGGCTCTCACCTCCCCAGTAACAAGCACCAGCAGCCAGTCTGGTTTGTCAGAGCTTTGCCACAGATGGTCTAGGCAAAGGAGGGGGTTGGATAGTCCATTTTACTCCCAGCTGCCTGCTGCCAGAGGCCACCTATTTTCCTTGTGGCTGGATTTAGCCCTGCTCTGCTCAGTCCCTAATGGAACTAAGTAGAAAGTGGCTGATTAGAGTGAAGAAAAGAGTATTTTCCCCCTTTGTTCAATGAATACCGTAGTGAAAGAGAAGAAATCAGAATTAAATAAATGACAATTTAAAGAGGATAATCATAAAGTTGACTTTAGAGATTAAAGCCAGCTTTATATCCACACCGATTCTTGGCAAAAGATATTACTCATAAAGGTGCAAATCTGCTTGCAAAGCCAGCTGTCAAAATCCATGCATTTCAGCTTGTCAAACTCTACGGTTAAGAGGAAAAAAAATATTAAAAAATCAAAATCCTTGTTCATTTTTCAGCAAGAGAAAGAATGTTTATTGTGTCTACAGTTACAGCTGAGAAAACAGTAGTTTCTATCAGCTGCTCTCTAGTATACCCCTTTCCAATTTTAACAACAAAACCAAGAAAGCTGTCTTTGTTGGCTGTTTAAACGCTCCCTGAACTAGATCCTCAGTCAAATCCTTACCCAGTCCAAAGAGACAACGCATGGTTCCCTCTGCTACCAGGGACCTGCCTCAATTCACCGAGGATCTGGCACACTACACAAGCACATTGATCCTTAATTAGAACAAAACTTGGAGGCAAGGACAACTCTAGTACCTTTCAAGGATGTGCAGCCCAGCGTTCCACAAAATCTGTCAGGGTGGTGAAGATGGAAACCCACTGCTGCTGTAGTGTTATTGCTGAAATAAGTAACTATGCATTTAACAGATTCCCTGATGTTTTTCCACTGATGTAGCAAAGGGGAGACAGGGAGGCAGCTGAAAAGCCCAGGGACATGGTCCATCAGGGACAGGGAACACACCAGGATTTTTGGAAATAGATAAGGCACTATCATCAGCTGACAGGAGGGGCTTGGGCTTCTATCTAAGCCCAATCCTTTTCACCACATCTGCCTCTACTCCCTCCCTCAAGAAAAAAAAAATAGCAAGGAAGGGATCTTTCTATCTTTCTGCCTAGTAACCAAAGATTTACCAAGTAAAGAACAGAAATAGAAAAATAGGTATCAGAGACTCTGCCAGAAGGAAGAGTCACAGGTACCTAAGCATGACTGGAGTGCTTAGTACAGAAAATGCAACTGGCCTTGTTCCAGCAGACAGAATAGATGTTATCTAGAGCACACAGCTTTAAAAACAGATCACTGCTAAAGCAGCATTAAAACAACAACAAAACAATCCGTATCAAGAAAGCAGGCACTCTGAATAACCCTTTTTTTTTTTTTTTCCATTTTGCTACTGGGCATCTTACATTCAAAAATTTGCACCTTGATTTCCCATTTCTGAAAAACAGAGAGAGAGTAATAACCTCAGAAATCACCCCAGGAAAATATTAAAGTATGATCTTGGCTTATCAGTACCTCTATTCAACTACAGCAAAGCATTGCTTTGTGGGTCTGTTGGCAATGCAAGCTTCTTTTCCCCTTAGGGAGTAGAACACTTTTTCACAGGCACAAATGCATATGCAGAAATAAGCAGCCGTACCGGTTGAATAAATATAGCTGCTGGTTTTCATTTTTGTTCTGCACTAAAATGTTTCTGGACATTTCTGAAGAAGATAGAATTATTTAAAAAAAAAAATGAACCATTGAAATCATGCAATGTAAGCTGGCTTTTCAAACTTCTTTATTACTGGAGCCAAAAGGAAATCTACAGTCTGATGGATATAAACAGATAATTTTCTAAATATCCCGATAACTGATTGTTGACCAAACATTTTCAATCCTACAAAAGCATAAACATCCATTTCTGTAAATAAATAGTCAGATACTTGAAAACTGGTATTCCAAATCATATATAAACTGAAGAAAACTGTATGCTGAAGTAGGTCTCCCTCCTTGTTACAGTAATTTTGATTTTGTTACAACCATTTTATCTACAATGGTGTACAATAGAACAGAAGAAGTTAAGATCTATACCTCTGTTGTATTATTTTCATCCCTTATCATGATCATCTTAATGTTCTTTCCATTTCCAAAGGCTTTCATCTTCTGGAACCTGCACCACACCTGCTGTTACTACATGCTATGCAGCAACATGCATCAAAACGACAAATATTCTCTACTGGACCATATTACTAAGCTGAACAACTTCACTGCAACTAAAAAAGCACAGAGCACTTTTCTTGATTACTAGGAAGTCCGGTAAGATATTGCAGGCATTTTTTACATGCTTATTCAGAGTGTGTTCATCTTAGATGCCCTGTGGAACAGTGCAAGCTTATATTACAAGGATATGTTTAAAATAAAGATCATATAGTTTTTCTGTGTATACAGTAAAATGAATGGAAGTTCTCACTGAAAATGTACATGAGCCTTGCATTTCATATGTTGGCTGATGTAAAACAGGAAAAAATATTTTAGTGGCTTTCCATCACTCTATACCAGAAGATGAGCACATGGCATGCCATCATTCAGCAATACCAGCAATCTTCTTAACCAAGGTAGTGCCGAACAGGAATTCTCATGCAGTGGAATGTCAGAGAAATGCTTCTATTCCAGCTTTGCCTCCATGAATCCTGCAAGAGCTGATACAGCTTCCATGGGAGAAAACCAACAGTGTCATGAAACTACCTCTACAGTATTAGTCTCGTCTCCTGGAGAAACTTTTCTTTAAACATTGTGAAGGAAAACAAAAAATAATAGAAAGACAGACACACACAAATCCTTTTCCATGCTAACCTACAGTGCAACATGGCCTAGAATTTTTGAAAACATTTCACATTCTTAGGAGATCTTCAGTCCTGCTCTCTTTTAAATATTAGTTCTAGCTCCAAATAAGAGAAAACAACTAAAACAGAAAATCCTGAGTAAACCTGCTAAGTGAATCAGTTCGCAACACATACATTCAGCCCAAAACTGAATATTTTCAACACAATACCTGAGGCAGGCAGGCCATGCAACTTCTCTAACCCAACACCAGGACAACAGAAACCCAACGCTATTTTCTGTGTATTCATGTACAAGATCTAAATACTCATCCTGTTCTTAAAAATCCATTTTCAATACCTGGCCTCATCTTACCAGAAGCTCATCCACAGTTGCTTGCACAGTTTAAACCTCGAACACCCTCATTCACCCCATAGAAAACCACCATTGGTGTCAACAAGCAACATCATAAATTGCCTTTACTTTCTCTGTTACTACTTATTACAGTAAAATAATCACAACCACTGGCATTCCTAAGAAATTTCTTGCCCGATCGGGAAACCTTTTGACTTTGTACTTATTCCTCTCTCCTGTGACATTTAAACTGTTTGGCATTTGGATTACACGCTGGTTGCAATAGCACAAAAGCCTGTATTTCACAAAGTACAGGATAATGCTTCCCCACCCGCCATTTTTAGCCTATTTTGTTACTTTATACATGATGTGTGAAGATAGATACAGGTAAAATGGCCTCATTTTTTCATTTGAATGGCCACCCCCACTTTTCCTCATACCACAATCCAGCAGTGTGACTCAGTAAGTTAAAGCTAACAAAAAAAATCAACAGCTTGTATTTGAAATAAACTGCTCACAAAAAAAAATAAATATTAAACTACAAAAACGTGAATTCTGTGACTTGCATTAAATACCATTTTTCCTTAGAAACAAATATTTTACAGCTAATTTTATCAGCAGCATACCACAGACAACAGAAAGTCACTAGCTGAGCAACTGAAACCAGAATTTTTAATGACTGTTGCCTCCTCTACAGCTGCAACTATAATGTTTTTTATTCTTCTATATTATGTTTAGTTCAGCTCAAAAATTAGTTACTTGTGACTGAAAACAGTAGGAATGCATGCTTTCCTCTTCTAAATAAAAATGGAATAAAAACCATCACCAACAAATACTAAAATCTTGAAAATCTGTTAATTTCACTAAATAAAAACAAGATTTCCTGTAGTTGCTAAGTTTTAAATGCAAAACATCTTCTGATAAGTGCTTCCCATGTTGTATCTAATATAATTCATTTCTACATACTTGTTAAAAATTGTAAATTTTCAGAATAGTAATATTTTTGTCCAAGTTTCTTTCTCAAGAGAATTGTCCTTATCAATGAAAAATAGCCCTCTGGTAGCCTTCTCTTTTTAAAAAGATAATAAAAGGTATAAATTAAACCTGTAAATAAATACGGTAAATAAATACCTGTAAATTAATGTTAATCTTGTAAGTACCTACACAAGATTGTCTGCTCACTCAGTTAAGAAATGGTTCCAAACTTAGTACAATATTCCAAAGAAAATCAAAATGGTTTAAAGGTTTACAATAAAATAATAAGGCTTTCTTTAGAAAGGAAAGTAAAGTTATAAACATGAAACACGATTAAAGTCTTTTATTTGAATTAAGGTTTCTTGCTTGATGATTTAAACTAAGATCAAATTCAACAACTGAAATAACTCTAAGTCTAAATCAACGTATCTGTAATAAGACAGTTCTGATCGACTGAAGATCAAGATCAATCCTTAACAATGTAGTTATTTTTTTTCTGCTGTTATTTATTTTGACTCAAGAAGGAATAAATACTTGCACCATACAGGAATGATTTCGGTTGATGGATAACACAACCACAAAGTTAGCAGTTCCCAAACAAGGGATCACAGCAGCTCTAGGTATGGTTGTAAGCCTAATAAAAGCGCATGGTTTTATCCTAGCGGTTGCTATCTTCAACATTAATTAAAGGGAAAAGATTTCTGTACTGTTTAACTCTATTTAGGAAAGCTGCAACAGGGGGAACTCATCAGAAAGAGTAAATTTATATTTTTTGTTCTGTTTACACACGTTCGGAACTTCTGCCTGGTTCTGGCTGCCATTACTATGCAGGGGCTGAAATGGAACCTGATGTTCCTTTCTGGGTAAGCTGGTTCAGGTTAATTTTCAAGTGTATCCTTACAATTATTAGTCACCAAAGCTAGCAAAGGAATAATCTCTACATGTGCTTGTGTTTTTAATTCTGAAGCTTATAAAAGGCTTTATGCCGCCCTTTATTCCAGTCACTTATATCCATATGGACAGCTCGCTTTTCACATTTTTGGCTGCAATTTAACCTCTGTCTATATTTTCAGTATTTCTTAATTATAATGCAAGATCTGCCTCCAGACAGGTTTTCTACTGGTGCAGAAATTTATGAAACCACCTTTAGAAAGCCTCTGGATATAGTGAATTTGACTGTTAAAGTGAGTATGAGTCAAATTCTGAGAAAAAATTGCCTTTTCTCCTTCGATACGTATGGAGCACAACATTAGAGATTTGGTCCCACATACTGCTCACACAGTACTTCAGTCTATTTCTGATACTATATACTAGATGGAATGCTCTGGGCTGTTGATAAGAAAGATGCTGGTTTAACAATATGAAAACTCTGCTAGTATTCTTTTCTTTTAAGAATAGTTATGAAAGTCTTTCTCCTAATACTAAATGCAAAATGTGTCTACAATGGGGTGCAGACTGAGTCAG
This sequence comes from Scolopax mira, assembly GCA_004320125.1. NCBI lineage: Eukaryota > Metazoa > Chordata > Aves > Charadriiformes > Scolopacidae > Scolopax > Scolopax mira. The sequence continues at coordinate 195,550 of BJBW01006140.1, read as the reverse complement.
TTCTTTCCATTTATCCTGCTGTCTACTCCAGAAATACTTAGGGGGGGAAGGGGGAGAAGAAGGGGAAGGGTCAGGAATTGCCACCGAAAGTTGCTGTATGCATTCTGTTTGTAGAAAAATCTTTCTTTTTCCCTTATTTTAAATAGAAAGGTTTTTAAAATCCAAACACCCCTTTTATTGTTGGCAACACGTAAGAAAGAAAAGATTAGTGTTGAAGATAAGCCAACTTTTTCTGCTTTTGTATGCAGTACCTAGAAAATTCTTGTCCGGATTCTGCCAAGGTTAAAGGAAAGCATATATAAAAGGATAGATGAACTATGAAAAACAGTAACTGAAATGGTCTGTATTACAGAAAGAGAGTTTTCTCAATGCTTTTCAGCGTTGTAACTTTACTGATGGTTCTCCCCCTATTTACAGCAGTTACACTGACTGAGCACATCTACTTCTATGAGGTGTGGTTACAGGATTACACTTGCTGAAACTTGGCTCTGGGTTCTTCAATATAGTTGCTCGTTATTTTCCCCAAAGGTTCCTATAGTTCAGACTCTGACAAACATGGTCAGACAATGACAACAGAGAAGCCATGACAGATGACGGGGAGAGTAAGCACATGTGCCCCTCTCTGCAGAAATGAGTGAACGCTGGAGCCAGAAGAGCAGTGGAGTCTCAGTGACCAGAATGCTGACACCCAGCAGCACTGGCCTGGATAGTGACCAACACTGCTGCCCCATCACACACTGGCCACCATAATGCTCTACTGCTAAACACTAAGCATTTCTGTCATTCACATGTAAATTACTGGAATATTCTAATGAGGTAAATATGTTGCTTCCCTTCCTTGTGTCTCTTAACCTACCAAAGGGCAGTCCAGATCTTTTCCAAATGAGGTTATATTGTGTTGCTCAGCTGAGGCAGGTGTCCAGACTGGCAAAACATACCATCCCGGCTACAAAGCATGTTTTTCTCTCAGATGCTTCCACTACTTCTCAATATAATTTCAAAACATAACTGATGCACAACTTGAGTAACAGACAGACATTTCTGACTCATTTATTTTTATCTCTTTTTTTTTCACTCCCCACATATTTCTCTAGGAGCGAAAGCCAAGACCTGGAGTCTACAACCTTAGGACAATGAAAACTTCTCAAAAGAAGAATTAAATATGCTGTAGGATTCTGTCTATGTCTCCTATCATATTAGTGGGAATGAAGGAAGAGAAGGCTGAGGGGAGACCTCATCTCTCTCTACAACTACTTGAAAGGGCACAGTAGAGAGGTTGGTGGTGGTCTTTTCTTGCAGGTAATTAGTGACAGAACAAGAGGGAATGGCTTCAAGCTTCAACAGGGTAGGTTTAGACTAAACATTAGGAAAGAATTTTTCATAGGAAGAGTGGTTGGGCATTGGAATAGGTTGCCCAGGGAGGTGGTTGAGTCACCATCCTGGACATGTTAGATGTGTTGTTGGGGTATATGGTGTAAGGGAGAGCTTTGTTTTGATGTTTTGATGGTTGGATTCAATGATCCCAAGGGTCTTTTCCAACAAAAATGATTCTATGATTCTATGAATGCCATGCAAGGCATATTTTCAGAGTAAAATTTTTTGGGGGGTCTACTGTGATCATTTATTACTTTAGAGTGACTATATTTTCAGATGCTGAAGTGCTCGATTAGCACAATATTATCAAAACCTGCAACTTCTGCACCCACAGAACTAACACGCTGATATACACAGAGTGGGTGAAATTTGTTTTGCATATGATGTTGCGATAACTACAGATACACTTGCATTATAAGGAATAAGAACAATTTAATTTATATACATTATAGTGCCAAAATATGATTTACTGGCTGAAATCAGGCCTCAAAACTGTAACTTGCTACCATCAATAACAGGTTATCTAAGAATAACTTACAATAGTTTGCTATTGTCCCATTTTGTGATTATAATCAAGTACAGCAGACACAAGAAATCTGCAGAAATAACTCCGTTTCCAAAAAAGCAATTATCAATTAAGGAAAGGCAATGAAAACATCTAGGGAGATTGTGCAAGACACTGCAGAGCACATGCACACACAAACATTTACATTTTACATAGTGTGTACATTTTTTTTCTACATTGTGGGTCATGGGTTTAATGCAATTAAAAATCCTCCTGAGGAATCTCAACATAAGACGTCCACAATTGCTTTCAAACACATTGAAAAATCTTTGTCGGCATAAAACCCACATACAGAATCAGCAGTTACTTCACCACAAAACCTCCCTCCATTATGCTAATGTTATCATACGAAAAACACCCCAACGTGAGAAATAGTGACATCTCAGTGAGACAGGCCAAAATAATGTGAACTGCAGGTCTTTGATCTGGCTGAAAGTGTTCTGCATTCTGATTAGGATTTCTGCTAGGATCCTAGGAAATGAAAGGATTTTTTTTTAAGTCTGACAGTTAGCAGAGGGGGGGAAGTATTCAGTAGAGAACAAAAAGAGGAGCACTGAAAGCAGGTGACGTCATGCCTCAAAATGGCCTTTACCATCACACTGACATGTTCCACAATGTAGCATAGCAGCTTCCACACAGCTATTCTTGAGAGCTCAAGATCCTCTGTGGAGACAGTATGGCTGGAGATCTACTGCTTTAAAAGGATGGAAAGCTGAAACGGGTCTAAATATAAAACTTGAAAAATATAAATTTTTTTTTAAATATAAATTGAAACTATGTTCTGCCTGACACACTACAAGCTCTAGTCTTGTTCTGGCACTCCCATCTTCAGAAAACCCACACACAGCAAGCACGGAAATGCCATTTACTTCCTTCTGATTCTTCCCACGGGCACAGTTTGCTCTTTTGTACCAGGAACATCTTCCAGCCTTGTAGGGCCTTGGGACTGACTACCCTTCACCTCACATTGCCAACGGCACCCAATACTGGGGAGAGACATCAAAAATCTCCCCCCTTACACTCTACAGTTAAGGGGAAAAACATAGGATTCTGGGAGCATTCTGCTTATTTATGTTCAGGCAAATGCCCACACAGCCTATTTACCAGGTCTTATACATGCTGTTTGCTCACAATGGATTTGAATAGCTTAGAAGAAAAGCTTTTCGTTGATACTGCCTTTCTCTTTTTCAGAAGCATACTCTCCTTACATATAGTACAAAAATCGTGCTTTGAACTGGTTCTCATTATGCCAGAAAAAGATTTCTTGTCAAAGATTCTCTGTTTCTTAACTACCCCTCCCTACCACCTCCTTTATGTCTCATGGTGTTGCCGCTTTTGCAGGACTTTTTCTGCATTTAAACATCCTCCCAGCTGCAAGGGGGTATCTTTATAAACATGTCCTTCACTTGAACTGCAGCCTGAGTGCAAAATGTAAAGAACAATAAAAGCGGCCTTGCGATTACCAACCACATCTCCTATTTCCTGAAGATAGCACACTGATTTTCATTTGAAAGGGAAGCTGATGTTATAATTGGGATTTTTACATTTTCCAGTGAATTACAGACTTGTTTCACTAGCTGCATATAAATGCATTTTGAGAATAGTTTCATGGATCACACTGGAATTAAGTCTCCTGGAAAACTGATGCTAACCACACTAAAAGACTCAGCATTTTGCGACAGAGAAACAAAGCAGCATCACAGGGACACAAGAAAAATTCCAACTGAAACACATCTGACAAGCCATGTGACAAGCTATTCTCTCCAGACAGACTACTAAAACCTGTATCAATTACAAATGATAATACTTGATGTGCACATAACTATACTCTCACCAGCCGCAGGAGAATTTTTTCTTAGAGAAACAGTAAATAACTGTAATTGTTTCTGAACTGCAAATCTCTCCTTTAGAATGTGCTTTTAAGGACAAATACCCTTTATTTTTATACTGATGTACTAACCAGGCAGAGATGAAGAGTGGGGAGGATATTTACATGTTAGAGATTCTCATTCTATTCTCTCCCCCATATTACAGAATGTTTTCTATGCTTCTAATGTTTTGCCGCTCTCTCTGACCCTCGTTTTGAAGAAGATCAAACCTGTAAAATATATCACACACGAGCATCTCACTATGACTATCTGGATTTTATCTACACCATTTTGAGACTTGCAATTAAACTACCACACTTTCCTCTTTGTGTCAGGGCATTCAAAGGTCTCTTGGTGTCCTTTACCCTACAGGGCCTGACTATCAGAAAGAACTTAAGTCTCTGTGGCACAACATACATTACAATCTTCAAGAACGTTAGCAAAAAGTATTAATAACATATCTGTAAAACAAAATCAAGGGCTTGACTTAAATTGGCTTTATGTTCTTCTGTTTCCATCCCACCTGTTGCAGAATGGAAAACTGATTTCTGACAACAGATTATGACTGGCCTAATAAAATCTTGATCAGAAGGAATGAAAGCTCCACTAACCTCCTCTCTGCCAGAGATTCTTCTTCCTCTTTTTATTTTTCTATTATAGAATATTGCTAGTATTAGAAAATTGGGTTTGTCTTGTTTTCATCTTGAAGCTCTGAGGTTCAGGTACCAAAAAAATCACAGAGACCTGAAGTCTAATGCAGCCATGCATTTAGAACTATGCATATATGTAAAACAGCCATCCAGTAAACTTCTTCATTAAAATAACAATCATTATTATTTACAAATAGCAACCTGAATTATTTGTTAAAGATGCCTTCTCAGGCACTTCAACAGGATAAGTTACTTTCACAACCAGGGAACCCAGCTCTCAAAACATATGTGCAACCATCCATAGAAGAACTAATTTTAAGTGATTAGCAAGAATTACTGCCCTCTTAAAGTCAATATTGAGATGTGCTGACCTGAAGCAAGCAAACATTCAACCTTACACTAGCAGAAAAGGTACCAAATATACTTCACTCAACACAAAAATAGTTGCAGAAAACCCTAAAAACCCAGGCATAAGATGAACTACACATCTTATCTGGAGAAACATAAGGTACTAAGGGGATAAAAACCAAAACTATAATTAATTTAGCTTTGACGACTTGATCATTACCACAGCATGCCCATTCTCATTTACAATCATTCTAAGGAAGCAAATGTGCATACAATCACTTTAGTTAAATATGACTTAGAGAACAAAAAGTATGAAAAGGAACTGTCAACAAACATAATTCCTTAGAATTTCAGGATCTCTCATGTAAATCATAGCTGGAGGTTGTATTAGCTTGACTAACTAACTTAGTTAGTTAGCTTAACTAACATGCTTGACAGGAGTCAGTGCCAGAGGTCCAGAAGGAGGGTACCACAAAGGGGAAGTCACCAAGAAGGCTCTTACTGTAAGTTGCAAGGCAATCAGATGTACATTTCTTCCAAAATCAAAAGCCATAAACGGGAAAGGGTCAGTCTTAAAAGGGGAAGACTTCATGGTATTTACTTGTATGTCTCAAAGTTCACATTGGGGAGAAAAGATGCTTACTTGTAAAGGTAATATTCAGCTTGATCCACTTCCTCTCGTGAAGAAATGTTGTCAATAAACTGATTAAAAAATAAGAAAAACAAGCTTCAGAGGGAGCATTCCTAAAGCATATTAGAAGTAAATGTCACTTCAATAAACAAAATACATTTGTTTGGAATATTTAGATGTCTGGCAGTACTGGAGGTCTTCAAGCCTTTGCTTGCTCCTACTCATGTTTCTTCTAGACTGATAAAAGTCAAATCTTTTTAAACTGAGACAACTCCACTCCTCACCTCTCAGAAATGTTATGCACCTTGAAAACAGGGTGCCTGAGAATTACGTCCATATAGCTCAGTACTCTGTATTTTTGCTGCTCCTTTCTGACTTTTTTACTCTTTAATTACATCCTTTGAGTATGCATTTGGTTCTCTAGTTTTTCCCCCTAATTTTGAGCAAGTCTCAATATGCCTTATTTCTCTTTCTGAGAAGTATTCTTTTAACTAACCTTTGCTAGTTGTGCCTATTAATTCTGAAGCACATGGTCAGCAGAACTTTGTCTTTCACCACATACAGAAATAACATCAAGGAAAAAAAACACCCCTGTGCTGAAAAGCCCGATTTTCTTCTCCTTTAAAACCATGTCTACTCCAGGCAATCTTCCAAAATTCCCAGTGCTATCAACTATTTAAATAAAAATCCAGTTTTCAGCCAGGTTTTGTCCTATGGTTAACATATGTCCTACGGTGAATCCTACTTCCTGTAGGTTTTACTAACCTAAGCATAAGACACTGGAATATTCTAGAGTCTTCAAAATACAATAGCTTTAGCTCAGAATATATAAACAACGAGTTCTCGAGGTCATTACTTCTCATCATCGTAAGCATAAGCTAAAAATAATAGTTTCAGCCGACTGGTACTTGCTTTCCAGTTTCTTAACACGTCTTGCATGCTGCATGCATCTTTTGATTGTGGCAACAGCATGCCTGTGAGCTTTATTTACATTTTAGAAAATAAAAACCTGATGTGAGCTCCACGTATTGGAAAGCGGGGCTGTTTGACAGTTTGGAAATACTACTTATTCAGGGAAGAGGTCAGCCCAAAGCAGGAACACGAAGGGAAGGAATAAAGCTGATTAAGTAATAAAAGGGAAAGGAACACTCATTTCCCCCACAAATGCTGGCTCAGAAGCAATGATCAAGAATGCTTGATCTGTGTATATGCTTCATTGTGTAATTGTACAGAATCTTCTGTAACTTCTCACAGTGGTGCCAATCATCCTAATTAGTGCTGTTACTGAGGTACCAAGGTGGTGAGTCAGCTTTTTTTGAGAATTCTGAAGATTGATTTTTTTATTTTTAAAAAGTGACATAATTATTCTCCTTTAGTACAAACACTCACTTACACAGGGAACTTAAAAGTACATCTCACATCTTTGCCTTCTCCTCCACCTCCACAGATTAACCCATCCAGAGGATGGAAATGGTTCCAGTAAACTCAAAAAAAGGACACCAGCAGTTGTCCTGCCTCAGTCTCCTGGGGCAAGAAAATAAAGCTAAAAAAGCGAAATATCTGTATCTCTGCCTCACTCTGAAGGAGCTGGAAGCAGAGGAAGATGCAGGTAAGCAGGCAATCTGCTAATTCATTGCACTCCCTTAGCAGCCCGAAGTCTTATAAAGTGCCTGAGGGGGCGTTAGAGCTCTCACTCAGACAGAAACCACAAGAAGGCAGGGAACATATATTAGGGAAATACATAGCCCAGTAACAGCGAGGCTTGATTTTACTGAAAAAAAAAAAAAAAAAGAAATCTGTTTTGAAGCCCCTATAATTCAGGTACTAAATAATGAGTACGAAGTAACAAAAACAGATTTACACAGAAATTTAATAGTACTACAAGGTATTTACGATCCCAGAACTCCCAGCAGAGGTGGTATCCTTTATCCCCACTTGGCTCATTTCATTTCATAAGCATTTCACTCTCATTTCAATCACTTTACAATTGAGATTTATTTCCTTACCCGGGTTATTGTCAAAGAGCTGACAGGCAGCTTTCTTTCATAGGTTCTGTCCATTAAATGGGCTAAATCAGCTGAATGAAAGAGAAAAAGAGTAAATTTGATCAACTAGCATTACAGGAAAAATCTAAAGAACCATCTTATAACCTAGAATAAAACTTCTATCCATGAAATCAAATTCTGATTAATAAATCATTTTGAAGCTGTATGAAAACCATACTTTAACAGAAAATAATACATGGTAAGGTTCTCAACATGATGATTTTAACTTATTAGAAAAAAGTGAGGAAAATTAAACTACCCTTTGGATGAAATTAATATGAATAATAAAACTCATTAAAAAAAAAAATCCTGAGCAGATACCTTTAAAACTCCCACTTGCTTTCGAGCTCAGCATAAGCTGGATAGTGGTTTTGGTATGGGTTCCTCCTTTATTTTATGGTAAAATAATGAGATGCAGAAACAGGCAGTACTGTATTGATAAATCCTACAGCCGCAAACAGCAATCCAAAGATATCCTGCTAATCAAACTGGGCAATGTGCCAGTACCTTATTAACTTTATAGCATTCTGCTCCAGCAGTTGTGTAACAATATTAATTTGATCATACAGGAACTTTAGGCTTCTGACTGTTGAACAGGTAGCCAACCATAACATTTAATGAATTTAATTGGAAATTAATATAATTTGATTTGGAGTTTTAGTTTTGTACTGTTCCTGGAAAATAATGACGACTCAGGAAGAGTAAGCTGTTTATTGTATGCTTGGTGTCAGCTGATTGATTCTTAGCAGAGACATGAGCTGATGATATCCAATTTATAAAATTTAGAGACTTCAGTCATACTTTTTCTTTCTATTCTCCTGTATCTTCCAGGACTAGGAATCCAGTATATTCTACCTGTATCATTAACAATTCACTTCCTTCATCCTTTGCACCCTGAGACTTCAATTGTTACTACGCCAGCCTCTCCTTTGGTGCTCACTGGCCATCCTTCCAAGAGCTGATGGAGTGGCTCATTTTACATTTCATTTTCCAAACAGGTCATCCAGCCTCCACAGCTGTTAATGAAACACGAGGTGAGCACAACTTGTTGCATCACACCAGAATTGACTAAGCCTTCTAATCTGGCAAGTTGTCAGTAAATTGCTGTGTCTCAGAGGGATGTAGTCCATGTATGTTCTGTCCACAAAACAACTATTCATCATTTTAAAACACATCTGTACCACCAGTGAATACTGCAGGGTACAAAGTGCTAACAGTAAAAATGTCATTCAATGCTGGCTTATAGGTATACATGCACAAAGATATTTGCTGCAGTAACATGGTAAGAGCCCTGATTTGGAGTAAAATGCTTGACTCTTAGTCTGGACAACACTGCTGTCTGCCACATAGCAGTATTTTGTGTCTGCATAATACCTTCCTTCCTGCGGCACTTTAAGGTGTTCTTCAAAACACAAGAAGAACATTTATCTCTGGCTAAGGGAAAGTAAGCTTTTCATGACTACAAAAGCAAAGGGAAACCTGGTGCAAAGTTACTGAGGCAAGTACTAGCTACTACAAAATAAAACACAAGATGCTTACCTGACATGGGTCATCATGGCTATGCTATACCAGATAACCACTAAAACAGTAGATCAACTTTTTTAATCATAATGAAATTTCTGTGGAATATCCTTACAAGCAGTGTCTGTATTTGACTGTATAACCTGTCTCTCACCAAGCACATGGGTAAAGGCTTTAGGGGCATTCCCAGCAGCTCTAGAAGTTAGAGAGAATGCATGCTGAGGCCAAGTCAACTTGGCAGGAACTAAGAACTGGCGAGATCCTTGTCTTAACACACTAAGCCAACTGTCATCCAACATTCTTCATCTGCACTTAGAGGTAGCTGAAAAAAAAGTATTCATTCTGAAATTTGCTATGTTTGACGACATAGCAACATGGACCTGAGGCAGACAACTACACAGGTTGGGGGATCATTTATCTATTCCAGAACTATTTTGCATCACTCTCTGAAAACTGGAAGGTGATATCTAAGACCATTTTGGGCTGTACTCAACCCCTAAGTTTGGCACTGATTTTATCTGGGTGCTCATGAAGTGCTCATTTATAGAATCATAGAATGGTTCAGGCTGGAAAGGACCTTAAAGATCATTGAGTTCCAACCCCCCTGCCATAGGTGGGGACATCTCCCGCTAGGTCAGGTAATTTCAAGAAACACTGAGTATATAAGCATAATATATACCATATATTATAATGCAATGCTATGTGTGCAAGATCCCAACACTATCAGCCATTGTACACAGGCCTCTTCTGGCAGAGCTCATGCAATTTTAATGATTGACGTTTTATGCCGTCTATAAAGCTGGAACTCTCCATCAGAATGTTAGCACGGAAAGCAACATGAAGCACTTGTCTATCAGCTTCAATACAAGAGTCACAATAAAATGAAAACTGATTAAACCTTAAAGAATAGAAGACAAATCAAGTTAATGGGAAATTTTGTTTCCAGACGAATTTTCATTTCTGCTGTAGTTTTTAGATCTGAATAATTGTAGCGAGTAATACTTTCCTGCTTTGTCTTCTCTGAAGAGCACTTAAACCCAGACTTTTTTCCCATATTCATAATTTGAAATAATTCAGCTACCTTTTGTAAACCAATTTTACTCCACAAGTTGCTATTCAATAATCAAGGTAAATGTTTCTTCTTAGTTAAAAGCATCTTGTCAGAAGTACTAGAATGGAAGAACATGAATGCCCAAGTCTCCTAGAACAGCTGGAAGTAAATTAAGCACTAACATTGGTGTATAAAACAAATAAACATTTTAATGGCCAAAGCAAAATTTTATGTGCATTCTAACAGATATATGTTGCAAGTGCTTTTATCTGATATTCTTCACCAAAGAGGACACTAGTATATATAATCTCTCATACACATGGCTTAAAAATACATTTGTACAAGATAAACTCCTACAGAACTTCAGGGTTTTTTAAAATATATTTCTGCATATTGCAGAATCTCAAGGTATTAAACAAACCGTAAGTCTGAGCTGAGGTCACTTAACTTGTGGATATGACTTCACAGTTGTCTCTAGAATATTGGTATCTGAGATTTCATGTAAAGGCAGCACTGCCACCTGGTGTTGCAGATGAGGTGGTTTGGGTACCATGGGTTTCTCTTAGAAAAAAAGTTATTTTCTTGCATTATGCTATTCCCTGGGGTTCTGGTAATTGCTATTCTTCTCATCAAGATGCTTACTATCACCGAATTTTACCCTTTTTAGTGATGAACCAACTGAAACACTGGGGAATCTAAGTCCAGCCACACCTCCCGTTTCCTTGAGATCTCATTTTCAATATGAGTCGCCCAAATTACTTCTAGACAGGTATCTCCTTACTAGCAAGCAGTTTCTAAATTCCAAATTAACACATTTTCAATTCCTACCTTTTAAACAAACATGCTTATGTACACAAAATATAGTCTTGTTCTTCCCCATGTTTTTTTCAGTACTGAAGTGTGCTAAACAAATTGATGCCTGGAACGCTAAACCAAGATTATGGAGAAGAAAATAAATGCCTATCTTATATGGACACAGTTAAAGACCTTGAGTCTGGGATGGCATAACATCACTGCATCAGAGAAATAGAACTGAATTTAAATAAAAAACACTTCTTTTTCCTTTAAGTGTATTCTTACAACGGTTTTGCAGAATCACATTTCTGAAACAGTGTTTGAAATATACAAATAAAAGAGCTTCTCCTCAACAAAAGGAATTCACTCTAGCTACATTCACCACTTACTACACACAAGGCTGTATGTGCAACTATACAGCTGACAGCTACAGAGCAGACGTCTGCAGGGCTGTCTTCTCTTTGAAAATGCTAATACAGCTGACACTGTGTTAACTTGTTTTCTCTTTTCTGTGAACACAAAATGAAAATACAAAGTAGTTCCTTGAAAAGCATGGAACAGACATCTGCTTTGGATCAAGATCATTGGCAGAGCAGCAGCAAGAACTGTGCTTGCCAAACAGTCACAAAAGGTCTCGCCACGCCTCCTGGGGAAAGCCAGACATGGGACTGTAACAGCTCTTGCACAACAGTATTTTCTTCTACACTGGATTTCTGTTGCCTATGATGTTTGTCAAAATAATAACTCTTCTTCATCTGGAAATGACCAGTCCCAATGCATGCTAGGGCACTAGTCTGTGGCTCCAGATCAAAAAATACTGCATGAGCAGCCCTACTGACAGTAGAAGGTTACAAGGTATTACAGCCTCTGCAGATACAGCTGCAGTCATGAGCACCCACTGGCTGTTTATGGCCCATGTATGGCACAACATGTTGACAACACCAACCTAGCTGTTTACAAGCAAATTAGAGCTTAAAAAAAACATTGCTCTGATCATTTTCTCTCTCACCTGACAAAAAGCCCTTGAATTTCACCAACTGATTCTTCTTTCAGCCTCATAATCCATGTCACAATTAACAAACACAGTTCAGGGCCCCAGAAATGAAAAATGGAAGTCAAAGATTATGCATTAGAGGCCTCCAAAACACTCGTGGCACAAAATAATGCATATATACCTTTAGCATGGAAAAATGTTTTGCTTTCTGTTTCATAGAGTCACCACAAAGATGCTGGAACGTAATTTCAAATGTAATCTAGCCAAAGAATTTAGCTATGACATTTGCATGAGAGATCTCAGTACCATATGCAGATATAGTCTAATGTACAACTTCTCAAAATTAAAATGTTTAGTTTCATTTCATAAGTAACCTGCTTAGCAGATGAGGGAAAGGCTATGGATGTTGTTTAGCTGGGATTTAGTAAGGTCTGTGGCAACATTTCCCTCACCATTCTCCTGGAGAAACTGGCAGCCCTGGCCTGTATGGGAGTACTCTTGCTGGGTAAAAATCTGGCTGGAGGGCTGGGCCCAGAGAGCGGTGGTGAATGGAGTTAAATCCAGTTGGCAGCTGGTCACTAGTGGTGTTCCCCAGGTCTCAGTATTAGGGCCAAGTCTGTTTAGTATCTTTATCAATGATCTGGACAAGGTCAAGGAGTGTACTCAATATGTTTGCAGACAACATCAAGTTGGGTGGGAGTGCTGATCTGCTGGAGGGTAGGAGGGCTCCACAGAGGGATCTGGACAGGCTGGGTGGACAGGCCGGGTAGACAGGCCAAGGCCAAGGGGATGAGGCCCAACAAGGCCAAGTGCCAGGTCCTGCACCTGGATCACAACAACTTCATGCAGTGCTAGAGCTTTGGGAAAGAGTGGCTGGAGAGCTGCCTGGCAGAAAAGGACCTGGGGGTGTTGGTCAACTGTTGGGTGAACATGAGCCAGCAGTGTGCCCAGGCGGACGAGAAGTCCAACAACATATCTGCCTGTATCTAGGGAAGTGATCATCCTCCTGTACTCAGCACTAGTGAGGCACCACCTTGGATACTGTGTCCAGTTTTGGGCCCCTCACTACAAAAAAGACATTGAGGTGGTGGAGCATGTCCAAGCTGGTGAAGGGTCTCAAGCACAAGTCTTATGATGAGTGGCTGAGGGAACTGGGGAGAAAAGGAGGCTGAGGGGAGACCTTTTAGTTCTCTAAAACCACCTGAAAGGAGGTTGTAGAGAGACAGGAGTTGGTCTCCTCTCCGAAGAAACAAGTGATAGGACAAGAGGCAATGGCCTCAAGTTGTGCAAACGGAGGCTTAGACTGGATAGCAAGAAACATTTCTTCGCTTAAATAGCTGTCAAGCTTTGAAACAGGCTGCCCAGGAAAGTGGTTAAGTCACCATTGCTGGAGGTATTTACAAGAGGTGTAGATGTGACTTAGGGACATGGTTTAGTGGTAGACTTGGTTTACATTTGTGTAAAATGTTAGGTTTACACCTACACCTACAAGTTGGACTTGATGATCTTAAAGGTCTTTTCCAACCTAAACAATTCTAAGATTCTGTTCCCCCCCCCGCTAAAAAAAAATTCTAAAATTTCATTAAGAAATCTAACTTTCCCTCCTGCAAAACTCTGAGAAAAATGTTCTTTAAAAAAATGTTCTTTAAGCAAATGCTTTTAAACAGGAATGCCCTGTAATACTTTCTTTCACACTGCACTACAATTAAAAAAAGTCAATGAAGAGGACATCCAGTTTTAACTGTCAGACAGAAAACTATAACATTCATAAAAGCTTTGGATTTTGTGAAAGAAAAAAAATTCAGCTTGTAGATACTGAGCATTAATTAAATGGGCAAATTCTAACTTGTTTTTCCATTATAGATTTGAATACATATGACAGACTTTAAACACGTTGAACAGATTTTGACGTATAACCTCAGAAACATTTTGCTACGCACATTTTTTTACTTTGAAGTATTTATAGAAGACAAGCTAGTTTAAAATCAATTCAGGTTGCAAAGAACCAAACTTTTCTCACCCAGGCTATGCTCCTCTTTTTGTCTCTTTTCCCATTTTGAGCTGTCCACATAGGCCACAGAAAGCAGAGATCTTCTACCTAATGAAGAAAAGAATCACCACATAAGCCAGGTTGCTTAGACATCTCTAAACAAACTAACACTTCATTAGGTATCACCTTTTTCTGTCACATTCACTGAGTTGTATGCATTAAACTGTCTTTATGACACAGCTGTCTGACTCATTTTATGTGGTTACTTTGTAATTTTTAAAACAGAAAAGCTTTCACATATAAGTTTTTTTTCAGCATGAAACTAATCTTCCCAAACATGAACTTTGTATTTCAGAAAATGATTAATTTGTAAACGTAGAAAAAACCCAAACAACAATAAAGGATAGCTTCTTTGTGCACATAGACATTTCTCATCAAATGCTATCAATTAATTAAATGTAAGCATAAAAGCATAAGCAAAGAGATGAATACAGGCAAAAAGACTTTTCTGTTGTTGTATGGTTATTTTTTCCACCTCTAAAGATTTTCTCACTGGAAATTAAAGGTAGATGGTCATCTGGAAATACTCCATTTTTGATCACGTCTTTTTTTTCCTCATCTCCTGTGAATTGCAGAGTCCATTCAAATATTTTTGAAAGTTTTTTCCAAATACTCTTTGTACCACTTTTGAAATCTGCTCAATACACTGCTTTAGCTTTTAAACCAAAATGGAAAACACTTCAGTTGGAAGAACAATCCATGTTTGTGCATCACTCACAGATGATGAAGCCTTGAAGATTTATGAGAAATACCTGGATACATTTTTTTAAAGGAAGATACAGAAATACATGCAGGAGGTTGCAGAAATTAATCTTAAAAAACATGAAATATTTTAAAAATAGACACTACTGCGCTACACAGAATTCTTAATAACTACTTTACAGGCTTTATCTGAAAATCTATCTGCTACCACAAAGAATTTGTTATTCTTGGGTGTGAAACAATTTTCTCTTCATCATCCTTCTGACATGCAATTATACAGACACCGCCAGCTCTGAACATCTTTGCAAATTTCTGTCAAAAAGACCTGGTACATGGACTTCCACAGTCAGGATATGAGAATACATACAATGCTTTATCAAACAGTTAGAAAACAATAAAAAGAGATATTTTTGTTTGGTTGGTGGAGTTTCTTTTAAAGCTATTTTTCATGATGTTGACTGGGTTTGGGGTTTTTTTAGAATAAATTTTGTACGCTCACTCACAGCTAAGGATGCCACTAGAAAGCCTGAGAGCTAAAGAACTGTTTTCTATAGCATGAGCAACTGTCAGTGTGACAGTGCTTTGCTTAGGTAAGGTGGAAGTCAGGTGTGAGCTCTTAATGCAGTTTTACTGCTGAGCTGCTCTAGCACTAGAGGGAAGGGTGGCATTTCTGAGACATGGGCATCCAGATACCAGGAAGTAGCACTGAGAAATTTCTGCTCGGGGAAGCTGAAAAGTTACCTATCACCATAAAGTTACCTAACATCACCCACACTTTAAGTAAACATAAGAGAGTTCAGTTCTTCACAAACGTCAGGATTTTTAGAAAGGTAGCTTTTCAGAAACATTGATCTTGGTTGCGCTTCCATCACCTGAGCTATGAGGCTGTGCTGAACACTTACTACTGCAAACTTGGTGGCCACCATACAACTCCATGTGGCTTCCCGTGACCCAAAAAGGTAGATCCTAGGAGCACAGAATCATAGAATGGTTTGGGTTGGAAGGGACCTTAAAGATCACCGCGTTCCAACCCCCTTGCCATGGGCAGGGACACCTCCCACTAGACCAGGTTGCTCAAAGCCCCATCCAGCCTGGCCTTGAACACTTTCACGGATGGGGCATCCACAACTTCTCTGGGCAACCTGCTCCAGCGTCTCACCACCTTCTCACCTCTTCTTAATATCTCATACAAATCTACCTTCTTCCAGCTTGCCCTATTACTGTACGCCCTTGTAAAAGGTCCCTCTCCAGCTTTCTTGCAGGCTCCCTGCCTGTAGCAGGTAACCTGCTACAAGGTCTCCTCAGACCCCCCTCTTCAAGCTATGAAATCAGCAAAGCAGAATATCGATAGAAAACAAATTAAACATGCTCTCCCATGCCGCATGCTAGAGATACGCAGTTCCCTGAGCTGTCTCCACTGACAAATATATATGTATAAAGGCGAAAGGGAAGTTGCACGTCCCCGCTCACGCTCGCCACGGTATCAGGCACCGCAGCCGGCGGCAACCGCGGCCACCTGAGGGCCCGTCCCGCCAGGGCTTGTCCCCCGCGTCCCGACCCGGCCCTCAGTGCACAACCCTCGCTCCGCCGCCATAGCCAGCCCCGCTGCCGCCTAGCCAACAGACCACCGACCTGCCGAGGCACCGAAGACCTTCCCGCTCCAGAGCACGCCTCGCCTCAGCATGGGGGCGGCCATGGCGCCGAGGGAGGAGGAGGCGAGGGCGGCACTGGGCCGGTCCGCGATCGCCCCGCCTAGCTCCCGGCTGCCGCTGAGAGGCCCGGGCGCAAGATGGCGGCGGTGCTCGCCGGCGGCTCCCAGCGGGTGGTGCGGGAAGCTGTGCGGCGCTCGGCGGTTCGCCCGCCCGGCCCGTGCTGCTGGGGCTGCGCGCCGGGAGGTACGGCAGGCTGCGCGGCGGTGGGCAGGCGGCGGGGTGCCCGGCCAGGGTCCCGGGCCTACCCGCTGGCCCGGGGGGGGGTGTATGGGGGGGAAGTGTAACTGGGTGCTACCTCTCCCGACAGACCCGGCGAGCGCCGGCAGCCTTGTGCCTGACGGGAGTTGTAGTTCCTGCCTTACTCAGTTTATCCGATGCTTGCCGCTGGCTGAAGATGAGCTATTGAAAAAAAAAAAACCCAAACAAAAACCTGCAGCTTTATAAATGCCTATTTATTCTGTGAGGATTGCAACGTTATCTAGACGCTGGGCAGCACTGCAGGTTGTCACCACCACTCCTGGGCTTCAGAGGCCTGTTAGAAATGCTCCCTTGCCCAGAGAACAAAATGGCAGCCTGTGGAGAGGGGGTGTGTGGCAAAGGGCTCCCTAGCACAGGCTCTGTCTGGGCTCCCAGCCTGCTGCATCAACATTGGTGGAGGTGTGGCTCGGTTTATGGCTCTCTTAGACCCCTCAGAGACATGATGATCCTCCCAGCTGTATGGTGGCCTGCCAACCTCTCTTCACTTGAGAGGGTCGCAGCACATGGCTGAGCTAAGCTGAATTTAACCAAGCAGTTTGGTTGGTTAAGTTCTTGGGGATGGCTGACCTGATGCTACCGGTGACTACGGGAGCATCCACGCACTGTGGTGCAGCTGTTCCACCCCCAGCACCACAATGATTCCAGAGAGGCCCAGGAAAGGGATGGTTTTTTGGTGTTAGCCCAGCTGAGAAGGTCTATGGGAAGTAAATGACATGAGAAGGCCTGTGGGAAGTAAATAGCAAGGTAATATAGGCCAATTTCATGCCGGATAAAGTGTCTTTTGTTTACCTGTTGTAACTGTTTCCAGTAAACTTAATGGCTAGAGGTGACATTTCATGGACCTTTTTTCTTCAGATTTTATTAAGTGTGTCATTAGTATACCTCACTTGCACAGAAAACAAATGTTTGTATTTGCATGGCTTGTTACATTTTTCTAAGGTAATGCAGAAGGAGAATAAGTAGCCTAATGCAGCTCAATGCTTGCACTTGTCCCGTCTTGATTAGAATAATTCTTTAAGAAGCCAAAAACTTCTAGACTAGATCATGATGAACATAAACTATTGCAGTGACTCTCTGTTACAAAATCATTGGTTACAAATAAAAGTATTGCTGGGGAGATGGTTTTGTGATAGCAAAACCTTCACAAATAGCATCTGTTTGACACTTCTGTTAAAGGACCTTAAAACACAGTACAGTTGAGGTCTATACCCAAAGTTTATTTGAGATTCTAGATTCAATGACTGTCTTATCTCTGATGGCTGTACTGCACCAGAACTTTATTAGGTCTCCTGGGTACAGTTTCAATTCAAATACAATTCAAATAATAAGCTTTGTGTTTTTCCCTTTTGTCTTCCTACTGTTTTGGGACCTTCCACAAGGATCCATTCTACAATAGCAGGGTCAGCACATGTGAGGAAGGGAAGCTATGCCACTAGTGAATTGTGACCAAAGACATTATAATGATTTTATAATGACCAAAGTCATTATAAAAGCATTAAGAGGGAGAAAGACCTCGTTCTTATGCAGAATCCTCTTGTACCTTGGCTGGGTAGAGAGGAATGGTGTCTCTAGTTTTGCATATCCAGTAAATATATACCTCTTCATCCTCGTACACACTAACTCTGGAAAACTGTGACTTAGTGCTTGGGTTCTTTTGCCAGTGATGTGAGCAACTGCAATTTTTGCAGTCTCTTTTTAGTGTTCTGCTGCCAGTGGTCTGGCATCACACAATAATTCATAATAGAACAGCAATAATTCATAAAAGCAAAGTTCAGTAGTATTAAAACAGACAGTGTGACGTAAAACTCAACCTTCTCTTTTTTTCTTCTGTTAGGGAAGCGGTATCTGCTAACAGAAGAGGATATAAAGTTACAAGAATTTCAGCAGATGAAAGTGACAATTAGAAATGAAGTTCATGGCAATAAAGGTATTAGTATTTATCTCACAGTCATCATTCTTAATTTCAGTCTAAGTCTAGGAAACAAAACAATCGTAGTCAATATAATATGACACCTGATGACCCGATTTAAAGCAACAATTTACATCTTCCTCAAATTTTCAGGTATGCAAAATGTTTACATAAGACCTGCAATATTTGTGTTCTTGCTTTTCCAGCTCATCAGATACTCTTAATAGAAAATACTGTTTCAGTGTATTTCCTTCAAATATATTGTCAGCAGAGAAAGTTGATAGAAACCCTATCTGGTAATTCTCTTTTAATCTGCTCTGTAAATTTAGTTAGTGTATACTTTTGGATTCTTTTAACTTTTATCTAATGTAAATTTTCAGTTGTACACCCAATTCCAGATGATGTGTGCATACTCAGAATATGAAAAGCTAATTCAGATTTTCCAAACTAACTAAGGAAGAAGACCAGTGGATTTTTGTGATAGTGATTTTGCCATTGCAAATGTATATGAATTCACTTCATTCATAAATATAAACATAAATCTGACCTTACTATTTAAGAAAGGTTAGGTAAAACTCCATTTCCTGCAGCTTTTTAATCATGTGCAGATGTTCTAGTGATACAAATAGACAATTGTTCCAAAGGATATACTTAATTATTGTGTGTGTGTGTATGAAAGAAGAAACAAATAATCAAATTTAAATATAACAGTCTTCTGAGACAGAGAGGGAGATAAAGTCAACGTGACAGTTTTTCTATATTAAGTAAAAGTAAAAATTAAATTGGGCAATGGTAAGTCATGATGTTATTATGTTTTGCTGTGAAGATGACATATACATATTGGGGTTTATTCATTGTGTACTTGAGATGCATTGAATTTATTGCTATGGGTCAGTCACTCTTGCTAAAACAGGTTCGTAGAAGCCGAATATTTGTCTTTACAGGTCACAGTTGACCTTTTTGGTTTGTACCAATAGTAGCCTCTGAGAACTGATGAAAACAGTGTGCTAAGCACCTATTTATGTGTACAGGTGCATGGTTTCTATAATCGGTGCTTAGCCCTGTACTTGAAAGATGAAGGAAGTAATTTGGGCTAGTAATAAACATGGTTTAGAAATGGAAAAAGCAGTAATAACTATTCTGTTACACAGAATATATAATAGTTATTATTTATTATAGCTATAATGCAACTATTAACTATAATAGTTATACTATTAACTCCAGCAGTTAAACGATTACCTACAGTAGTTGTAGTAACTCTTAGGTGTTAGTTACAAATGTAGTTCAGATCCCAGATTTTTTAAAGTTGTGCACAACCATTAATATGGATTCTTTTGATTTCATAGTATTCAGGTCTGCATCTCTGTCTTGAGTGATGACTTGTGTTTGCATGTAGCAGCAGACAAGCCTCCAGTAGCTGAATACATTCTTCTCAGGGATGATCACTTTGCACCTCTTGTGTAGGTTACTAGCTTGGAAACAGCAATGATGCAACAACTGCTGCAAAAATTTCATTTCCCTGCCCAGGTCAGGGGGCAGCACTGTTAGAGGAATGATACTGCCAGGTGGTACATATGATTCTAATTTTGTTTATGTCTGATTCAGAGCCTTGAGATTACTGAATGAAGGATTTGTCGTTGTGCTTGCTTTGTCATTGGAGAATGTGCTGGAAAGAGGAACCTCTTTTTTGGGGGGCGAAGGGAAGCAACTCTAAGTTCATAGATATGTATAGAAATAGGTTATGTATGAGACTTTGCATCAAATCTGAAGGGATTTAAATCTTCTGTATGAACAATGTTGAGTAGAAGTTCTTATGCTTGTTTGAATGTTAAATGAGATTGGTTTTGGTTTTTGATTGCTTTTTGAAAAAACACAGAGAGCAGAAAATGTCTCTTATAAAACTTCCTTCTTCTTTAACATTTTTGTATTAGCTGATATATTCTATAACATACACAGTGAAATTAAGCTCACTAAAACTTCTTGTTTTTACAAGTCTGACATGACTTCCTGGGAATATCTAGGCGTGCTTGTCCTTTTGCATTTTTCTTGGGGGAAAAAATAAACTTTTGCTTCATTAAATCTCCATGTTTCAGGTACAAAGTATGCAACACAGGTCATGGAATTGTCTACAGACTGCTGCTATAATGTGTTTTATTTTCAGATCCATATTTTAACAGTATTAAAGAAAAATTAAAGAAAAATGGAATTATTCTCAGAAATGAATTAAAAAATTTACTACATTTATGTCAGACTTCATCGGATGTGGAACTAGCCAGAGAAGCTATTTACAGGTATTTTTAACAATCCAAGTAACACTCTTTTTTGTCTTTATTTTTTTGCTTTTATTAGATCATCTCAGGTTATGTCTGCCGTTGAGTGCTTGCCCTAATTTAGTGACTAGATACATAGTTAATCCCTTAAACTAAAGCTGTATTTTCATGTACTTTGGATCTTCCAACCCTTCAGACACTCTTAGATCAAAGGACAGTCAAGCTACAGGAGCAAGGTGGTTTCCTACAGTGTGCAAAATGAATGGCAAGCCACACAGAAACGTCATCTCTCTGCTAAGAGACAGTGGTGTGCTCAGTGGCATTTTTTCCAGCTAAGACACGCCTGGTTATAGACTGGTCTGGACCCAGCAGTGGCAGGTCAGGAGGTTTTGTGAATGAAAGTCTTCCCAGTAGTTGCAAAGTAGGACCTATGAAGAAAAAAGTGCAACACTTTATTTTTATATTTTTATTTATTTTTTAGTGTCGGAGAGAAAAAGTTGAGGTATTTTAGCAGATACTGCTGCTATAATAGACAGCTGCAACTTCCTGTGCTATTCCTCTGTGAATAGAAGGTAAAGTAGCTGGGAATTTTCTTGGCAGAGACCCATTCTATTACTATTCCAGTGCAGGTTACTTTACTGGAAATAGAAGAGATTATGTATTAATATTTAATGTATTAGTTTGATCAAACCAATATGTTTTCCATAAAATTAATCAGCAATTATCTAAATGTCATTGACTGGCTAGAGAAGTATGCCTCTGTTATTGCACATACAGATCTTGCTGTCTATTTAAAGCTGTTTTCCCTTGATAAGTTCCATGCCCGGTGTAATTAATTTGTTTTAATCTTTTCAATAGGTACCATGAACAGAATGGAATCACAGCCCTACATAATTTTAAATTTGGACCCCTCTTTATGAGGCTATGTTATGAGCTGGACCTTGAAAGACCTGCAGTAGAACTTATCAAAGATCCGGTAATTCCTCTCTATATTTTGAAAATATTCTTAATATTAGTCTAATATGAGTAATTGATATGCCACGCATGGGCTTGTAGACTTAAAGTGTATGTGTTGCAGCAGCAAGGATGTCTATGACATTAATGTAAGGATGCACATGGTTTTTATTTTAAAATAGCAAAACAATACTTAAAATTAAATGCTAGGTTGACTGATAGCTTTATTATTGAAGTTCTGTGTAATTGTATCATTTGAATCAAAAGTATTGATTAAAAAGTAATTCCTCCAGTGAACACAGTTGATTCACATTTTCCTGCATCCTGTGTTGCATTAGGTTATTAACACTTCCAAGTTTTTAGGTAGTAGTTCTCTGAAATCCCTTGGGTTATTTGCACCAACAGATTTATCATGTTACTCTCTACTCCAAACTCCCTCTGAAGCATGTAGAGGTGCTATAATATCCATCAGCTCAGGAACTTGGGCATTGTAGTGCTGGAAAAACTTAAGGACTTGGTCTTGAACATCTGTAAAATACTATAAAACATTAATCATGCCCAGTGCAGAATAAATTAAGAAGATTCTGTGCAATCATGTTGTGTCTTCAAAAATCTCTGGCAGCCAGTGGGAAGTCCTCTCTATGATGTTAATTCATTAAGGCATGACATATGCTTAGCCAGAAAGAGAGCAGTCTTGCTTGGGCTTGGGCTACTATTCTTAAATTGGGCATGTGTTAGTGTGGTTTTTGTTTTGCTTTGATTGAGGAATATGTCATTAAGCAACTGTTGGATAGTAAGGTACAGTACCACTTCTTCAGATTCTGCTGCAGAAATTTTGACTTAATACCTTGGGCGTTTTATTTGGGTATTGCCAACACAGAGTGTGATTGAAGTGGAATGTAAAATGTACTTGCTCTTTCTTCATTTACTCTGCTTGTCATGACTCAAGCCCTTGTGCTGGTCTGTTCATCATTTGATTTTGTGATTAGCAAAAAATTCTTTAAGTTTCATGGGGGTGGTACTTTAGCCCAAAGATATTGTTGATCAGCTGCAAACTTTATTTCTGTGAGATTTTGGAGTTGCCATTAGTCAGTGACTTCTGCTTGCATTAGCTTAGAGGGCACAATCTGTAATAATAATAATAATAAAAAAAAAGGGTAGTGGAAATCTCTGGGCAATTTCTGTTTAATTTTAATGGTCTTTTGACCATACTTGGTCACTGGTATTTTAAAGGTTACTTGACAGAGAGACACCTGTGGACCCCAGAGAGTTAATTGTTGAACTTGTGAAGATGGATAAGATTCCTTATTCCATTAGGAAGACCTGCTAAATGCTGCCCACACGAATGCTCACTTTTCCAACCTTCTTTGTGTTTGTCTGTTTTTTCTCCAGAATTTGCATGGCTTTTTCTCAGAGAGTACATCATTCCATATTTTGATGACTATGTTGTTTAAAAAGGGCCATTTTGAAAGTAAGTACTGGTTTTGGTGAGGCAAAAGTATTTTGAGGAGCTTCTTACTGTAAGTGTGAGTGATAAACATATATTTTTTAATTAATATTGTTGATTGTATTACAGTTTTAGAAGGACAAACATCATGTACACCAGTATAGATGTGAATGAGTTGCACTGTAATGCATAATAAAAATGGAAGGCTGTATTTGTTTCATACTTCCAATGGTACCACTTCCAATACCATTCTCAGTTGTAGAGAATTATGGTTACCCAGGGAGCTTTGTTTCCTAAGCTGCCTTCTCTGAAGGATTAACTTCTCTTTTGTTTGTCATTTACCGTAACTTATTTTATTTTCTTTATTCAAAAGTTTGGTTTACATTGTTCTTGGAACAACAATTTTTTTGGCAGTTCTGCATTTGTGTCAGAGCAGGGAGGGGTACACTTTTTCTTTTGATAGCAAAGTCAGACCATGGTCTTCTCTTGGTTTGTCTTACTAGTGTGCCACACAGAAGTCAAGTGCTTCAAATCAGATTGTTGTTTTGTGAGGGTAAGGGGGAATCACCTGACTGAGAAGACTTTCCATAGAAAATCTTGAATTGAGTATGGAGTAGGACTTATAAGCAAATCCCTTTATTTGAAATTTTTTGCACACACAGCTCTTGGTCTCTTGATGTTAAACAGATCTAAGTCCAACAGTTGTCCTAAAAGTTGAGACTGCACCGCTGTAAAAATAATTCGATCAGAGCCTGAATGCGGTTTTGTGGTGTAGTGAACCATGTGCATTATTGAGGAACTGCTAGATAGTTTGTCTAAAATGGTGGATTACGTGTCTGAAAGGCTTGCTTTCTGGGCAGCTAGGAAGAATGCAAGTGGCTTTGTCAAGTATCTAGAGTTTAGTTTTAGATTTGTATGAAAATAATAGAACAATAAGACCAGGTGGTAGTATAGATTGAAAAATTCCTTCCTGGGAAGAAATATTTACATCCAACTGACCCTAAATTAATTATTTTCAGTTTACATTCTTATTTTGAAATAGACTTACTAAACTCATAACATGTTGATTTTTTTCTTTCTGCAGTTACTAAAAGTACAGCCTTAAATTTGTGAAGTGAACAACACTAATGTTTTTTTAATAGGTGCTTTTGAAGTTCTGGAAGAAATGAAAAACCAAGGTATACCTTTCAACAAAGAAACCTATTTACTTGCATTTGCAATATGCTACAAACTGGTAAGTACTTTCAATTTACATGATGAAAAAAATATTTGAAATACCTTTTCTGTGTCTTCCTTTCTTTTTGATTTTAAAATTTCCATGTGTTTCCACTCTTGATTCCTTATCTACTGCAAATTTTGGCATATTTAATTCTTAAATTGCTTTATTGTGCATGATATGGTGCACATATATAGCTTCCCATAGAAACAAATGTCACAGAGCAAATTTTTAAAAAATTATGTGGACGTAAGCAGTAAAGAACAAATTTCATACAGCTGTTGATTAGCTGATAGTACTCTTTCTCTGGGATCTGTGCATCTCTTCAGACTATGCTCTGTTCTTGAGCCTCAATATTGGGTTAGTAGTCTGACTTCCTTAAGAGATGGAGCATATATATGATATATTCATCAGACATCTCCTATCCATCTCACCCCTCCCCCTCTAAGTAATTGTGAACCATTTCTGTAATTCCACTCAAAGTTGGCAAGGATTAGAGTTCTCAAAGATTTCTACATGCTTCATGTTTCTACGTGCCTGATGAAAATGGGCAGCTGAGTGGAAAATACTGCAAATTAATGCCTTCAGCAAGAGACTTGCCCCTTGAGCTTAACTGTATTTTTAGTTCAGAGAAAATGAGTATGAATACAATAAGAAATTAGGCTACATAGGTTCTACAAGTGTTTCCTTAGAACTGTTTCCCTTTTGTAGTACAGTGAGATCTACAAACTTTTTAGTTCTGATCTTCCTCTCCAAATCTGAATCAGTTCTGCAATTCAGAATATTAACATAGGCCCTTCCCAAACTCAGTAGGAAACTATTTTTCAATTTCCCCATGTTTTTAGGAAGAAAGACACTAAATGAGGAAAAAATATACCACTAGATTAAACTTCTTCAGATTTCTCAGTTAACCATACAACAAAACTGAGTGCTTCTGTGATAAAAAGGAGTTGGCTTAAAATGGTAGCTCAGATGTAGTGCTTCTGAAATTCTCAGTTTTAATGAATCAGGGCTGCCTTTAGGTCAGGGGAAGTAGGAATAGCTCTGTGGCTTTGGTGTTTGTGGAGTGGAGGGCAGTAGAGAGAGCTAAGAAAGAACTGTGGAACTTTTCTGCAGTTAAAAGCAACTGAGATGGATGGATGGTTGCAGTCATCTTAGGGCTGTTAACAGTTCTACATAGAAGAAGCCTTTTCTTAGAAAGTTATGAATGTACAAGGACATCATACATTATGCTACAACCCAAGTTTATTATCTGGTGTTTGCTACTGGCATCCACTGAGGCAATATTTACCACTTCAGGGTTGTTCCTTGGTGTATCCTCTGTATCCTGCCTGTTTAGGTAAAGACTTTCACAGAAACCCACATTGTTTCTCTGAGGATATCCTTTACTCTCTCTGCTGTAGTTTCTTCATAAAATCTTTACATGGTTCTGTCCATGGACTGCTGTCAGAGGGCTTGAATCCATGTCAGGTGCAACAGGACGAGGGTCCTGAGACTTCTGTTTTCTGCTGCTTCTGGCCTTACCTGTGTTTTCAGTATGGAATCTGGCCCATCATTACTTGTTTAGCAAATGGCTAACAATAGAGGCAAAATTATTCTTCACTGTCACCCTGTTGTTTTAACAGACAAAATAAATCTGTGGACTTTTTTTTTCATTAACATAAAACATTGTCAATAAGGGAATAAGCTGTAGTAGCTCTTTATGCAATAAAGAGGATTAGGTGAAGAGCTTTCAGAAGTTTAATCTGTTGATTCAGCTGTTAGTGATAGAAGGAGAAGCCATGAAGCTCAAAAGTATTTTTGCTTATGGTGCAACATAAGAAACTTCAGAAAAAATCTTGAAGGGAAGTATTTTTAAGATGCATTACTTGAACACTAGAAATAATTGTGGTGTTATCATTAAGAGCAGTGCAGAATTTTTACCAGCAATTTTACCAATTTTAATTCTTGGTTTCTTTTGAATAATCATGCCAGAGACCGGTAGAGAAAAATGTACAAAACTTAAAGCTCAGATTACTGAAAATCTATATTATATTTAATCTCTGTATAGAAGCATTTTGAGGTTTTTTTAAATCATTGTAAGGTAGCGCTATCCTCTAGTTAACAGATGGTCCTTCCTTTTGCAAGAAAGGTCTATGGGCCTTTTGATGGCAACAAAATATTTATGTAATAATGATCAGTCTTCTGGCAGTCAGAATATTTCTGAGTTTTCAAAGAACCTGTTTTAAACCACAGTTTTCTCATGTGGCTTAAAAGGTATTTTCAGAAGCTGTGCTGGCTATTTTCAGCAGTGGCATGGAAAGGCCATTAAACACCTTAAACACCCACTGGATGACCCTGTCCCTTAAGTCATGGCTAGTATTTTGCAGGAATGACATTTTGAACAGTATGAACAAAAATCAACACCAAATACTAGGAAGGAATATGAAGGCTCTTACCCATACTGGTGGTACCAGCTGTTAGTAAACATTCCTACTGCCAGCTTTGAAATTCAGCAGGTATTATTTTGTTTGGGGCCCAGTCAGCTCTACTTATAATTTCTAGTATGAGCAGCATTGTTTTTGAGAGTTGATGATTTGTGAGGTAAACACAGGTAAACTCATGGTCTACTTTTACTGTAGAGTCCTATTGAAAATAGTCCCAGCAATAATAGAAGCTTTCTGTGTTGGAAAACAGGCAAATGTCTAAGCTATCATATTAGAATATATGCTTTGGAAACATCTTGCAGATTTAGTCCGTGAGAGAGGCTAAAAATTGTTGAGTGTTCAAATTTGGTATAAATACAGAGATTTCTTTAGTGTAATGGTGCTGAGTAGTTTAATATGTAGAAATCATTGGTTTTCATTAACTATCTAACATAGCTTTTAAAATAAAGCAGGGGCAAAAAGTCAGCTTTCTTCCTGATTTGGGAACGATTGGAAAGTGAAAAGTATCTATTGGTTTTAACACACTGCTGAGGCTGTTTTATCTCTCGTGAAAGCCAAAACAGGGCAAGTTGTAGTTGTTAAAGTAATGGAAATTATTTTTACCTCTTTTATGAACTCTGTAGCTTTGAGTATCATATTTTGATATTGTGTTTCTCAAGACGTGCTGCACAGAATCTACTTGATTGGGTTCAGATATGGATTACCTTGGTGACGTTACTGTATGTTGACATCTGAATGGCTCCTGACTGTGATTGCAATTGCCTACTGTCTTTTCAAATCACAAGAATAACAAGCACAACTTGGTTTTGAAATTTCTTTGCAGGACAACCTGGAGGCTTGCAAAATCTCTGCAAAACTGCTCGAAGAGGCACAGCTAAGAGGTGACACATTACCAGTGCGAGCACTCTGCTTTGCTATGGCAACTGCTCTGAAGCAGGTACAGTATATCTTTTTTTATTATTTGTGCCTGAATCGGAATAGTTTTATTGTAGTAAGGTAGCCACTGAAACGAAGCTAACATAGAGGAAGGATAACTGATCCATGTAGTAACTTCCAGTACTAGAACTTGTAGACATCCAAAAGAGTGGGATTGTAAACAACTCCCACACAAAGTGAATGTGGAATTTCTGAAATCTAAACATTTATTGAGTCTAATCCATAAGGAGTTTGTGCTATTGACAATGCCATATAGATTTTTTTTTTAGAAAAAAGAGTTGGGCCAGCAGGTTGGATGTAACCATGTCCTGTACATACTATTATTTAGTGATGGTTTCCTTTAAATAGAATTAAAATGATAATTTAAAATATGTGTGTATTGTTATTCTGCCTGGGAGGTGGCCTATCTTTTTGAGGGGAAGTTTTCAGTGATACAAAGAGGCTCTGAGGCAGTAAGGTGAAAGGTAGAGCAGGAGAATAACAGTTAGGATTTTCTAAAGTCTAGTATTTCATCTGCCATTTATTTTTGTATACAGCTTGAGGATATTCTGAACCTCCTCTGTTTCATGTCTAAACAGAAGTCAGAGGCACTGTAAGAGCTAGAAATTTGATGTTGTTCATGGATTTGAAGAAATGTAGAATTGTTAAAATTTTTTTAAGCACTCTGGTCTTTTTTATGCTATTTCTGTGAACAGAGACACTGAACAGTAGCATCATTGAAAGTGATGCTTTCAGTGATGCAATGAAAGTAATTTAATTGTGTGCATGATGGCATGATAGAGCTTCTCATTGGCATTGAGGTTAAAATCCAAAAACTCTTGTCTCTGAACAACATGAAATATCCTCGATGATGTTCATGTAAAAATCAGTTAAAACCTCTTGTTTTGAAAACAGAATAATGCTCCTCATTAACTATCCCTTAAACTGTGTGATCATTGACAGTTTTGCTGTGAATAAGATGTTTCTTGATCCCAGGTAACAGTGGTTGTTCTAGTAAATGTCAGTAACATCTGGTGTCTATACAAATCAGTTGATGGCATAGATACAGTATTGCAAATGTGTACATCCCAAAAGATTAAAATTGCTGGGCAAAATAAATACCCACATTAACATATGCTGCACTTTATTTAAGTACTTTGACATGTGCCAAACCGAGTATGTGTTTAGATATTTAATCTAAAACAGCTGGATGCTGTTTGGAGTCTATGGGTCTTGCTGAAGGGTTTCTCTGCTGATGCTGGTTTGTGATTCATTAAAAAGTTGTGAAAGACTGTGTTTTTCTTGCATGTTTAACTGTATATTTTTATTATTTATAATTCCTTCCTAGAATGATATAGAGCAAGCCAAATTTTATTGTTCCCAGATCTTGAAAACAGAGAACAAGCTATACAATAATCTTAAAGTAAGTATGCTTGCTTTGTATTAGAGTCTTTCAAAAAAGTATGCAATACTGGACAAAAAACTCGCACGTGCAGAGCAAGAGAAGGCTAGCTACTTCGTCACACAGGCATTTATCAGTATTGTTGCAAAGCTTGTTTTTGAGCCAACACACAATTTCTGTCAGTTGGATGAGTTACACTCTGAATTGTTAACACCCTCTCCCCATTTTTAAAATTGCTTCCTATCATAGATGGGAATGGAAAGCAGACCAGTCGTACATCTGTGAGTATAGACCCATGATTATGACATTGTGACTTTTTTCATTCTTGCTACAAATGATTTTTAAAACCACAGCTCTAAGTAAATACCTTCCTTAGCTGTGTTCTGCCCACTTCAGGCCTCCTTCAATCCTGTGAACCTTTGCCACATATGTAAATACAACAATTTTTTTTCTTTAATTGCATGGTCTACAATCTGAGAGAAGGCCTACTGCCTGTTCTCTGTAAGTGACCTTCCTAAGCTAAGGAAAAAAAAAAAAAAAAACAAAAAAAAACCAATTTAATGAAGAACAGCTTATGCAGCTCCATCAGAGGAGCTCTGCTTCTGCTTCCAGGCTTACCCTTTTCCATGTCCCACCTGTGAAAAAAAATACAAACCTCTGTGGAGGTTGATCATTCCTTCTGCTTTCTTCATGATTAATGGATTTTTATCAGCACAGCATCCAGAAATGTATTTTGCCCCTCTTTGCTTCGTGTCTTCCTCAAACACTTTTTTTTAAGATTTGCATTCTGTTGATAAGTACTTTGTGTAGTGTGGTTTTATTTTATTTTTAAGGTTCTTGTCCAGCTCAGATCTGGTTCTCTAGAAGAAGTGATAAAGATCTTAGAGGCAGCAGTGGAAGAAGATACTCCTCCCTTTGTGAAAAAAATCGAGTTTTGTGAGCAGGTGGTAAGTACAGAGTAAAGAGAGGTGCTTGTCTGAGACATGGGGATGGTGGTTCAACTACAGAACTTCAGATGCTGAGTTCAGCCTATTAAAGTTGTTAGGATTCTGATTCATTCAGATGCCAAAGCAGCTGGCTGGCTTTCTGTACTGTTGGAGAAACCACTTGGCTGTCCACTTTCTTTTTTTTTTATTGTGGATTTTGCTCTTAGAAGCTCAGATTTCATCTGAATGTAGATTAAGTATTTCCTAGTGGCATTAAATAATTTAATCCCTTGCTTTCTATGCTATTTTCATTAGATGTAAAAATGAGAATAGAGTTCTGATCACAGTGATGTTGTTAGGTTGGTAATATTTGCAAAGACCTGCTAATACAGAGAAGCGTGATAGGGGAAATAATAGCTTTTGCTATTTTACTGTAAAAAATAGCTGTAGCTTTTCCAATATTGAACACCAAGAAGGCTTCCTTCAGAACACACATGTACCCCTATCAGCTTGGCAACATTGATACTGCTTTTCCTGAAACTTACTGTTGTACTCATTTTGAACATGTCTGTGGAACAAGGTATTTGAAGACTATAGTTAATAATTAAGTACTTAGCATTTCACTGCTGCCTATTAAACAAAATGAATTAACTGATACGTAAAATAACAAATACAAGGTAGAAGCCATACCTTTCAAAATACAGTTCATGTATATTAACTGCTAAGTTGAAAAGAAATATTTTTAAGCAGCAGTTCATTTTGTAAATTCATTGCAATAAATGATGCATGTGTCAATATTGTATTTTGATTTTGTCTGGCAAATTCGTGACAGTCCCTAGGAAGACTAAGCATTAGTTCTAATCCATTCCTTCCACCAAAGGTTACTGATCAATAACAGTTTTTAAGTATTTACTTACGCTTGAGCTCATACTCTGTATGTGTCATACAGAACATCTCAGTATTCTGTAGTCTGTCTTTATTGATTTGTACTGGACCTTACATTTAGTGTGATACATAATAATAATTAGAATTGTGCTGATCTGGAAAGTAGAATCCAGGAAGCAATTACATTTCCTGGTTTTAAGTGGAAAATAATTGTGTTAGTCTGTACTAGGACTGTACAACTTTGAGGAAGTTTTAAATCTAATAAACTCTCTCTAATAGGTATCGAGTGCATTTCCACCGTTGTCTGGTGATGTGTAATGTGGGCTGTTTGAAATCGTCTTCTTATGAGTCATTGCATTAGCCACATATCTTATGTGGTGTACTTTTTTTTTTGTAGTTTGAGTGCCTGTTTCAATGTGGTGGTTGAATGAGATCTTCACTTGATGAACTGTAACAGTCTGTCATTTTCTCCGCCTTAGCTGGCTAGCGTCAGGGAAAAGATGGAAGAAAACCCTGACCTTTCTGCCAAATTAGGAGATATTTATACGAGACTACAAGCTTCAGGACGGATAACCATGTGCACGCTGGAAGATATGCTTTTCCAGATTCCTAGTTCAAAGAAGACCCCTGCAAAGCTGTTACATCAGAAGCAATTGGGTTATCAGGCTGCTAAAGCGCTTCGGTCAAATCTGTTGTTGGAATAGTTCCATCTTTGATGGCAAACTGAACTGCTGTTAGCATCTCTTGGAAGCCAGGCTCAAATAAAACGTCTTCTTCCTTCCTCTACAATAAGCAATTGTTCAAGTTTCTTGTGTGAAACTGCATTTTAAATACAGATCATGTAGCTTCCATGTTCAGAAATGAAGTGATAGAAAGGTTTGAAGTTTTTCCTCAGGCACTTAAATCAGGATTTTCCTATGCCAAGCGTCCTGATGGAAATGAACAAAATAGCATGCGTGGTTTCTTACCTGACTTCTGTGGCTCATCAGAAAAAGATTCAGTCTTCATTAGAAGTAATTTTCTGACTGAAAGGATAGGTGCAGTCTAGGTAAAAGAGAGTATGGAAGTGCTCTCAAGAGCACTGCATCTCAAGAGAATCAGAGGAAAGCAAGCATCTTTTTTTCCCTTTAATATTTGGCTTCAGAAGCAATATATTAATAAGTTTTTTCACATTAGATGGTATCATGGAAATGCTGTGGGAGATGGCATGGTAAGCAGCTGTTTGTTGTCTTGCTTGAAGGAGAATCCTGAACAATAGTCAGAGTCTCAGAGTGTCTGCACATACTGTTTCCTTTTTTTCTGATTTTTTTAAACTTAAATTTTCTGGTTTTAAGCCTCCCAGGGTTAGCGGATCTTGATACAAATTTGCAACTAAGTTCTAACAAGTTTTTTAGACTAGAATTATGTATCATCACCATAATTGACTCATACGCAGAGCAAGCAGTCATAGAAACACTACAAAGAAGCTTTTTTGGGCCAGCTTTAGTGACTCTAGGCCAAATGTGCTTGGTTCTAATAATAAAAAGCTGTTTATAACCTTGAGTCTTTTATACCCCAAAATCTCTTCTCATTCACCATCCAGAATGGAAAGAACTACCATTGGCTGGCACGGGGGTACTTTTGGTTTGCTTGTGCCTGTGGAGTGGTGGGCCTGTTGGTGTGGAACTTGTCAGTCCTGTGAGCACGAGACAAGATGGAGCCCAGCTTGGTACTCTGCAAGCTGCACAGCCTTCCCTCTCCTTCAGCCTCTGTTCTTTTCTATTTATTTTGTCTCTCCCCACCTCAAGCAAATGTCAGAACTCAAAAAGAGTTATTTCTGTGAATGAATCTCTGTGTGCCATGTGAAACTTTGCTGAAGCTAGCGAGTGAGTCGCTGTGAAGGAACAAGAACCCATCCTTGCAGAAACACCTCTTTAGCCATCAAAGCAAACCTGGCTACAGGAGGCCAGAGGTTTCCTTCTGACGCTCTTAATGCTGTAACTCATTTCTGTCACCAATGTGTTGCTAATACTGCAATGCACAAAGCTGTTACACAGTGGATGGAATTTCATGCAAGCGTAGCTGAAGAAGAATTTAAAGTTTGCATCACATTTTTGTGAAGTGTGTGAGCAGTTTTTATGAGTGGTTTGTGCGGAGATTGAAGTGCTGCATACATTAGTCTAAGAACACAGCTCATTACTTGTTCTGTAATGCTGTGTAGCACGTAAATTCACACATAATTCAGGATTTTAATTTTAATCATTTTCCCTCAGCTGGAAATTCTTTCAACACTGCCAATACAATATGGGCCCTTAAGTAGCTCGTCACAAATAAATTCAATACAGGATTATAAAGGCTGCTTGTAGTGTGTCAAGGATTAGTTTAAAAAAATTAAAGGACTGAACTACTCTTCAATGAACTTGGCTGGTACTAGCAGGACAACTGTTTGATGTAAGACTACATTTTTATAAGCAATAGAAGATAGTTTGACCCATTTAGCCTGCTACATAGCAAATATATAAGATCAATTCTTTTTAATTTCCTTATTTGGCACTTTCAGACTTGCATTAATTGCAAGAAGTTGGTTCATCCTAGGGCTGAGATGCACATGTTGGTTTGTTTTGATCTGAATTGGTTAGGTTCCTGACTGAGGCTGTATCCTACTGGCTACTGAAGTAATGGTAATTTTTATTACAATTGCCAATATAGCTGATGTTTTGCATTCTTTTTTTCTCACTACTTATTTTTGGAAGCTGATTCACTCACCTAACTATTATGCAAATGGTGATTTATTAAGTCAGTGATTTGTTTTAAAGAAACACCATTTCTTCATCTTCAGAGAGAAGGGTGATGCCCTTAAATAACTAACAGTGCTTCATTATAAACAGAAAGCAGGGACTTAAGATGGATTAAAAGGTAGATTCAAAGGAACACACACACAGTTCAGTCAATTAAGCATATAAATATTGAACATTGCTCTGGAAGGGATGCAGAAAATTGGTAACATCTTCCCTTATGTAGGAGAAGAGAGCAACTTCTGATATTTATGCGGCTGATGTCAAACAGTCTAATTTGTTTCAAACAAGTTGCAGAGAGGCTTGTTGATCAGGGAAGCTTGGATTTGTCTGTGTGTTTATAAATTTACCTTTTGGTTCATCAATGCCCTGAGCTTTTGTGGAGAAGAGTCTTCAGATAAGGGCTTAGTTTAATGTTCTTAGGAGTGGTAGCCTTACGGTTTCCCAGCGCCCAGGACCAGGAAGCCAAACTTGCCTAAATTTAGGTAAATACTTAGGGGTTTTTCTGGGCCCAGGTGGCTGGAATGTCAAGGACTGAGTTCCTAGAGATCATTTCTTGGAGACAGACCCAGAGAATAGGATGTGCGCTCCATTATAGCACCAATTTTATTTTGCTTGTATGGACTTCTTTTAATCAAGGATGAACCTTGAAATTAAAGAGAAGACAAAACTGTGAAATCAATTAATAGATTTGGGGATTTTTGGTGAACAATCTGTTAAAAAAAATTAAAGATGTTTGCATTTCAAAGTGTATCACTGCATTTTTTCTTGGTTTCACTGCAAGGGACTTCTGTAGGAAATGAGATTTCTGCATGTTCTTGCACTCCAGCAGCTTTTTTTTTTTTTTTTTTGGAACAGTGATCCATGAGACAGCAGGTGGCGTTTCTTGATCACGCTTCCCTTCTGTCGGGGTTTCCAGGGACAACTTTTACCTGCAGTGTTGTTATGTAAAGGCAGATCAGAACAAAGGGTTTGCCCCATGTTAAACACTTGCCTTCTTAAAATGGAAAAATCCAGGCATTAGTCCACAGCCTCCAATGCTTGCTGATGGCCAAAGACTCCAAACCTATAGATTTACAGTATTTCATTTGAAACTTACTGCATTTATTGAAACAACTCGTCTTTGCCAGTGATCACAATGCAGTTTTTACAGTGTGCTGAGGAAATACTAGTCAATGACCTAGGAGACGGGCTGCTGATGGTAATTCTAGTACACTGGTGACAGTTGCACAGGCTTACTTTGCTATGCCCTTAGGAGAAAGTTGGGCACCTTTTCCAACTTGAATTGTGAAAGCATTCATTTTTGCATTCACACAGGATCTAGATAGTGTGCAGCCTTCAAAGGACTGATATTCCTCTGCTACCTCCTTCTTTTTCACATTCCTTTCCACAAACATCTTAAGTCTTGTTAAGGAAGAATCGCTTCCTCTCTGCTTTTACCAAGTTAGTTTTCTGCTTCAAAACAATAAAAATGAAGGCGAAAGGCTTAGCCATTGCCGGGCAACTCAGAAATGCTTAGAGACCTCTAGAAGAGTTTTCACATATTTAATGAACCTTCTACACAAGTTTAAATAACTTTTGAGACAAAGACTTGTTAGAATTTTGCAGCACTATCGGAAGTAGGGAGATCCATAGTGTATAGCTCTAGAGCTATTCAGCTTTGGATTTGCCTATTTTTTTCCTCAGGGTGGTTTCAGATTGTATCCTTCTAAAAATTTTTATTGCAAAATGAGCATAGAGTTGTTTGTTTGTTCATTTTAAAGCTACATCTGTGGTGGCTGCTTACATGTCCTTGTACTGCCACGTACACCGTTGCAAGTTTAATAAAAGTAGATGTTGCCCATGCAACACCTTCCTCCTCCGCTTTTTTTTCTTCTGCTGCTTGCAAAGTGTTTTGAACAGAGCAAATGTCTGATTGGCTGCTCCCCTTCCAGGCTAATTTTTAAGTCACCTTATTTTCATCTGATTGATAAATTTTAGCAGCAAGAGGAACTAGAAAGGGCTAAAACTACTACTGGTACTGGCCTCGTGTGTTGTAATGTTAAATACAGTGCTATTTCCATATCTATCTTTGTGCTATTGGATAGTATCTATAAGAAGATCTTCATGTAGATGCTGGTTTTTGCAAATGACACTCTAACGAGCACTCTAACTACAAACCCTTTTGTATGCTGTCAGGTAAGGTCGTCTCCCAAGTCCCTGTGGCAAGCAGCAATTCGAAATAGATGCAGGGATGCCGGTATCAGAGGAAACTTGAATTAGGGACTGTTTGCACAGATCAGACATGAACCTGGTGTCCACACGAAGGGTAAAAGCGGTGTGATAGTTACAGGGGACTCCCTCTTACGGAGATGAGGGCAATCTGACAACCAGTCTGGAAGTTGTGGAGATGCTGCCCAGGCTTGTTTGTCCTTTGGACTATAACCAAAGGATCTTCCTTGATCTTGTTGATCTTCCACGTGGGCACCAGTGATGTTGCTGGGAGTAACCTGGAGCGCATTAAGGGTGGCCACACAGCACTGGGGATGAGGGTGAAGGGCAGGGCGTGCAGGTAGTGTCTCTACAATCCTGTCTGTGAGAGAGAGAAACCCCTGAGCAGGATACATCCAGGGTGTCACGGCTTGGCTGCATGGCTGGTGTCACAGGCAGGGCTTTGGAGTCTGTGACCACGGTCACAGCAAGGGCTACTGAGGTGGTATGCTTGACAAAGGGTGGCAAGGGTGTCTTTGCAAACAGGCTTCCCAGCCTAATGAGGAAGGCTTTACATGAGGTATGGTGGGGAGGGCTACTATAACCTGGAAAGAACTGAGGGCACAAGAGGCAGAGAAGATGCATCTGGGACACAGCATGGCAAGTCAGGCTCTCACACTGTCCCTGTAAAAGCAGCACGACTTGGCACCCACCTCAAACGCCTGTACATAAATCCATGTAGCATCAGGACAAGCAGGAGGACAGTCTATGCACAGCTGCAGAAAGAAGTCCTCATTAGGATTGTGGTGGGATAGCTCTCATGCCTAGAGTGCTGCAATGGAGGGAGACAGGAAAGGCAGGAGTGGGCAGAGATGGCAGAGAGGTTGATCTCTCCATAAAGTAGTTGTATGAATGGAGCTTGGCCTTGGGGCAGGTAATAAGCCAGTGGTGAGTTTGTGGGTAAGGATCAGAGGACAGACCAGCACAGGTGATGTTGCAATGGGTATCTGCTATATCCTATCTGATGAAGAAGAGTGGGCAGGTGAAGCATTCTTCAGGCAACTGGAGAAAGTCTTAGTCAAAGACCGTAGTACTCATCAGTGACTTATCACCCTGCTGGAAAGGCAACATGGCTGGGCACAAGTGATCTAGGAGATTTCTGGAACATATTGAGGATAATTTCTTGAGGTGTGTGACTGATGAGCTGGTAAGGGAAGATGCTCTGTTAGATATGTATGTGGCTGACCTATGACTGCTGCTCACCTGAAGTGAGCAACAACTGACAGTGTAGAGGGCAAAGGCAACCCTTGCTGCAGCGACAATGGCACTTGTAGAGTTTAAGATCCTGAGAGGAGTAAGCTAGATCCAGGACTTCAGAAAAGTAGATTGAGGCTTGTTCAGGGACCTGCTTCTAGGATCCTGTAGGAAACTTTCATGGAAGGAAAGGGTCCTGGGAGACCTTGTTGATCTTCAAGAACGGCAGCCTCATAGCACAGGAACGATCCATCTCAACATGCAGAAAGTCAAGCATGCTGGCAAAAGGCCAGCATGGATGAACAGAGAGATTTGGCTGAGCTCAAACACAAAAAAGATGCACAATGAAGGTGGAAACAGGGATAGGCTACCCAGGAGGACTGTGAAGACATTGTCTGCTCATGTAGAAAAGGAGTAAGGAAAGCCAAAACTTAGCTGGAACTGAAACTACAAAGGGAAGTGAAGCATGGCAAGAAAGGTTTCTCTAAGTACATTTGTAGGAAAAAGACAAGTTAAGGAGAATGCGGGCCTACTGGTCAGCGGGACAGGGAAAGTAGTGACAAGTGACAGGGAAAAGACTGAGGTACACTGTCTTTTTGCCACCAAATGGGTCAGTGGAAAAGAAGATGAGAGAAATGTGTTTTTTCAACTTTAAGAAGAGAAGACTCAGGGAAAGCCTTATTCCTGTCTGCAGCAACCTGATCAGAGGACAAAGAGAAGGTGGAATTAGACTCTTCTCATACATGTATGATGATAGGACATGGGATGATGGACACAAGTTTAAATACAGAACATTTTGATCAGATATTAGGATAAAAGAAATTATCACGAGGGTGATCAAATTCTTGAACAGGTTGGCAGAGAGGAGGTAAATTCTGTATTCTTGGAGTCCTCCAGACCAAACTGGACATGGCCCTAAAAAACCTGACCTGATTAGACGTGCTCTGAGCTGGGATTTGGCCTAGATGGCCTTTGGAGATTCAATCCAAACTGAACGGTGATCACCCAGCAGTGGGGGTTGCTTGGTGCCTCTTTTCACATGGGGTGTCAAGGTTATGAGTTTCAATAACAGTTATGGACTCAGACCTGGCCTCTTTGTTGCCCCTTTGCTATGCACAGCATAGCAGAGCAAATTTCCAAATCATATGACAATCATGCGCTGTAGGTAGTCTGGTTAATACCACCCTTTGTACTGGAAATCACCAAATTTAGCTAGATGTCTTATAATAAGAAAAAGAGTCTTGGGAGCTCAGGACTCAGCAGTGATCTGGTAGACATGCTAAATGGTCATGAATACTCTTCACCAATTCTTTGTCAGATACATGTTATGCTGTCAAACATTACTCTTTTTTTGGTAGTAAAAATTCTTGGGAGGGCATTTGAAATGAGTTCAAGAATATGTCAGATACTTTAATCTATGGTGGTACTATAGCACATTTTTCTCCTTTTCCCCAGCTTGCCTGAATAATATTGTAATATCCAAGATTGAGAGGGATAAGATCAATGCTGTGCTGCTACTCGAACTGTTCTAGACAGAACTGGTGAGGAACTCACCTCTGATTCAATACTCAATATTCAAATATTCTCTATCTAGACCCACAACTGTTGTTACTTGTCTGGTTTGTTTGAGTATGACATACTTCATGATATTTTGGCTGGTCCACAGTTTTCACAGACAGCTCACATGTATAGTCTTTTAATTTTACATACTATCAGCCTTTATTTGTCTTCTGAAATGTCACAATTTGTTGGGATAAAAGAAAATATCCCTCTCAAATGAGCTTTGCTTTACTGTATCAGTAAGAACAGGCCATTAGAGCAATGGCTTTGATGTTTCCTGCTATGTTTGGAGTAATTTAAGGGGGCATCTCCTTTTCATGTAGAATATCAAAGCAAATAATGATGTGGACTAACCCAATGTTACCAATAGTCTCTGCTCTAGCAAATTTTGTTACCAAAGAGACACAGCTGTATGTGCAAGTCATACCCACTGCCTACTTCAGGAACAAGGCAGAAGAAAAAAAGTACACTTACTTCTGTCAGACACAAAGCTTTGACTTAGCGGCTTGGGCTGGTGGTATCCTTGGACGGGTGACGTGACTGTGGTTTGTCTGAAATAGCTGGGGTTCTTTGTTCCTAGAGCCCCAAGGGGATGGGTGCTTGCATCAACCTGCCCCTGCATCTGCTCTGGCACCTACTCCAAAAACAAATTGTCTTCTTAGTTCACATTTAATGTGGTTTTTTGCAGGGCTTTGTACTCAAGGTAGATTGTAAGATGTATTTTTCATGTGCAATTTCCTAGGTCCTGTAGTCCTTACTTTCATTTTCTATGCAATTAAGGGAAGTTTGTGGGGTCACAGTCCCATTGACCTTTGTGAGATGCCTGAAGAGAGATTGGGAGCTTGGTCATATCCACCAGAAACTGGAACATCCAAATAAAATAGAAAATTACCCACCTCTAGTCTTGCCTATGCTAGGTAATTCAGGCTAACTACCGTGCAAGAAATTACCCCATTCACTTTAGGAACAGGAAATATCTTGTCACAGGAGACTTGGCAGCACCGATCTTGATGGAAGTTTTTAGAAAAGAATAATGGAAAAGGTAACTTAATAGTAACATTTGAAACAGCTGAGAGTGCAGTGTGAACTCCCTGGTAATCTATAACTACTTAAAAGTACTGTCATACTTCTTTCAGCTTTATAGCAGTAAGTAGACTTTGCTCCTGACATCCTGCTGGATGGCAGGATTTTAACAATGAATTTTGTTGTTGTTGCTGGCTTAACCATTAGAAAGAGTAGTCCTGCAATCTTTTCAGCACCATGTGCTGCAGAACAGGAGCTAGAGAGTCCAGCATAACTTGTTAGAACATGGAAAGTAATCAGTTCACAAATTCACTTTTACCTAAGTTAAAAAGTCCTGAGTGTGTGGTTGTGTACGGTTAAACATTTGCAAAATAGTTTGAGAAACTTCTCATGCTCCTTCTCTATAATACCATCACTTGGGAAGGGGTAAAGGGAAGGGAGGAAAAAAAAGGAGAAATAAAAGGCAGAGACATTGTTGAGAACTTCTTCTTTATACTTGAAGCTTTATCAGTTCTCACATCAGAATGACAGAAAAAGAGAACTGTGATGGAGAAAGGATGATACATCTATAAAATTGCCCTAGTGGTTTAGTACTTTCAGGGGAAATTCAGACCACAGAATCTGCTCTGCTGCACTTTTACTACCCTTTGGAAGGGCTTAAGATTTGTAAGCATTGGCAAATGAAAGCTTTGAAACAAGCCCCAGAAAATGCTAAAAAAAATGTTCAGCCTTGACTTTAGAAAAGAACCTGTGGTGGCTCTTGCCCTAACACAGCCACACAGATGAAACATCAGGATGACAAATTTCAGGCCTGAAAGTTAACATAGTATGCACTTTTGCATGAGCAGAACTGGTCAGGCTGCGAGGCATTTGTCCCTCACGTTGCTGTGTATCTTTCTCTGCTGTGGCTATCCAGACAAAGAAGTTTGCTACCTTGAAGAACATGATGGGAAAAGTGTGATGGCTTGTCATAGTTGAATTAGCAAGGCCAGTTTTAGATCTTTCATTTGTTTTACATACGTTTGTAACCATATTAGTGACATCTATGTCTTGGGTTAATTTTTAAATTTTTGTGTGTGTGTGTGCAAACTGATCACAGAACTGCAGAGTAACTTACGTGGGAAGAGATTTCTGGAGGTTGTCTTGTTCCACCACCACCCCAATTACATATCAGCAGAGAATAGCACTGAAACGTTAAGTCAGAGGAAGGAAATTCAAATCCTTACCTTTCAATTGTAGACATATGGATATAGCTCCCTTTTCTTCAAGGAAAATCCAGCTTGTTCTTCCCCTTTTTATTCATTTTAAGAGCCATGTTTACAGTTAATTAGCTCGCTTCGTACCTGGTTATACTAACTCTTCTTCCTGCCTACTCCTAAAATGACTGGCTCCAGACTCAGTAGAGTTCTTTAAGTGTGTGCTGAGAACCTCTCTAATCAGAGCCTGGACTAGTAACTAGCTTTTGTTGTTTTCTCCCCTAAATATATCCTCCAACCTCCAGAGAGAGGAGCAAAGAAGTGTTCTTCCAATAACAGATGTTTTCAAATATTCCACTGCTGTAGCACTGCTTTACTCTGCCCACAGTCTGTTTCTTGCTTACTGGCTAAATGTAATCAATCACCCTGTAGTACAGGTGAATCTTTCCCATAAACTCGTATACAAGTCCCATTTGTTTCTTAATGTTCTTTTTAAATTTACACTGTTCTTTTAAATGTCTTTTTCTTAGGATTAGAGTGGATGTACAGGCCAGGACTTCCCATATCAATTATTTAATAGAGTACCTATAAAACTAGCCACTTTTATCTCCTATAAATTCTAAGGATATTGGTTCAAAGACTTCTTGCCTAATCCTGATGACATACTAGAAATGTCCAGATCATGGAAAGAGTTTGCATCCTGCCAAAAGAGCAGCAATAAGAAGCAATATCCTAGTGTGGCTCTCATTATTCCTGTGTGAGATGTATGTTGTTTATAAGTCTTATAAGCAACATAGGATTGCTGTGCTGTCTCTTCTCCCTCTCTCAGATTTGAATGTCCAAAGAGCAAGCTGTTTTCTTTCAAAGTGAGCTTTAGCAGTCAGACATTTTCTGTGGTCCCAAAATGACATGTATGCTTCTTCTCCCTTCTCATATATAAAGCCAGGTGTGATTTCCCCCACCCTCCATTGCGTTCTGCTTGGTCCTGTTCCTTCCCTATCACTTAGCAAGCTGTGTAACACTGTGGTCCATTTGCCAGTGAGAATATCATGCATGTTATTATAACATTTTGGTTGCCTAAACTTTTAGTCTTCCTGTTAGCTGCAGGAAATAATTTACACATGTGGTTTTTGTCTAATAAATATTCAAGGTCAGTCTTATAAATAGTGTGTCAGGCCATCAGTGTGTGCTTTGAGCTAGACTGCTCATTTAATTAGTCTGGACTTTTATGCAGACAGCCTGAAAGCTGAAACTTAGAGTCATACTGTACTTGCTAGTCTTCTGTTTGGTTTCTTATATTTCTTTCCTTAAACTTGCACATTCAGAAAGAAGACCCCACAGAGTGGTGGGGAAGAGGAAGTGAGACCTGCTTCTCCATGTCAGAAGAAAACTACACCAGTGGGTGTTTATTTCATCAAAGCTGTTTTCCTATCCTTGATGCAGTCATAATTCCTGATGTGAATTAGGGCAGAGAAATGAGGAAGGCTAGTAACAAATCAGCTGTTCATAGGTATGCCGAGAATGTTTCCCAGCTGTTTGAACACTCGTGATATCCTATTAAATAGCACAATATGCTTCCAAGTAATCATACTTGGATACAAGTCTGTGTTAGAAAGGACCTTTAAGATCATGAAGTCCAACCATCAACGTAACACTGACAAAACTACCACTAAACCATACCATATAGTACCATACCATGGGTAGTATATACCTCAGGGGATGGTGATTTGACTCCTTCCCTGGGCAGCATATTTCAAATCTTAACTACCTTTTCCATTATGAAAGTTTTCCTAAAATCCAATCTAAGCCTCCTCTGGCACAACATGAGGCCATTTCCTCTTGTTGCAATCCTTGTTCCTTGCGAGAAGAGACCGACCTCCACCTCTCAAGAACCTCCTTCCAGGTTGCTGTAGAGACCAATAAGGTCCCCCCTCAGCCTCCTTTTCTCCTGACTGAACAACCCCAGATCTTTCAGCCGCTTCTCATAAGGCTTGTTTGCCAGACCCCTCACCAGCTTTGTTCTCTGGACACCCCCAGTACCTCAATGTCTTTCTTATCGCATAAATAAAAAGAAAACACATAAAAAAAAGGACTGTAATGCTGAATAATAGAATCAGTTCCACTGTGCAATACAATAACTTAGACAATTTCCTGTGAACAACATTAGGGATTGCCATCTTTCTCATTTTGAGCACAAGTGAGACATACCCTCTGTATTCTGCAGTGACCAGACTCGGTAAATTGAACTGAAATCTGTTCCTTATGATCACTTGGCATAATTTAGCCAACCTGACTGACTGAGGGGCTAAGAAGTAACATTTATGTGATGGGATTATTCAGTGTATTTTATACACAAATTTGTACTTAGAGCCAAACTTCTAATATTTGCTTCAGTTTGGGAGAAATAATCTCTGGAAATTTGGGGACTGATTTTCAGATGCTCTTTCACATGGATTTTCTGTGCTGTCTCATAGCTTAGAAAACCAGGTACAAGGAAGGGTGTCCCAGAAATAAGGTACTCCAGACTGACTGCCTTTTGCGAAAATGTTTTTGACACTTTTGGCTGGTAGCTATACAGTATCTCAGAGACTTCCAGCTGTGAAATTAATTAATAGCTCCTGGCAGTCAAGTCACATGCCCACAATAAGAGTTCTTAACCAAGCTGTTTTCTTCCAAAGCCCTTCTTGTGCCAGAAATAGAGGTGGAGGAGGATGATGGGAAGCAATGTGATCTTCTAATTTTTCTACACACCTTGCAAATCCAAAGATACTGACAGTTTTTAAATTTCAGCATAATTAGCCTAAAAAATTGATAAAACCCAAGGTGTTTGAATGTTTACATAAAATATACTTTATATTGGAATAGAACTACTTTTGTATTACAGCATCCCAATAGGTTTTGTTCCAATATATGAAGCTCCTGGGCCTCTGTAGAAACTCAAGAAAATCTAGAAGCCAGATCTCCACTGGTAAAAATTCTTGTGTGTCACTTTGCTTCAGCACCCGGTCTGTAGACTTTGTAAATGTGGTTAAAAGGGCAGCTCAGAGAATGCTGTTGTTTGAACAATAAGCACAAACTTAATGAGTGAGAATGCTTCCTGTTTCCTTAAATGACCCAAAAGGAAAAAATGAAGGTATAAAACTGAGAATACCAGGCATTCTGAAAAAGTGCATAAAGAGTAATAGAGACAAATTCAGTCCAGAAGTATAGAAAAACCCACAATAGATGTGTGATTTATTGCACAAAGCTAGATTTATCTTATTTTCTAATTTGTGCAAGTGAATAACCCCCATATTTTTCTAAGATTTATGCTTCATCCTCTGCAAGGTTATTTTGGTATGACTCGATCTGCAAGGAGCCATTCTCCTATTGATCTTTATCTGTGCACATTGTTTTCTCTTTCTCTGGTGGGGCAGTATTACCATGCAGCCTGTACCCCGTGCTCTGCCAGGTAAGACAGGAGGCAGGGACTTT
Organism: Scolopax mira; assembly: GCA_004320125.1. Taxonomy (NCBI): domain Eukaryota; kingdom Metazoa; phylum Chordata; class Aves; order Charadriiformes; family Scolopacidae; genus Scolopax; species Scolopax mira. The sequence goes on along the minus strand of BJBW01006140.1, from coordinate 151,165 downwards.
TACCTTTGTTACAGACAGATCTTCCTTTGTGCTTCTCACAGATGCTGCTCCCGCCTGTAGCTACAGCCATTCTCTATTGTTTCTTGTTCGTTTACATTTGTAGAATAAACTGAGAGTCAAAATTTGCCATTCGTTCACCAAAACAGTGGTGGAAAAGTCTTGCTAAATCTGGAGCAGTCTATGTCATGTTTGTGAAGGCAGAGTGAGACTGCAATTATTTTCACTGATGAATTCAAATGTTTGAAAACTAGTAAGGCCAAAGGGCTCTCTGAGAAAAGAAAATGTTCTGCTTGCATTCTCCATTAAAAGACAGCTGGTGCTTTGTGCAATTCCTCTCACTAATGGTAAATATGATACTGCTCTTCTGGCATAGAACAACTTTTTGTGTGTGTCTAAACTATATATTTTACTTTTAGGCTATAAGTTTCAGCAGCATGGAGAGAAACTGGGTAAATAGGCAGAACAGTATTTTGCTGCGTCATGGGACCAGATAGTCGCAGGTGCAGTTTGAAGCATGGCAGATGAAATAATGTGAGATCAGCTCACAAAATTACAAAGTATTTATATCTGGAATCAAACCTGGTGATACAGGTATCATTATGCTGAATCAGCACCAGCGAAAGGGAAATGAGGGCAGGATAAAGCAAGAACTGTTCAAGCATTGCAGAAAGAGATGTATCTCAGAAGCCTGTGTGTCAAATATAGCCTGACAAGTTCAAGCAAATTATATGTACATAGGAGAAACCTTTTGCAGCTGGGCATCTAGGCAGGAAGTATTAGTAATGCTGGCTACCCTACAAAACAAAATCTACTAATATACTGCAGAAAAAAGCGATTTATTACTAGGAGATAATGTTTCAGCGAGGCAGTAGTTACTTGAAATTTACTGAGTCCATAGTGTGTGACACAAAAATAAAATAAATCCCCTACATACTGTGGATGTAATGACGTACCTAGTTAATGTTTCTGATGTATTAAAAGGGCAACGGTATGTTTTTCATTGACCCCATCAGGACTGTTTACCAAAGTCCAACTACTTGCAATATTTTAGGCATTTTCAATATAGTTCTGGTTCTATATTCAACATCTGTAAGACAAAACTTTTGCACATAAATATAATTTTTGATTCATATTACATCCCTACTGAATTCTGTACTCCACTTGCTGCACTTTTACGTAGAAAAGGCTACTCTGAACTTGCATGTACTTCCAAGGTGCACCACTTCAACTTCACCACTTTTTTTGTGACTTCATTTGACTATGACCTTAGTCAGCTTAGTTTCAGCTATCACAAGACATAACATTGAGCAAACACTTTGTTTTGTAAAAGGTTTTGTTCACAGAATTAAAAAAAAAAAGTCTCACTATAACCCTGGTAAAATAAAAACATTCCTTCTATCATTTTCAGCATGAGAAGCTAAGTCTCAAGAACTTCACAAACTGTAATTCTGTCAAAGAATCAAGTGAGTAATGGAGATACAGAATAATGCTAACGTTATTTATGTATGGTTTTAAAGACATGGAGGTTATAGTGACCCTCATCCGTCCACTTCTACACTTAGAAGAACAATTGGAAGAAAGATACTTTCTATTCTTGACTCACAGTACACATATTACCAAATTGCTAAATAAAAGAACAAATATCCCATCATAATTACTAAACATGACAAATTTTTCTATTTTGAATACGAGTTATTCCGTTTTGCATTGGTACCCCAAATTTGGTATCCATGGCTGTCAGTAGGCAGAAGTCTACCTACTACATGAACAACACTATATTTAGAGAAACTCCTGACATGTTTGAAAAATGCCCACATGCTGCACCAACACATTGCAGTGAACACAACTGAAACTTAACTTCATTAAATGCAAAATCAGAAAGTCAGCTACCTGTACTAGCACTTTGTCTCTGCAGCAGGACTGAAAATAGACTTTCATGTATCACTGTAGTTATGAAACTTTAACGACTGAAGGAATGATACTCCTTATGCTCCCTCTAAGATCATACCTCATGGTATGAAAACATTACTTTTGCAATATGTTTAAGATGCTCAGCCATGAAGTGTGGTGTTGTGAGGAACATGCAGCTTTTCTAGGCAGGTACTGGTGTCCTCCCACACATTTTCTGAAGTGGAAACTAGAGATGCTTTAGACTCCACAACAAAAAGTTTAGCCATTCATCCATTCCAACCACTTTCTACCAATACTTTGAAAATCAAGTTTTTGAAACTTGTCCTTTTAAAATTGTTTCTCTGGAGTATATGATTGGAGGGAGTATGGTTTCCCTGAGAATAAGCAGCTATGCAAAATAAACAGTCATCCGTTTTCAGTTAAGAGGCAAATAGACACCAAGACACTTTGACTATTTCTACTTACCTCCACAACTGCAAATCTTTAAATTTGTCATTATGCTGTGAAAATACCTGCAAGTATTCCTAATTATGCACCCAAATTTTGCCTTGTCTCCTTTTCTCTAGCTTCCTGGCATGCTGTTAGTTGTTTATCTATTACAACATTTAGTAAAGATCATATATTCATATAGTCATATAATCATAGAATGCTTAGAGTTGGAAGGGACCTTAAAGATCATCAAGTTCCAGCCCCCCTGCCGTGGACTGGGACACCTCCTACTAGACAAGGTTGCTCAAAGCCCCTTGCAACCTGGTCTTGAACACCTCCAGGGGCGGGGCATCCACAACTTCTCTGGGCAACCTCTTCCAGAGCCTCATCGCTGTCACAGGAAAGAATTTCTTCCTAATATCTAATCCAAATGGTCCCTCCCCTCTTTCAATTTAAAACCATTACCTTATTGTTACACTCCCTGATAGAGGCCTTCCCCATTTCTCCTGTAGGCCCACTTCAGGTGCTGGAAGGCCATTATAAGGTCTCCCCGGAGCCTTCTCTTTTCCACACTGAACAACCCCAACTCTCTCAGGCTCTCTTTATAAGAGAGGTGCTCCAGTCCTCTGATCAGTTTCGTGGCCCTCTGATGGACCCATTCCAACGGGTCCATGTCTTTCCTGTGTTGAGGACTCCAAAGCTGGACACAGTACTCCAGGTGGGGTCTCACAAGAGCAGAGTAGAGGGGTAGAATCACCTCACTTGACCTACTGGTCACTTCTTTTGATGCAGCCCAGGAGGCAGTTGGCCTTCTGGGCTGCCAGCATGTACTGACAGCTCATGTAAAGCTTCTCCCAAGTCCTTCTCCCAAGTCCTTCTCCTCAGGGCTGCTCTCCAGCCATTCTCTGCTCAACCTGTATTTGTGCCTGGGATTGCCATTGTGAAATATTTCAGTTCTTTTCGTAGCAAGTCAATGCCATACTTTTGTATATTTCCTCCAGAACTGGGTTTATTGTTGGCATTAGAATGGATAGACTTCAATTTATTTCACAAAAGCTTAGAAACACGTCTGGAAGGGCCACTGGTGGTCATTCAGTCAATTTCCTACTTGAGTAGCACTTTTTCTCATACTAGTTAACATCAGCCACAGCTTTTTCTAGACAAGTCTTGAAAAATTCCATGAACCAAGAGACACCTCTGAGTAACCTGTTCCAGTGTTGCACTAGTTTTTGCTAGCAAAACCATGTTTTCTAATGCCCCTAATGTACAAACTTCCAAGCAATAATTTCTGGCTACTGTCTCTGTTACATCATGTAGCAATAAAAAGAAGTGGTCTGTCACCTCTGTAACTATCCTCCAAGTACTGATAGATAGCTGTTAGATCACCTCGGCCACCTCCCAGGTTAAGTAAAACCTTTAGTCTTTCTTCACAGCACATACCCTCTAGGTACTTGATCCTGTTGGTAAGCTTCCAGTGGATCCTTTTTATTTTGTCCATATCCTTCTTGAAGGGAGGTGAGTAAAAATGGAGGCAGTATTCCAGAGTCAGCCTCACCATCACAGAATAGTGCTTGACCTACTGGCTCTAGTCCTAAAGTTGCCCAGCACACAGCCAGGTTTGCCTTATATGCAGCAGTCCTCTCCCGGATGTACCAGTGCATGGGTTTCTTCCACTTTTCTTTCTTGAAACTCATGAGCTACCTTTTGACCCAAACATTACATTTATCAAGATCTCTCTGTGCTGAGACTACACTTCATAGTGTCAGCCCCTAACCTTGGTTAGTGCTACATTTCAATTATGTTACTCAAAATGTTCCTCTGCATCTACAGATCCTCTCCTTTGAATCCCCCATGGCTGCAAACCACTATTGATTTAAATGTCCTCTTATCTATGTAATATATAATCCCTCATGGTTAATGACATACATGGAGACTTGGAATGAACAGAATGTATAAATCATTTGCCCTCTTGTTCTTCACAGATTTTGTCATTTCTGGAGAAAAAAAACAAGAACATTCCCATTGTGTGAAATAGAAATTGGATGTCAACTACATGCAAACTCCTTTATTATTAATGTGCTTTTCCAATATACATTAATGTAGCTTCCTTTACAAGTTGCACGTTCGGGATCTTCTTACTTTTCCTATATGGGAGAACAATAGGAGGAAGGAGAAATATGTGTGTATTATTTAAACTGAGGAAGGGACAAGTGCAAAATTAAGTGACTTCTAGTTCAATAGCACAAAATGTTTACACTAATTTAAATGGGAACTACTTGGGTATGTGCTAAGAAAATATTTGCAAGCACTGATGTCATGCAAGGATAATGATACATGAGCTACTATTCTAATACTTTTACTGCAAGGTACAAGGAAGTAACTACAATATCCTGAGAAGGAATGCAATGGACATTTGTTAAAGCACATCAGGCATTTAGAAGGTCACATGGATGTTGGAGATAGGGCAAACAGCTCTGAAGTTTGATGAATAAGAGATTTGGGGCAATAATTTTACTTGGTCCCCCTAATATAACACAATTCTAGTTAGCACTCATAAATCTGTGCCTCTCCTTCATTATAGGAATCTCATAAGGAAAAAAAATGCACTATCTACACTAGGTGTTTTGTAATGATAATTTGTATTAGGTATTCAAACATATACGTGAAATGTTCATGTGAATAATTTCAACAAAATCTTTAATAGCAACTCGCAAACAGGCATTTTGGTTTTAGAGTGATTTGGGGCATTTTACAAAGTGTACGTAAGTATCATGAGTTCTGTCTATCTTTACTCTTAAATGACAGGACTTTATTTTCAGCTAGGTTCCAGTAACTCACCATACCTAAGCTTATCTTACAGATGGGAAAAATTTCCTAGTTAAACTGCTCTTCAGCAGAAAACAGATTTTTTGATTAAATTTCCCACCAAATATTTTCTGTCTTACATTAAGAAGAATAAACTTTTTAGACAAATCATGGAATTCCTTGAAATCAGTAGAAGTTTTCTTTGTCGTTAAAGTTTATTTCATTTCAGCTGAAACTAAAGACTTATTTTCTGAATGGTGTCTTTGCATAGTGTTGTCTATCAATGAATAAACTACATCTGCACACACAATACATAATTTTCTTTCTTTTCAGAGGAGGAAAGCACATAGTGACTTCCCAGAGTCTTCATCCAGCAAGGGATCCTGGACAGTAGAGGAAAATAACATTGTGACTGAAAATTCTGTTTCAGATGTGACTGTATTGTACGACCTAGCAGGAACCATAAGACAGTGCAGGCCTTCTTTCATGGGCTCCTGCTCATTTGACATGATTTTTGAGTTTCATATGGTACCAGGTCACCTGGACAATAGAAATCAGAAGTTTTAACTGAGTGTGAATAGCAGGGTCAAAACTACTGGCTGAAAAGAAGCTTGCAAAAATCAATAAATCAGTATAAATCTTCAGCAGCTCAAAGGTCACCCCCACTAAACCTAGGATGAGATGACTGCACCACACTTTGCAAGGCTTTTGACCTGATCTCACATCATATTGCCCAAATCAGTGAGCTAGTGATTGGATATGTCAAGTAGGTCAAGTAGGTGGAAAACCAGCAGGATTGCTGTGCTTAAGGGGTTGTGTGTCCATGAGTACAGTACTACGTCCAGCTGTTGGCTGGGTATTCACTGTGTCCCTCAGGGACAGATATTTATATCCATACTGTTTAACATATCTTTTTATGACGTGGATGATAGGTTCAGCAGCAGCAGCAAACCTGTCAATGATACCAAGACATGGAATAGTAGATATGCTGGAGGTCATGCTGAGAGGAACCTGAAATTCTCAGCAGGCTGAAGAAATGGGGTCTCTGAAAGTTTAACAGGCAGGGCAGGAGTCTCCAAAAGTTTAACAAGGACAAGCCCAAATTCCTGGTAGAAAATAACCTCATGCAACACTACAAAGAGTGGGATGAGTGGTTGGAAATTAGCTTTCCAGAGAATATTTATGTGCTATCTGCAACTACCTCCTGGGAAGATAGACTCTTCCTAGAAGTGCACAGTGACAGGACTGGAGACAACAGGCACAAATCAGAACACAGGAATAAGAAACAATATTCATTGGAAAATTTCCATTGCACTAGAACGGGTTTCCCTGAGAAACAGTGGAGTCTTCGTCCTTGGGAGAAACTCAAAACTAAACTGATCAATACCCTGAACGATCTGATCTAGCGGGACCCTTTTTGAACACAAACTTGGACTTGATGACCTCCTGAGGATCCTTGCAACCTCGGTTCTCCTGTGATACTCCAATTCTATAAAATTGTGTAGTCTTCAGCTACTGAAGTTATTAATACAACAAATTTTTCTTTGTCAGTCAGAAAAGTGTTGATTTCCATGGTAACAAGGGGAATTTCTCTTTCTCAGTTTTTCCTAATTGTTAGATTACCATATTTTAAGAAGACCTAATGAAGGTGGAGGAATTCCTGATTACAACAGAATTATCTCTTTTTTCACCATGCAGTACTATTCAATTATGTTATCAGATGGTGATTTTGTAAGACAATGTTCAAACAATTTTCTGCTCAGTGGTTGTTGGTGCCAGTGAAAAATACAGAGACATATTTAATTTTCTGAATGCTGCTTATTGCACAAACGTGGCTAGAGAAAAGGAAGCTGCTCTCATCTCCTTTATCAGAGTCTGACTGGCAACCTCCCACATGAGAACAACTGGACTTCAAGTGAGTTATTCCTGGTTTATGCTTTAAGGTGGCAATCAAGTTCACCATAAGAGGACAGTAAAGTTACATTCCTGCCTCTAAAACCACTAATAAAAACTAACAAATAGTTAAACGTTTAACATATCTTACTGTGGAGAGGAGCTTTAAATATCTACTGAAATCTCTGATTCTGTTGCAGTGGTTTTGTGCTGCTTTTTAACTCATTTAGCAAGATACTCAGTTACATCAGTGTCTGTTGTGCTGTAAAATGAAGACTAACTTTACTAACTGCTATTTACCTTAATAGTTTTCAGATTGCATCCCACATAGCTACAAAAAGGGAAACATCAGCTATATTTACAATGTCAAGAAAGACAACATTTTTTTCCTTAAGCTTTCATCTTGTTTGCTCCCTTAAAAACACTAAAAATGAATAGAAAAGAATTTCCTGGGGAAAACTCTGAAACACTTAGATAAAATAGAAGGAAATGACAGTGAAAGAGAATGACAGGCCTGTGTGTCATGGAGGGGGGTGGGAGACTTCAAATTATGAAGCAGAGGGTAAGAAGCAAAGTGTTTCTTCATAGTCAGTGGCGAAAAAGTCATGACACTATTAATCATTTGTATAGGACAAGAAATGTGCATGGCTCTGGACTGTGAAAGATAAACAAATAGATGGATCTGTCATGGGTTTACGATTTAAAGGAAGGGGAAAAGTCAAAGGAACTCAGTACTGCACATGTAACCATCACAGCTTTAAAGTTTTAGAGAGCAGCTGAATTTTCATAAGGTCAGGAGTGGCTGCAGTTGAGAAACACTTTCTGGGTAACTTCTATCAGAGAAAGCTGTTTCAAATAAACTTATTTGTCTCCTACAAAGAGAGACAAATATCTCCTGTATTGAAGATCTTTGCGGTTAGAAAGGGATTTACTTCAGAAAAGATTCCATTTTGGAATCTATTCTGGAAAAAAAAAAAGTTTTTGATGTCATCTGGTGATATTACACAAACAACATTACATTGTGCTTGTACATGTTTCTGAGGCCCTGCTGGCTTATGTTTCTTGCCATTCCAAGCTCTTCATCTTAGTGTAGTATGTGACTAAGATTTGATTTATACTGGGACATTTTGGGGAAAAGAAGTTGGTATATATGCTACTTACTTTTATCAAGGCAAGTTGATTCCTCACTAGGAAGGCACTCTCCTTGAATAGCCAGCAGAAACAGAGATGTAAGTGTCTTTGTTTTCTATGATGGTGATTCACAAGAACAGGAAGAGCAGATTTGGAGGCTGAAACAATTACTGCCCTCTGTTCCCTAAAAGGGGATTCTACAAAATCTTGAGCTTGGAAAGCATTTTTCTAAGGCAACGTGTCAAATTATTTTTCAGTGACACAAACAATAAAACAAATATCAAATGGCAACTCTCATTAAAGTGGATTTCAGCCAGCATTGGGACCAAATAAGCAACTTGCTCATGCTCCTTCCCCACTGATTAAGTCAACTCTTTTATCTTTTTCCTAAACTGGACTTGCTAGGGATATGCCACACTCCCAAGCAGAAAGCTTTTCAGTGTTTGTGAGTCACATTTAACAACCACGGCTGCTAAGAGCAAATTTGTCAGAGGGATTGCTTTGTTATACCCTTCTGTTTTGTATATCATCAGCTGGAGTTATTTTTCAGAACAACATTGAATGTCTATTACATAGAGTTTCAAGCATGCCAATGTATATTATTATTCTGACCAGCCATATTTCATTTTCATGGGTGTCATGAAAGAAGGCAGGGAGGTAATATTTATGTTTTAGACATGCAAGGTGACCCTCAGAGATGTGAAACCAAATCAGGTTAGGTAAGTTGCATTTAATTCCTTCTTGTATATTGTTTTTAAGAATTAATTTTTTATGTAGCTTAATTCAAATTCAGAGAGAATTTAATCAAAACAAATTCATACTACCTTAGCACCCAAATCTAAAGCTGTAAGAATGCTCCACTTTAAATTCACACTTTTATATAATTCAGATTCATCTTCTCAATTCTGATCATGTTGTCAATCTTCCAGATGAATTCCTGCTCATTCTAACTTGTTTTCTTTTAATAAATACAGCACTTCTAGGCTGGAAGATGCTGGTAGCTGTCAGGGTTCATAATTTTAACACATTGCTGAGCTCAAACTTCAGTATAGCTAGGTAGCAGATTCTCATGTAACATCACTGAGAACATATTAAATACGCTTTTGCTTAGCAACAAATGAAACAGTAGAAACTGCTCCCCAAATCACACACCAGCAAGGTGCTAAGGAAAGCCTGGACTGTACCAGTGAAAAAGCTTTCTGTGAGACATTTTGCAAACATATTCAATGGGTTCAGACAAGACAATAAAGTTGCATATGTGCAACTGTGAAGCGAACCTAACAAAATGCAGTTAAAAAGAGTCAGGGCCAGCCAAGGAAGTACCAGCAGCATGGCCCTGGAATAAATCCAAAGAGGGAGAGAAAGATCTAATTTTGGACAGAATACTGGCTGAAAACAGATCTATTTTTCTAAACAAAGAAACTGCCTCCTGTTGTTTGTCCCTACTATATTCAAAGAGAAAGAATTCTGTATACTTTCTTTGTAAATAGAGAGCAACACACCCCCCAGATCTCAAGCTCTCCAGATTTAACTTGTTTTCCATCAAGAGACTTGGCTGAAAGCAGAATTATATACCTGGGGTACTTGATATTTGGTTCATAGCTACTATTTTCTAAAATACGTTGCATCTGTTAACTGTATTCCTCAGTTTCTTTTGCACAGCCATGAATGAGTATTGATCTTTGGCAGAAAAAAATGGTCAGTTCAAGAATCTAACCCCTAATTGTTTTTTCTTCTTGCATATTGTGCATTGATGTAGACAGTAGAGCAAGTCACCATTATCTTTCCCTGCACTATGCCTTGGCGATGTGGAGCATCCTTTAGAGAGGCATAAAATCATAGAATCATTTTGTTCAGAAAAGATCTTTAAGATCATCAAGACCAATCATCAACCTAACACTGAAAAGTCCACCACTGAACCATGTCCCTCACCACCGCATCTACATGTCTTTTAAATATCTCCAGCAGTGGTGATTCAACCATTGGGCAGCCTCTTCCAATGCTTGACAACCCTTGCAATGAAGATATTTTTGCTAATGTCTTTCCTAATATAACCTCCCCTGGTGCAACTTGAGGCCATTTCCTCTTGCCCTTGGAGGGGAGAGGAGACCAAAACCCACCTCACTGCAATATCCTCTCAGAGAGCAATAATGTCTCCCCCTAGCCTCCTTTTCTCCAGCCTAAACAACCCCAGCTCCCTCAGACATCCCTCCTAAGACTTGTGCCCGAGACTCTTCTCTAGGTTCATTGCCCTTCTCTGAACATGCTCTAGTACCAACATGTCTTTCTTGTGGTGAGGGGCCCAAAACTGAACACAGTATTTGAGATATGGCTACACCAGTTCTTAGTGCAGGGGGGCAATCATGTCCCTAGTCCTGCTGGTCACATTATTTCTGATACAGGCCAGGATTCTGTTGGACCTCTGGGCCATCTGGGCACACTGATGGCTCATGTTCAGCCAACAGTCGACCAACACTCCCAGGTCCTTTTCGCCAGGCAGATCTTAAGCCACTCTTGCACAAGCCTGTAGTATTACTTGGGTTGTTGTGACCCAAGTGTAGGACCTGGCACTTTGCCTTGTTGAACCTCATCCCATTGGCCTCGGCTCATTAATTCAGACTGTCCAGATCCTTCTGTAGAGACTTTCTACCCCCAAGCTCTCCCAATATCAAAACTCCCACCCAACTTGGTGTCATCTATGAACTTACTAAGGGAATGGTGAGCAGAAAGTCCTTATTCCTGGGTGAAGCATCCTGGGTACTGGCCTGGGCTGTTTTCAGCCAATGTGAACACACACCCTCCTTTGGGACACAGCAGCTTTGTGAGAATGTCCCTTGCCTGAGCTCACCTCTCAGTCTTCTGGAAAGCTAGTGGAAATGATCAGCCAGAAGTGAAAGATACTCATGGGCACCTGACTCAAAAGCACTATGGTCCCAATGATGAAAGAGCTTGGAAGGCAAGTTATTTTACCTGAAGCATGATATTCTTCTAAGAATACTCTTTATTCCTGCTGTGGATTTCTTATCTGTCTGGCTTAGACAAATTCACTGAACATTACAGAGCCTACAACTGGGTATTAATGAACTTACAATTATTTTAATTTCTCTAAATGCTTTCTTATCACTGACTTTGATTTCCAGTTACTCTAATGAACAGTATGTCAGATCTCCAACATCTACCACCTTGCTTTCAGGGTTGGAGCACAAACCATCCCCACAGCTACAACCATGGTACAATGGTGTAACAAATAGTGAGAATGAGTAAAAATTATGAGAAGTGTGAGGGTATGAGCAGTAACAGAATATCTTTGTTTCAGTTAGAAACTAATATATGGGATCCCCATTTCTTTCCTCTAGCTATTCTGAGCTTCTCCTTCCCCTTCAGAGAAGGAGACCCTTATACAAACACGTCTTGGATTGGTGCCTTGATGTTCTTAGATGGGACAGATAGTTCTTCTAAACTGCTGTCCTGCAGGAAGAATATTGTGCATCAGTTTAAGTGACTAGACTAACAAAACACATTGCAGGTTGGTATAGCTTTTTTTTTTTTACCTTTTAAGTAGGATTAAGAGTTTCCATGAAAACAGAAAGGGAGACAAAGAAATGATCTTACATAACCAGTTTAACACACAGATGATTAAGTCCTTTCTAATAGGTTAGCATTCTTGACAGCAAGATGAATGTAATAATCTCCATGGTAGCACCTTGAGTTCTAATTTAGATTACCACTTCCCGTGGCCCTTTTTATTTACCAAAGATTTTGACATCACACATTTGCATCTTAATATGGGGTAAGTGCTACTATGGGAGCTGCGACAGGAATTCTGTATTGCAAAAACTCCTTTCTGTCTTTCCAGGATTTGCCATGGGTAATGATGTTTTTTTGCTGCTGGCTAGCACAATGAAGCTGGAGTATAGCCTTGGGTCAAGACCCATATCTTTACAGGGTCAAATTGTTCTTTATCTAACTCAGCATCTTTCACTGCCTGCACTGCTGCTCAGGCAGAAGAAGAAGGAAGTTTGCATGTCAGGAAGATTGCTTCCTATTGCAGCATGAATAACCCAACTGGTAGCAAGTTGGCTGTGTGCCATTCAAAATTGAACAGCCAAGTCAAACTGGGTCAGGTTTGCACTTTTTTTGCAGCAGAGTAATGCTGTCTAGTCAGACACCGGCACAGGAGCATTTTCACATCAGAGTCTGCTCAATCATGGGAGGAGGAAGAGAGAGCAAAGGAAGCTTGGCTGTCAGAAACCTTGTTTTATCTTCTACTGTAAATAGCCAACTGGCAGCTGGTCAGGCATTCAAAAAGTTGAAAGGTCTAGTGACACCTGTTTTAGGTACATCCCTTCCTCAGTTTATAGGCTGGAAGAATAAGCATCAGGCAGCAGCCACAACTGACAGATAAAGCTGCTTTCCAATTAAGCTGTGCGGTGGACTATGTTGATCTGCAAGTTCTGCATGTACTCCCCACCTATGGGCACACAGTTCAGGTTGATATTGCCATCGCTAGTAGATGGTACAACTGCTGTTCTGGCTATCAGGCCCAATGAAAGGTAGAAAATAGGGCTGGCATACTATTAATATGTGCTGAACTAAGTCCTCTGTACTCTCATTTCTGTTACAACTAGTTTGTGGTAAAGTGAAAGTCAGTTCTGAAAGTCAATTCAACTTTCATGTGAACCGTGGTTTTAAAATTTACCCTTTTAAAAACAACATCCCTGAAATGGTTAAAGACAGCAGAATAAAAACTTTCTTTTAAAGGTGGAGAGTGGAATTACATCTGACATAAATATGAAGCTGCTAGTACTTTCTTGCATAGTGAATCTTAACGTGTGCTTCAGCTGCACAGTTAGGGCAACATGCAGTTTTGCTCTATATTTTCATTTGGTCTTACCGTCTGACTAATAGAACCACCTACTACTTCCTACCTGAAGAGAGGATGTGCCAACTGTAACTGCCTAGAGGACAGAATGAAAAACAAGCAAATAAAGAAAGAGTAGAGGGGACAAAAAGATTACTGGAAAAGTCACAGAGCACAGCCTGACAAAACTTAAGGCCAGCAATGCTGTTTCTTCTCTCAAAAAGGAGAGTTCCCTAATAACGAAATGTATACCCTAACAGAACATTATTCGGGGTGTAAAGTTAAACATCCAAAGGTTAGCAGAGATGGTGTGAGGAGAGGGGTTCTGACCAGAAGAGCAACGGGTTCAAACACTTCCATTGGTGTGGAAACCAAGTAAGCTCACCCACTTGGTGAGGGCGACTCATCAGTGGAAACAATGAGCTGGAGAGAGGCAGTCAGGGGATCCTGAGGGGGGAAGTCCTGTTTCTCCAGTGCTTAGAGAAAAAACTGGGGTTTTGACATGTAACTTTGCTTTAAAGGTGTTGGAAACCTGTAATGAAAAATTAAGAGTATAAGGACTGGCCATCCTTGTCAGATGTTTTATGGAGATTCTATGTAAAGGGCTTGTACCCTGCAATGGTGAACAAGATCAGAAAATGGAGGTATGACTAAATGCAGGTAGAAGTCAGAAGAAGAAACATACCCAACTGCGTCTCAGTTATGAGTGCATGTTTCTGCCCTGATGAGCTCTGGGCTGGTTTTCAACAAAGCTCCTAAGAGCATTCTTACCTTCCTGAAAGGCACATTTATTAAAATAATTCTTGTCAACATGCACAGAGCACGTTGAAACAAGACCATATCTCTTCAGTCCACTCAGATTGAGCTTTATGTGAGAAAGTAGAAGTGGTTATTCCTGGTAGTAGTGATGTAGATATGTAGTGTGGTCCATATTTGTCATCTTTTGCATGCCTGTCTCCCATCAGTGGGAGGCTAAGCCCAGTGCCCCAAACTCACTGTGTGCAACTGGGCAACCCTGACAGCTGTGGTCTGGCTGCTTTGGCCCTGGGAGCTGTTGGGTCTGTTGGAGCTTGTGACTCTCTAACATGATGGAGAAAAGCCTCACATGTCTCCTGCAAATGTGATTGCAATGGCCTGCACTCCACAAGACCAAGTTGTAAGCTTTTGCACAGTACCCCATTTGGAAAAAGCAGTGATCAGGATGTACCAGCCAAGGAGACACCTTGGTTGGGGACATCAGGGCTGCAGGGTGAGGGAGGTGTTGTTGCTGTGGTGGCCTTGCCTCCGGGCATGCTGCTGTGTAACTGATTCACAAAGCGTCAAGAGAGTCAGTAATGTGAAAGTACAATATAACAAAAAACTTGCAGAATGAGGCTTGAAATGCTACATATTTTTTAAAATGTTTTCTGAGAGTTTTCCAGTTTGAACATTGTAGGGTAGATTTCTAATTGCTGGCCAGCTAGGTCTCATCTTCATGTAACATCATAAAGGGGCACTAAAATGAAAGAAAATTTAGGGATATTCAATATACAGGTTGGAAGGTGTTTAATTGTTAAGATTACCTATATTTTATATCAACCTAGATATCCAAAATGATTATGCTGCCTCCCTGTTTCCTTAACCTTTTTTCCATGACTCATGGCAATTCAGGTTGATATTTTAAGGTCAAAAGTTGAGGAAATTTGAAAACAAAAACCTGAAATCTTCTGATATACAAGCAAACACTACACTAATTTTTACAACACTGTAATTAAGGTGCTTGAGCTGCAGAAAAAATAAAATGGCAGGTTATTTTTGGCAAAGGGATCTTTCACTGTGCACTTACAAACCCACATTCACTCAAAAAGAGCAAGTTTAGGTTTGTTTTATGAAGCTGCTATTTTGGGAAGATATGAATGGGATGAGACCACCCTCCATGTCTTGATAGGCAGAATTTTATGGTTGCCATCAAGCCAAAGGGATTTTTCTCACATGTATTTGAAAGAACTCACATATAGAAATGGCTGCATTATAAATATACCCCGTCTGACTAGACTGTTAACTCATGGGATATAGAGATAAAAGGGAGATCAAGAATCTCTGTCCACTCTGAGTGATTCTGTGTGTTCCCACCACCTGCTATTACTCACATACGTAGTCCATAATCTGAAAAGTGCAAAGCCCAAAACACTTACGCAGGTTTTTTATATTAATCTAAAAGTATTTAAATCTGCCTCTTGCTTAGAAGTAAGAAGTGAGGACAAATGTGCTCTAACATCCATCAGTGGTCTATGCACTAGGGTTCTGAAGAGTTAATCAGAAAAAATAAAATGGAAAAAGAGGAAACATTTTTTAAAAATACAAAATAAAAAAGCAGAAGCATATGAAATTATAATTTGCTAGTTTGCCACCATCTGTCAAAAATGCGTGCAAGTAGTCACTTGCACTTACTCTCCTCAATATGCATGGTAAAATCTACACAAAAATTGGTTCTATGATGTGGAAGCCTGAAAATGCAGACTTAAAGCCCTGGAAAATAAACCTGGCAGTATGTGATTGTAAGAAACTGAGGAAGCGGGTCAAACAATTTGCAAGGTTATTAGACTCCCACAATGGGGCAATGGAAATGAAAAAAACCCTACATTATCCAACAGGGTATGAGTAGTCAGGTGGTTTCATGCCACATGGGTTGGTTCTGCTAATAGGTAGAAGGACCATCAACCTCACTGCTGAAATCAGGCAATTTAGTGGATGTCTTCATCAGTGAAATGGGTGCAGCTATTTAAAATGTGTTTTTCCCACAGAAGAGTGGGTGTGGAATGCCTCATCCCCTTCAGAGTGCGATTAGGCCAGTTTGCTACATCTGGTGATGGCATAATTAAAATGGACTAACTGCATTGGGGTGAGTGACATTTGTACCATCTTCTCTCGTGATCTATTCTCCTGGTTGGTGGCGGGGTGGTTGCCTCCCTCAGAGTAATGGTAACAAGCATTAGAAGTAGCAGTAGGAGCTGCTGCTATTGGAAGTAACTCCAGACGTTTCTGTTGGATGTATTTCAGTGGCATTAGTTTTGCTGGTGTCTAGTATCAATTGATTGCTTGTATGAAGTCTGCCTCATACACTCCTTTTAGAACTTGCGCTGCAGTTAATCCCAGTTTAATAAAACCTCTCATTAAGGGACAGCTTTTAATTTTTTTCCCTTCAGTAAGATCACATTTCTTTCTGAGCTCCCAGACAATGTTTGTGTGTGCATTTATCAGACCTATACCTGTCTGGTCTTGGTGCTGCTCTCATAGACCTCTAAGATACATTGTACTAGGCACAATTCCATTTCACTGTTAGTCAACTTTTCTTCACAGAAGGACTTCACCGTTGTTGTCAGTTTTCATTGTATTTATGCGGCTGGCTGGAGAGTTGATTCTCTCTCTTGTACAAATGCTTCATATACTGACTTAAAAAAATCATCTTGGCCTATGAAACAGATAAAAAAGATCAAGAGCTAGTGTTTCTAGAAAAGTCCTATAGCTTGTAGTAGAAAATGGCAAGGTCTGTAAATAATTAAGCAGCTTGCAGAACTCCCTGGCAAGATACCACTCTATATTGATAGATATTCTTCTGGGTTTGTATCTGCCACTTATCTTGCTGAATATATTTCTTTTAGAGACATTTCTGTGATACCTTGTCTGTCATCTTTGTACTGTTCCCAACTCCATTAATTTTATAATGTCTTTTTATAGGGTAGAAACAGACTTCTTGTTTTCACACAACTCCATCATCCTCATTTTATTATACCCCATCCTTTAGTTGGTTATTTAATGTCTTGATCATAATTTATGCTTTAAGGATTTTCCATTAAGAACTGCAAGGGTACTTAAGTACTGAAAAAGAGTACAGTACAAACAGAAAATCCCAGTTCCAAAAACACAAGCCAATATTCTCCACTGACGTAAGTTGACAGAAGTCTGTTGAACAAAAATGCTCGCACTACAAGAGATGTTTCAATCCAGGAAGTAATTCACTAATGGGAATGGTGTCTGGCTCCATCCAAATTAAATCATTTATATGATTGGACTGGATATATAGTATTTTTTCAGGGGTAAACAGAATGACAGGACACCAGAAGGCTTATTCACAAAGTGGAGGCTGTTCTGTGTTCAACTTTACTTTCATTGCAGACTGATTAGGGAATTTTATGCTGTATGATTCAGCATACCATCATATCATATCTAGGAACTTAATTAGCAGTGATCCCCATTCAGTGTTTCATCATTTACAACTGCTGAAATGACTGACATCCTGCATGTGTTTTTAGGTCATATTTGCCCATTAAGAACCACTGAGCAAACACATTTAGCTGTATTGCACCACACAAGCCATAGAGTGTATTAAAGGGAAAAATTGGGCAAAAGGTTGTATATGCAGCCTTGTTACTTAAACTAGAATGTTTTAATCTGTTGAAGGTCTAACACATTACAACTTGACAGTGACATGCTCTTCTCAGAGATATCCCATATCATTTGTATCTAACTAAGGTTGTTTTTCCTTCTAGTGATTCATCAGTTTTTATCATAGCATTGATACTAATTTGGCTATCTTCATGAAAATACTTTAAATAAATTGCACCATTTCACTACAGGCACAGAAAACCCCTTGGGCTCTCTTCTACTTCATTTCTGTTTGTGTGAAGGCATAAGTGAGCATAATTCAGTTTTCAACAAAAAAAAATGAAAATTTCCTTGTGACTGGCCAACAGGAAACTTTGAGATTCACTGATACTGAGTTACATGTAAATGAACTAAGTCACTCCCCAATGTATCCTCCTCCTCCTCGTGTAGAGGTAGCTTGTAATTGTCATAGTGGTTGTTACCTGCAAACAAAATGGAATGTGAAAAAAAAATAAAAAACCGAAGACATCAAAAAAAGGCTTAGTTCTGTTTTATTTAGCCTCTTACATATATTTCTAGTGTTTGAATAGGCTTTCATGCACTTTTTAAGATATATAGCTCTAAGAATTAGGAAGTTGACAAGTTTGATGGTTGGACAAGATGATCTTTAAGGTCCCTTCCAACCTAGAAGATTCTGTGATTCTGTGAAAGTGAATCTCTCTATTTTCTTCATTACTTGAGTTTTTAGTAGCCAACATTCCAATTGCTTTCTCTCTGTGCTCAAAATTGGCTTAAAATGTGCTCTGTGAAGTCTGATTACACCAATTCTATCAGGATCTCATTACAACAAACAAATCCAAGAGTTTAGTCATCACTTAAAAATAATGTTTTCCATTAGCAAATAAAATCTGAGCCTCTGAGTTCGGAGTTTTCTGCTTATTCTTTAAGTTATGAAGGTACTCCTACTTTCTTAACTTCAATTTTATAACAGACCTGGTTGGTTTTCACTGTCCTTTTACATGATACAGATCTTTGAAACAAAGATTACACCTTCCTTTTTTAGCTTGTCTGAGGACAAGTAAGACACCATAATTGTTCCAGAGCATTCCTTGTCTTCCCTGCAGTCTGTAATAATGAAATGGCCTCTACCTCAGAGGACCTGGTAATTTTTCTGCCCTTTTCTTCTAATGAGTCCTCCACCATTAATTTAGTCTTCCCTTTAGAAGGACTACTCTTCAATGGCCCTGAATGAAGTATGACCAGCCCCTTGCACTTACTATATAAAATAGCTAGATTGCCAAGAACTCCAGACTCATTTCAACACAAAGTACAGCAGTTCTCCGGTACATATTTATTTGCTTAAATTAATACAATGACTAATACATGCTTCTATTATTGAGATAGAAATCCAGAAAGTACATATCCGCAGATAGTTGGTCCATTTCTTGAGTTGGGTCTTTAAATAGGAAACTGGCGTTGTATGTGAAATAAATATATACCACATTATTTGCAAAATCTGTGAGGAGTACAAAATGTTAGCTCTGTTACATCTTGTTCAGCTAAGCAGACGACATACTTTCAAAACTGTTAATAGTTATTAAAAACTTCTCGGAATAATAAATATAGTACTTATATTACTTCTTAACTGTACATTCATAACAGCAGAGTCCAGCAGCACCATATGAAGAGAGAAATCAAAGAATAGCTAGTAGACCAAAGCAGAGTTGTAAAGAGATGGGTTCAGTAGCATTACTTGGTCTTTCCAGTAACTGGTTTTATAGGACACAGCACAGAATAAATTCTATTACAAAATTTTCAGGAAGTTTTTTATTCTTTGAGCTACTGAACACAGAGCACCTGTCTTTGCCTTCACAGACTGAAGGCTGCGTGGCAGCCAGGAGAACTCAGGTCCGGAGAAGATGACTGAGTTCTTGTGGCCAGACTCAGAACAGCTTATTCAGTGTTAACTGCAACTATATTGTAGTTATTTACCCTCAACCAACTTTCCATCCACCTACTCTGTTCTGTACGGTGTCTGGCAGAATTGTCCCAGCTGCTCTTGACAGCAGAAGAGCCTCTGATTTAACAAACCACATGCTTTCACTTGCCCAGGCTCATTATGGTGTGGCCAATTTACTTTTCCGCAACATGGCTTCTTGAAGCATCTCAGGTTGTATGAGTTTGGAAAGCACCTCAGTTACATGACTTTACGGCCACTCTTACTTGCTGTGAAGCTCTCCAAGAGGATGAAGTTAGGCTTCAAATAATAATGTATGGGAATGTTATGGATGTGATTTAATATAGAGGTGTTGGAGACTGGGCTTTAATTTCATGTGTTATCACAAGCTGAAAACTTAAATAGCAGAGAAATGCCAGATAATTTTTTTTTTCCAGAACATAGCAAGAAGAAGGTAGATAGATTAGCAAGGAGGAAAATAAGAAAATGCATCCCCAAAGATCCACGACACAGGAATATCTCTACAGGGCTTCTGAGCCCCTATTCAAAGCAAAACAAGGAAGCTTATTCCTCAAAAAATAATAAAAAAAAGGGAAATAACTTTATTATGAGAGCAAATTTCTATAAAGCATTTTCAAAGCTATTAAAAAGCAGTCTGTTACTGTCTGTTCCCAAAACGGTGCCAATGTAAATAGCGTGAAAATAACTTATGTTTGAAAAGCAAGGTGCTTCACAATGAAGGCTGTTATTTTGCTTTTAATTTGTCCCTTGGGGTGTCTTTGTAACAAGTTTCTTAGACCCAGCTGCATTATGTTCTGCAGTAGAGAGGACTATCATCTTCTAATCTCTTTGCTTGGGTCACTTGGCACTGTCTCCTTATCTCAGTAATAGTTTTGTTTGCAATTCCTCTGACTCGTGACTTACGGTTTTTTGATGAGTTCTTTACTATTCTGACATGAATTAGCCTTGGGTGTTTGTGAATTATCTTAGTGTGTCTATGTGACTGGGCACAGTCTCAAGGCCTCGTAACAGAATATTTTCTGCTTTCTAGGAAGAATGCAAGAAAAGGGATTCACATTACAAATCTTTCCCAAATATCATTGCCTTTCTGGGGACTTCTACGCCTTTCCACCTGTCTGTATGCGACTGGCAATCACTTATGCTGCAATGAGAAGTGGTTTTGTAGAAGCAGATGAATAGTCTGCAGTTGACAGTGTGGTTGAAAGTGTTTGGGTTAACCATTCAGACTACCCAGAACTGTTTGCAATGATTCCTTTCCTTAGGACACATCTAGCAATTTCTCTTATGGCAGCTCTGGACCACATATTTCCAGTGGACATCATTTTTGTGTTTATGATGTTATCCACTGTGAGCTGAGCTCCGCTGAAAGTGTCTCCTTTGCTCCATTTGCCGGGAGCACTCTTGATATGTAGTCATATTTCTTAACAGGGATTGTCTATCTGTTCCCTTAATGCTCTCCCATGCATAGGCAACAGGGCTTTGCAATGGAAGGGCTGCCTGCCTTTCTGCTTTACTCACCACAGAAGTGATTTGCTAAATTCAACTCATCTGCATGGTCACCATTCTAAAAATTGCAACCAGGTTTCTGATTCCTTGCTTATTCTTCTTATCATAGGAACTGATAAGGCTGCAAAGTTGGAGTGAACTGATGTTGAATCATGCACAGGTGGGAAAAACCATCTTGAGAGAGATTTCTAAGAGTCAATGGCTCCCAGCTCTTGGCTGTATATGTTGTCAAATATGACTTTTTGTCTGGCAGAGACAAGGTATTACCAAGAAGGTAACCAGAAGACTTGTCCTCGTTTCTAAGAGACAATATCCTAGAACACGCTGAATTTCTACTCAATCATTTCCTCTCCAGACTAACAAAGAATGCAGTTACACACATCACTCTGAAAATTTTCTGATTATTCTGCTCTACCATGATGTCTAGCTTGAAAGAAAGAAAGATAACTCCTTTTTTAAGAGGAGTTATCTTGCAGTGAAAGCAAGGAAGTTGAATGTGGATGAGAAAACGGTTCATCACTGAAAAAACATGGCTAGGGACCTCTGAAAAATGCCTCATTTTGAAAGACACCAGTAATTCTAGGCCTGAAGTGACCTACATTCCACTTAAATTTGGTATACCACTTTTATTTTTGAAAAGTACGTTCATCAGCTGTAGAGTTAGTTACACTTAGAAGAGTCATCTGTATGTTACAGCTTCTTTTATGAACAACTTTTTCTGCTTTTCATTCATAATCGTTGTTATGCCATGTTCAAGCCCTGAAAAATGAAACCACCTTCTGCAACCTCGGACTACACAGACCCAGTTTATATGATGAATAAGGGCTGCTACCTTGTGAAAGCTGATTAACTGGTAGATGTGAGAATCATTAGTTCTGTAAGGTTTCTTGTAGTGCCAGAGAACTGCAGCTATATGACTCTAGCCTTAGCAAGCCATAAGTATATATCTATATTGAATTATAACTTGCTATATATAGAGCATGATAGCAAGGTATTTCAAATCAAGAACTTGGCAGCTGAGTGAACAACATAGCGATATTTGGAAAAGATGTACCATATATTCAGTTTTTAACGTTTTGAGCTGACATGTCAGAACGATGTAGGACTAATTAAATTACTTATAAAATCTTTTTTTTTGCTTATAAGCACTAGGATGGTGTGGGACTGTTTGTCTATCTTGAAGACTCAGGAATCAAAGTGCTGGTCAAATTATTCATGCTAGTAAAGGAATATGCTTACTGGAATGTGTTTTTGGCATCTTTGCTACAAAAATGTAATTGTATGGGAATCAGAAGATGAAAAACTGGGAACAACTCAGTAAAAACAGCATAAATGGAATTCTTCTGAAAGGTCTGGAGCTTACTGGTCAAGCCACATTGATAAGAGAAAAATTCTGACTCAAATAAAAGAAAATTCAAAACAAGAACCTCTGTGAGTACTTGCCCCATAGGGTGTCTTTCCTGGTATACCTTCTAAAATAAAATCTGACCAGACTTGCGTATTTCAAAATCATCCTTGCCAACTAAGGTAAACTGAAGAGATAAATGGCAAAATTGCATCATTTTTTCAATGAAATTATTCTTACTGCTTTATATGTAATTACAGCAAGACTTGCAAATGCTACACACTGCTGCTGCTCATTAGATGTATTGGTCTGAGCAGACAGTAGAACAAAATGTCAACACAGTCCATGCTATTTCACTTGAAGAATTGCTGAATGCTCCCATACTGACAGAAACACAGCAAAACACAAACATCCCTTGTGCCAGAAGAAAAGCTTCTGTGGCCACAATAAATTATAGTCCTTTCAAAACCTTACAGAGTTGCCTTTCACTAT
Source organism: Scolopax mira (assembly GCA_004320125.1). Classification (NCBI taxonomy): domain Eukaryota; kingdom Metazoa; phylum Chordata; class Aves; order Charadriiformes; family Scolopacidae; genus Scolopax; species Scolopax mira. The sequence goes on along the minus strand of BJBW01006140.1, from coordinate 128,449 downwards.
CTCAAAAGACATTAGCATTTCTTCTTAATTTTTTTCCTATTTCTCATTGTAAGTGGTTGAACTAACAGTCACTTCAGTAAATTAAAGTATTTATTGGACTGTGTTAGTTCCAAGAGTGACAGGACTTTCGTGCACACCATAGTGTACTTTCGTGTACACCATGTAGTGTGCATGAGCACAATAGTACTCATGCTTACACTGTTAAATGCTTAGTATTTTCAGAATTTTTTTGATACATATGGTTAGAAGTCTTCATATATATCTAGTCAGATAATAAATCAAATGCTAAAGTATGCTGGGTTTTGATAAACAGAAAAATGCATGTAAGTCTCTGTCACCCCAGATAAAGGAAAATAAACTCCTGTACCTACTTCATTGTGAGTTTATGCATCAAATGGATAAGTAAGAAAATATTATTGTTCAATATCTATTGCATTTCCTGGTAATCTCGGACTGCTTTATTCTTTTAATATATGTGTTTTACCTTAATTATTTTTATTAATTTGGCTTGTTTATTTCTAAAGACTACTACAAACTTCCAGGCTTTGGTAAACTACAGTTCATGTTAAAAGCTATCTGATCCCCATTTTCCATCTGATTTAAAATGTCTTTTTTAAATGCCTATAAACATTGTTTGCTTTTCCATTTTTCTTTCCAGCATTTCTTTCAAATTCTTGTTCCTGTGCTTGAAATACAAGTAATCAGAGAGAGAGTGGCCAAGTCTGGCCTTTTCAAAGGATCTAAAGCTGACATGTTCTTTGTTGTTCTCAAGGTCTCTCTCCCCTTGGCTCTCATGTTTGTCTGAATTTCCTATTCTCTTCTCCAGTTCTCCCTCACTTAGCACTTCTTCCTTCTCATTGCAGTAGGACTCTCTGAAGTCCTTCATTATGCACTCAGATTTGCCAGATAGATCTTGAGCCACGTACAATTTGTTGTCATCATGGTGGTACATGGCTGGGCTGTACCGCTCTGCCTCATAGCAGTTGTCTTCCTCTTCTTCCTGGCATGAACTTCCCTTGGCACTCTCTCCATCCGAATGAAATGAGATTCCCTTCCCTTGGCTTTTCTGGGAAAGATCAAAGGGTTCTTCCTGTTCCAAACTTCTCAAGACATTTGTCTGCGACAGAGAAATTCTTCCTCTTCCAAAACCTTGTTGTGTTTGAGGAAAGTAGAAGAGGAACAATTTATACATAGGAAATTTTACTACGTGATACATGGTTAAAAAAAAAATATGAAGTGGCTCTCTATTTCATATTTTACCTTTTTTCTTCCACCTAACTATTTCCAAGTACTTTACTGTTTACATCTCATGGCATCTCCTTTGAGATGCTGTTAGAAGTACTATTGTATGCACTTCACAGCTAGGTCAGGACACATAAAACATTGTGTTGTACATGCCAGACATTTGATGAGGGAGTTAGGAATAAAAGTGAAGTGAATTGTTTTTGCTAGTGAACCTACCCACTTCCTCTTTCCTATTTTTTTATAAATGAAAACTTTGATCACAAGAATCACAGGCAGGCAATAATCAAAGACACAGGTTTTGTACATATTTTTTTCCTGAGGAGTGGAAGAGATTTGAAACATGTTAATGTGTTTGTTCTATGGACATTCTGGTTCAAAGTTACTACTTTAAAAATGAAAAGACCAATCTCAGCAATCTATGACTTCCATTCTCCTCAATTTTTCCTCTTTCATCTACTGAGAAGCCACTTATGCCACTGAAAAGCTCTGTTCCCTAGCTAGTGTTTCAGCTTGAGAAAAACATTATAAACAAGCAAAGATTTTGAGCCTTGCAGTATAGGTCTAAGTGTAGTTCTGGGTATGGTTTGTCTTAATATTTGTCAGAGTGTCTTGTCTCTTACTACAAATCCAGACATTACCCAGGAGGCATCTGTGGACTCAAATGTGCTCTGAGCATCAGGATGCACCGGAGAAGATTCAGGCACTGCAGGCATAGTCCATCTTCATTAAAAGAATGGTAACAGTACTGGGATGAAGATTTCACACAGTAGCAAATTGGGTGAAAGTCATTATTTTTCTTGCTTTTTTTTGGTTTATTTTCCTTTGGTTTGGGTTTTTTTCTCTCCATAATTGAATCCACTTTCTGAAAAATCTATGCAGCCTCACTGCTGCTATTTTGTCACAGGTTGTATGTGTTAAAATGGTTTTAGAGCAGATGGTAGCCCTTACAAATTTTTGTGTGTTTGATAATCCTCAAAGACTGAAGAATCTTTGTGAACTGGAAAGCTTTTAGGCTGCCTTCAATTACAAGTAATTGTGTAAGTAGTGTGGTGCTGTGTGAGATTTACAGGAAAAACCGGGTCATTTATTTCATTATTTATTAGGATCTTTGTATATTTTATGTCAAATATCATTAGACTGTAAGTTTTACATACATGCTAGGCTGGCATAAAGCCTGAATTTGAGGAACACCAAGAATTACTATCCATGAAAGAACTATTTATCCAGAAATTCCTATTCCTAACAAACAAAATATATTGCATATGCAATCTCAAAATAATCCCAAATTCCCCCACTTCTTTAGGTAGCATTGGTATGTTGGCTGCATGAGGCTGACTTTTGGAAATGTATGTGGTAGGTGGAAGGTAGGAAATACTCTGCAGGACGCTCTGAGTAACCAAAAAGCCATATACTTTGAGATGGGGGAGGAGTGTCACCTCCTGTCCACGTGCTGCTTTGTAACCTGGGTGTTGAGCCTGTTGCCTTTGCCTAACATCAGCTATGTTGACGGGGTACAGACTAATCATATCTTCAGCAGAAAGGCTACTGAATGTAAAGCTGTTCGGGCTTCCATTCCCATTCTAGTATGCAATCCAATAAGCAGCAAGCAAGAAGACCCATGAAATCTTCTAGATTTTTTTGCTTTGGTCAGCCTTAAATTAGTTTATGAATTATGATGCATCTCAAGCATGAGAGAAAAAACATAAACTCCTAACCAGATGTGTCTGTGTCTGGGGAATAATATCTGCTTGTCCATGGTTACTAGGCTGTGGACTGTCAGGCTCTGGCAATCAAGCCACTTGAAACTGTAACATTTGTTCAAAAATAGTGGAACTACACCTTCAGTCAGGAAGATTGTGCCACCCAATCACTCCCCTGGCCAAATACATGTGCCACAGCCTCACTAAAGCTGAGTCTCTACCAGCTAGTGCCCATTTGTGTCTCGGGGTACCCACATGCCGGGAGAAGCTCTGCAGTGCTGTGGATATTTACACCGTCTCACAGTGATGGATGGGAACCCTGGGCTTAAGTACAAGACCATTTGGTATAGCTTGATAAATCCTCTGCTCTCACGCTACTGACAATATTCTCCCCAACACCTGACACCAGCAACTTAAGGCGCTAAAATTATTTCCTTTGTACTCACACATACTGTCTCATTCTGTCTCCATCTACTAATGCATCTCAGTCTGTACCCATGTGTTACCAGATATCCAGTCTGAAAGGTCTCTGACACAAAGGTCAGGGATCTCTGATCTGTAGCCCTGAAGTAATGTGGATAATTAACAACAACCTCACAGGCTTACCGGATTCAATCTCTTCCAATAGCATTGGATCTAAGGAATGAGAATGTGGATCTGTGGTTTTGGGTTTACTGATATGCAACTTCAGTTCTCTCAGAGAACAACCTTACTGAAAAATATTACCTTGAGAATGAAATCCTCTTTCCATGACCCCATGTTTGACTTTCATGTGCCTGGTTAGGTTCCCCTTCAAGGTGAATTTGCTGGGACAGTAGAGGCACTTAAAAGGCTTGCTGTCGGAGTGCAAATGCATGTGTCCCATTAAATTGTGCATTCTGTTAAATTCCTTTCCACACAGCTGTCAAAAACAGTAAAAATTAAAATTATTAGCCCAAGGGGGTACTTCCAAGAAGAACATTTTAAAAGGAAATAGAATCTACTCTTCTCAGTTTAAGCCCTGGCAACTTCTGACTGCAACATACTTTTTTTTTTCAGAGGTACAGGCAAAAGTCCTACAGAAAAGAATGTGTGGTTGAGTCTGGTCTATCCAGAGCTTTCTGCACTGCTACCATTTTTCAAATTTGATGACTAGAATATAGAGCCAAGGATTCCCCAAAAGCAGGGAATGTTGTTGTAACAAGGGGAGAGACTTAAGTGCGTAAACTCTGAGGCTCTTAACTTTAATGAAATTCAAGCTATAACTTTCCACCCCGGTGAATCATTTAATTTATAGTTTATAAATCTAGTCAATAATCAAGAACAATGGCAGGCATAGATGGAGATACAAAATAAAACCAATGAAGGGTTTCTGTGAAACAGTCAAGCAGAATATTACTTCTCTTTAACTGAAAATTAAATGGCCACATGTTTTCCTGAAATTCCTGTGATTCCTTTTTTTCTTCGTTTCTTGCTCCCCCATTTTTCTCTGATCCTCTTATCTTCTGTTTACCAACCTCTGTGTTTCAGTGTCTCTGGTGAGTAAGCTGGAATTCAAGCAGTAATGGGGCTGTAAGAATGACTCAGCTTTCCCTGAAGCATGTTCCTGCCAGCTCAAGCCATTGATCGTGCAAGTTTCCCTTTGATGAAACAATAAGGGTTTTGTTTTTTCACTGTCGTTGTTTATCTAGATGAGTCCTTTTGTCATCTGGTCCCTTACAAATCAAATGTATTCTCAAGACATGAGAGTTTGACATCATTATTACAAGCTTCTAGTCTTACATGTCTTTTGGTCTTTCCTTATCAGGATTTAGAATTTCTTCACATTCAAGTGGCTATTTCCACCCTCTGAAAACTTTGATGTTTGCTTTCTACTTCAGCTCTTTTCTTTTTCCTTTTTTTTTTTTTTTTTTTTTTTTTGCAATGGTTTTAGACAAATACTTTTACTATCAGTTTTTTTTAAATGATCTTCATTACTCTATGAGGCAAAATCACCATTACTGATTAACTGAAACACATCAAACAGCATACTCATCTGGAGAAAATTGCTAAAAAGCAATTATTGATATTCCACCAAATTTTTGGTCTAAATTAATTTCTGATTTAATTTATTTTGGTAGTACAGAAGCTCTGCTGCAGTATTTTTTTATTCATATTCACAAAGCTATCACCTGGAATAACTGGATGAAATTTAGATAGTGCAATGATTGTCAGTTAAATAGTACTGTATCCTTTGCATTTTAAACCATCTCTTCATGGAAAATAGAAGCAGTTCATTAATGTAAAAACCTGCAGGATTTTTATATAAAATATAAAATTAAATCTAGAGCTGTTTTTAAATAGAATCTAGAGCTGAGTCAATGATGCAGAAAGAAAAGGTCTGGAAATACTCTTTCAAAAAAATATTTCTTTCAGCTGCATAAGTTCTCTTCCATTATTTGCTCTCTGTGATTTTGCTAAATGAACATTCTAGCAAATAAATTTATCAGCAAAGTGTTCATTGAGACAGTGGAGGAAAAAAAGAAAAAAAGAATAGCCACTGAAAATGAATTATGAATCTGTAAAAGTAACATATCTGATTCCAAGTGTCATCCATCTACTTAGGGAAAAAGACAGTCTCTTCTTTGCATTCAAAGAAAGCTAATATGCTGGATGACTTATATCAGGGAACCGAATGTACCAAAAACACTCTGAAAGTGCTGGGAGGAAACAAAGAGGAGAAGCACTGATGAGCACAGAAAATTTGCAAGGAAGAACAGCAGCTGATTTTATCTTGACAGCTGCTGGAATGACCTATGACATGTCAATATTTCTCTGGCTACAAGAATGTCAGTGATAATACCCTTCTAATACCTTTTAGCAGAAGGCTTCTGGTCAGTGTGGCTGACCACTCTTAAATGGTAATCAAAAATATCATGTTAAACTGGTGAATGGCTAGAGTACTTCAGGCAAATCTACATCTTTATAAGGTGTTGAGAATTAAGATGGGTCTAGTAGGAGCATTTATATTTTTTCTGTCAAGACAACATTTATTCCTCTTTCTTCATAATGAAAAGACGAGGAACTTCATAAAGGATAACTCCTTCCATTATAGAAGTTTTGTGTCTCTGAATAAATGGCGTGGGTTTACCATTTCCCAAAGTCAGGCACAATCTCAGGGACTTGTAACGTGTTCCTGTCCTGAAATCTCCTCTGGAGACATAAGGAAATGGTACTAAAGTGGAGAGGTGTGGCAGGAAAATGAAAGAAATGCAGATATGAAAATTGTTTTTTGGAACGATGGCTCTGTGTGCCATGGTCTCTGAGTAACTTATCCCTTTCAAAAGACACAAAGACATTTCAGATGAATGTCCGTGGAATGCCTGTTCCAGAGAGTGAAGGGACTGGGTTTTGGGCTCACCTGCTGGAACACAGCAACTCAGAGCTAGCTGGAGTTCACATCTAGTGTTTAAAGAACAGCATGAGTCTGCAGACCAAACTAAGAACTTCTTTCTCTGTGAAAGGGCAGGGGTGCAAGCACTGATGAGCAGAGTGTGAAAGATGATCCTGAGCCAGTTGCATGTGAGGGAGCTCCAGCAGAAGTCACCACTGCTCATGTGAGTCATATGCAAAGCTCATTTTTTTCTTCCCAAAGTACTCACTTCTAACATTTTCTTTGGTTTTGATACCTCATCTAAAATTGTGATTTTAGATGGGGAAAAAAGTGGAGTCCAAAATATTTGCTGCAAAGCGTGTTTGTCTGGGTTGGAGAAAATTTGATTGCAATCTTTACTGGGGGTCGGAAACGTTGATGACTTCAGCACTAAAAGCAACTGTAAAATCAAAATTAGCAGTATTGCACCAGTTGGTGCAACTCCTTTATAACACTTCACTGTTTTTTTTCTAAACAGAAACAAACAAGGCAGCACAGGCTTGGGTCTTTAAAAGCTACAGAGAACTTCACTCTTCAGAGAAAAATCAAACAGATCCAGGCTGCTGCTGGATAAGGAAGCAGAAGGGACAACAATTTGATACTCCCTTATTTCAGATAGTTTGTGCTTAACTGTGATTAGACACATAGGAAAGCCTGATGTTTTCTTTTTCTGTGAGAAAAAGGTAAAGAAAACCATTGCATGTGGTGAAGTAAAAAGGCTACTGCTGCGCTCTCTTTCCCTTGCATTCTTCTTCTTTTTTTTTTTTTCTTCATAAGAAGGGTGTTCCTTTCCTCAAAGAGAGAGGGAGAGGGAGAAAGACTGTAAACTGTCCAAAAGGACCGTGAGAAAACAGGAAGCTTTGAAAAGTACAAGAGAAAGCAAGATGAAATCTATTTGCAGGCGGTTCCCCGGGGACATGTGAGCCATTGTTAAGCAGGCTGTTCATACAGCTATATCCTTCCTTCTGCTGAGGAGGAGCTTGGTGCCAAAAGGCTGCTATCTGGTCATTGCCTTAACCCCCTGAATACCAGCCAGAAATACTTGCTCAAGTCTTTCAAGAGCTCTGCCAGAGAGGCAAGGGATGCTCCTAAAGCCAAAGAGTAATTCCTTATTCTCTCTTTGCTTATTGTTACAATCTCCCCTTTGTTCAGGGGCACTAGTGTTGATTCATAACCCTGCAGCCACAGGAGAAACTGGTTTACTGTGCTTACTTGTTTCTTTCTTCCTAGGAACATTGGGTGGGGACAGAGAAGTGAAAAATATAAGAAAAACAGGTGTTCCTGTAAAGCTTTTGTTATTGGCTGGAAGACATACTGGTGGTACTCCAGTTCCTGGTTCAAACTATTGCCATCTCCAAGTTGTAATAGTTCATCATCATCATTAAACCCTAACCTGAAGACCAACTTTTAGCTAATCTGCACACGCCTGAAAAATAGTGTGGGTATATATACTTCATCCAGAACAGTTGATCAAATAATTGAGTTTGTCCTCTGAAATTTGAGGGGTCAGAGGAGGACTATGACCAAATGGGAACAAAAAGACAGGTTTGCAGGTGTTCTCAAAGAATTAAAGTCCCCAGCAGATTTGACATGGAATAACCCAAGCATTTCAGTAACAGAATTTATTTTATCAATATAGAAAAATATAAGTCCTAGTATACAATGTAACATTTTAATAAAATATAAATTAAAATGAAACAAAACACTAAAGACTTTGCTGTTATTATTTCAAAGTGAAATGCTTCAAAGTTATCAAAGCAAAATGAGGAAGTAAAAAAGATTTATTTTTGCATTTTCCTATTAAAAGTATCACCGAATTACATATTTTCCTATTTTGAAGTTCTACATTTTTCAAGAGAAAATAATTCCATTTAAAATTTTTCATTCAGGTCAGCTTCTTGATGAAATGTTCCTTTTAAGAATATATTTAATTCTGTAAAGGTGTTGGATGAAAGAGTTCTAGAAATTGCTTCCAGATCCATCTTCAATTACTTAGGCATAAACTGGGTAACTTTGTATTTATAGCCCACTTATTCAAAGTGTGAATAAAGCCTACAACCTCTGACTTCACAAAGTAGACTATAGTAATGAACCAGGTAGACAGCAAAAGGAACAGATGTAGTGTCCAATACTGAGTAAGAATATAAACATAAATAATCCATTACGAAGATATTAGAGATTTGCACGGTCAAGAAAACCGAAGCCTCAAAGATTTATGGGGATGGAGAATAAGACAAGATGGAAAGGAAATGTCAGCAAGGGAGGCAGCAAACTGGAACTTGCACAAGATCCTAAAAAGGCCAGATGGTCTCAGAGGCTGTTTTGCTCGGCTGCTGATGTCCTGACCTGAATTTCAGTCTGGTGATTACATTTGGCCTAATCAAATCCCTTCTGCAGTTGTATTTTGCTCTGCCTTTCTTTGAGTCCTTTCCTGAGCTGTCACATAGCATTGCTGTGCAAAGTAGGGGCTGCTGCTTTTCCATAGCCCTCTGCGGGTTCACGACTTGATTCACGTTATTAAGCACTGAGGCTTCTGTTTAAGACTTCTGTAACAGCTGTACTAAGCAAATGCCAGTTATGTTTATTGTCCTCAAGCTGCTGTGGCGTTTAAATGCCCACGGAGCCAAAAAAAAAATATTTGAGGATGAAAGTTACTGATATTGAAGGGGAAGGGAGTAAACCGCCAATATTTTCCTCCATCATTTTGTACTACATAAGTAGAACCTGGATAAAGAATGAAAACCAGGTTGGTTTCTGTTATGTTTGTGCTATGTTTTTGCTGGTTTCCGTATGTGTTTGCAAATCTTGTTTTTCTAATTCTACCATACCGCAAGATGATAGTATCACAAAAATGCCCAGTGGGTTAATGCTTCTGCCACCAAAGGCACTTACCTTGCATTTAAAGGGTTTGACATCAGAGTGAACAATCATGTGGGCCTTGAGAGTCTGCTTTTGCACAAAGCTCTTGAAGCACAAGTGGCATTGATAGGCTCTGATATTGGTATGGATCAGAACATGTCGCTTCATGTTGGCCAGAAGAGTGAATTCCCGGCCACAAATTCCACACTTGTGCTCCTTCACACCCTGTAAGAAAAGATAAAAATCAGAAAATTCTGTAGATGGAAAATTTTCTCAATAATTTGACCTTCAATACAGCAATTGTGAATGACTCATTCTGCATTAGCAAAGCAGATAATAAATTATTTCATTTTTACATGATTACTTTATTTGCTCAAGTAAGAGATTTTTTTTTTTTTTGCCTGGCAAATTCTTACAAGAATCTGAGAAGAAAAGGAACACAAAATGTAACCTTAATGAAATAATGAGGTTTGTTTCTGTCAGTAAGTTTACAAATCAATGAGAGACAGTCAGTAGTAGAGCTTCTCAGTCCTACTCTGCTGGTTATGTAAGGTATTGGTCAAATGTGTACACTAATTGACCAAGAATTGATGCTAGCCAGTTAAGGGACTACATTAGCACTTGCCTTTGATAACTGAACACCATTGGCTTCTAAAATAGGCATAGCCCTGTTTTGAAGAAAGCTATAGAAAATAATCTAAAGTAACTGAGAAGTAGTCAAGCAACATCATTAAATAAGGATAAATGTGTTACATTCAGAAACTGTGCATTAATGGAGCGATCCCATTTTATCTGATGTTTGCAGAGCATTTCTAATTACTTCTGTGCCATATAGTCAATTTACTAATGCATAATTCAATATTATTGCTCACACCCATGTGGTCTAACTGCCAGATGCTCAAAAAGACATTTAGATGCTATGAAAATCAAAGAATTTACCCCTACATATTTTGAAGAAGTGAAGAGCACAATTACTCTTCCTGCAGGCCCACATTATAAAGACTTGAAACAATCTCTACTTTTGTGCCAGTTAGTGGCTTTCACACTTTCACAGTTAATTGCAAAGCTAGAACTGTGAACACCAAAAGCGGCTTTAAGTGTCTGCCTGTCTGATGTGAGGCTGCATTTGGGCAGTTAAGTACTGTTAATTACGTTCACAGCTGAATCCACCTGCAGCTGTGGACAAAGAAGCAGAAGCTCTCTAAAGGCCCAGGGGCATTGCATTTCCTGTGACAAAAAAAAAAAAAATAAATGCCAAGTCTTAAAATAGTAGAATTTTGCATGGTAAATCCAAAGACCAGGGAATCTCCAGAAAGAGCAGAAATTATAGTTGCTGTAGTAGGGAAGAAAAAGCAAATGTGGAAGTAGAGGTTGTTGGTTTTTAAAAGAAAATGTGTCTATATGACTGAAATGCTGTAACTTTCAGTATTTTTAATGTTTTTCACATAAAACCCAAAATTCAAGTGTTAAAGGAAAAAGTATGCAAAACAGGAAGCAAATTTTTCTAAAATGTGTGGGGTTTTGTCTTGCCTGAACAACATTTTTGTAAAGGTGGGTAAAGCAATTTCAGACATTCTTGAATGGAACAGTTATATTTTTCCTATTTCAGAAAGTGATCTTTCTGGAGGTGTTCCAAAGCCTAACCTAAACTGACTCTGCTGTCATTGCTGTCACCAGTGGCAAGAGTGCCACTTGAGATGAATTGGCTGGGATTATGGACCTTCTTTTCCACTTTTATTAACTGACAGTCTGGATAACTTATGCACTAAGGGAAGTTTTTATTCCATTGGTTTTTTTTCCAGTAATGTCTCATTATAATGATGCTTCAAAATCTGTTGAGTAATAATATACTTTCTTTTGCTGCAGACATACAGCCTGTTACAAATCCATACTTTCTTCCCAACGAAAGAAGCAAAGCAATAGAGCTGGTTTCCAGTAGAAATTTTCTGCTAAACTTTCAGTAGAAAATTTCTGTTAATGTATAATGGGGGAGTGTTATACAGCTCTACAAAATTATGGTGTGTTACAGAGGGTCATTCTGAAGATAAAGCTCGGAGAGATGGGAGTCTAGTTTTGGGAAGCAATACAGGTGTTTTGGTCGGACTCTCACCTATCACAAAGCAGAGTTTGCGCGGGCTGTCTTTAAGACTGGCAGAGACATCCAGCTTCTACTGCCACCAGCGCTTGCTGGGGCTTTTCCTCTGCACAAAACTCTCATGCTGGCAAAAGGCCAGCACCAGGCTCAACTGGCCCGTCACCGTCTTTCCAAGGAGATGATACATACACGTGTGTCTTTAGTAGCCTGTAATCCCTGGGCGACCTTACGATGCAAGGTGAGAGGGTGACCTGAGCTGGCTTACCTTGTGAGTCAGGGAGTGCTGTTTGAGGTGGTGGGGCTGCACAAACTCCATGCCGCACTCGGTGCAGATGTAGGGGCGGATGTCTTTGTGCTTCATCATGTGGTTTTGTAGCTGGCTTGGGTACTGGAAGGTCTTATCACATTCAGTGCAATTATACTGTATAGGGCCACGGTGGGTTGTTAAGTGCCTCTTCAGCTGGGCCAGGGTCGGGAAGTCCAGACCACACTCCACGCAAATGTTCTCTCGGCCGCTCTCGTGCTTGGACTCGTGTGCTTTCAGCTCGCTGGGGTAGGCAAAACCTCTGCCACAGATCCTGCAGTTGTAAGGCTTGATGTCACTGTGTTGCATCATGTGCCTCTTAAGGTGACTGGTTTGAGTGAAAGCCTTGTGGCACACCTGGCATTTATGTGGACGAGTGCCCTGGTGTGTCAACATATGTGTGTGCAAGTGGCTCAGCTGCTTGAAGAGCTTGCCACATCGGGTGCAAGCATGTGGCTTAATGCCACTGTGCCCCAAGATATGGGTTACCAAATTGTACTTGGATGTATAGGACTTCTCACACATGGGACATTGCCAGCGTTTCTGTTCACCCCCTACATCAACATAGTAACTGTCATCTATTTGAAGGTTGACATCTACTCTTTCCACTTTCTGTTTATTTTCACTACTTTCTTTTACTTCAGCCCGCTTGAAGGATGGCTCTGGAGGTCTTTTCATTTGAAAGGGGTTCCTGAAATGAAAGTTTGGTGGCACAATAAAAGGAAACATTAAGCTAGGGTGAACTTTAGGATAATAAGGGTAAGGAGCCTGCATGAATGCTGGGTTACTGGGCCATGCCATGTTAGGCTTCACTGGCTCTTGCTTAATAGGTTTGGCTCCAAAGTGCTCCAGAGTTCTGTAGAACTGAAAACCAAAGTTGCAGAGGTCAATCATCTGGGAACTGTACTTGGGCTGTGCCGGCTGTTGGAACACCAAGGGGAGACTGGAAGGGCCCATATCATTGCAATCTTCAGGCCTGTCTGGTGGTGATGAGGAACCCTCAAGAGCAATGGAAGGAGGCATTTTTGTTGGCATGCTCTTGCGTTTCCGAGACCCTCCTTCCAAGGACACTTGAAACGTCTCCATGTCTCCAAGAGGAGGAGGGCCATAGCGGAAATGTGAGAGGTGTGGTCTGAATTCTTCACCAAATGGAGTTGTTCTGTGTGGCTTTGGAACAGGGCTCAGTGGCTGCAGGCAGCGGGAGAAGGGAGAGGCTCGGGTACTGTCAACATTAAAACTCATTTCTTCATTCTTCATCATATTTGATACTTCTCTGTGTTGTCCAAAATCCTTAAAACAAACAGAAAACCAATTGTCTTTACTTCTTCCTGTTCTCCTGCATTTAACATTTTATTGTCTATTTTATTGTTTTGGAGGTTGTTAGGTTTTTTTAACTGAATGCAACTAAGGACATCTTAAGCCCATATAAGACAAAGGCTTTTTAAAGCAGAATTAAATTGCCAGTGGAGAACAAAGAAGCTTTGGTCTTCCTGTGGTAGAATTGGTGGGTTAAAGCAAGTTTGGCCCATATAACATCTTTGCAACATAAACATGGTGTACCATGATTCGCTATTTCACAGCTGAATCTCTATGGAAATGTTTCTGCTTAATTTAATTCATCCAGGCTATTTGTGGGCAAAATCCTGTCCTTGGCATACACTGGCTCTAAAAATTGGCGGTGCATCTAAAGGATATGGCAATACAAACAATAACGTGCACATTTATTATGGTTGTGACATGAAAAACCAAAGCCAAAAAATGTTAAACTTCTTTGTATCATTAACATGTGCTGCTGTGAGAGAAAACAATGGCCAAGTGATCTAAGGACACTGTGTACCATCAAGTTTTGCGCCGTGTTTCCTGGCTTCTCTCACTTTGTATTGTAATAATAAGGCGGAGATTAATTTATTTTCTTTGTTTTAATCCCAGTGATATTTACCTGGCAGATCTGAGGGAGGAAAGACTTTTGACAACTCTCCAAATTACATTCAATTTTATAGACTTAATCTTGGGATTTTTTGGTTTCTAAACAGGTGAGCAATATCTCCACTATAATTATAGAATTAATGTCAACAATCCCCTAGGTCTCCAGAACAATTTACACCCTACAAAGGCTCCAAGCCTTTCTAATGGTACAGTTTGACAGTGTGACAAGGCAGATTAATCACAGAGTCACAGAATATTCATGGTTTGAGATCATCAAGTCCAACCACAAAAAAAACTCAAAACAAAACAAAAATAACACACTCAAAACCACACCATACCCACCCACAAACAGACACAAACCAACAATCTCAGGCATTAGAGCATGCCCTGAAGTGCCATGGCTACACATTTCTTAAACACCTAATTTATAGTATCTAATTAATAACTGCCTTCTGGCAACATTTTATGTTCCACTGATCATACAGGGAACTTCTCCTGAATTTGAGGTTCATATATTAGTTATTAATTTTATCTTAATTAAGGCTGCTACATTTTGCCTTGGCTCTTGATGGATGCACTTATCTGCGTGTGTGTGTGTGTATCTGTGTTGTGTATCTGCATCTATCCGACGAGGTGGAGCTTTTGTTGGAAAACTAGACATATTTTCCAACCCAATGTTGATGCTATTTATAACATTGTTCTTGGAAATGATGGGTGGATAACATGAAGGTGGTTGAATTACTGAAGACACTCCTGTTTCTTTTTTGGGAAGCTCTGTGATGGATAAACCTCCTTCTAAAGATACATAAAAGTACATCTTTGTGACCTAGTTAGGCTGTGGACAAGAGAAGGCATCTTACAAACCTGCTTACAAACAGATTGCTTCCTTCTAACTGGGTAGACTGTGAAATTATCTTTGAGATACTATGTGAAACCAAAGGCTCAGTGAAAAAACTTTAAGATGGAAAATTTAGAGAAGTGTACAAAGAAGGAGCAGTAATTGAAGCAAAAATTGTAGGAACTCTAAAATGATGATTCAGAAAACACCTGTGGTAGCTAGTGGAAAAGACTAAAAAAATTGCTCACAACTGGGACAAGTACCTAATAATTACACTTTCAGTCCCTAGCTCACTGATTAGCAATATTATATATATATATATATACACCGTGTCCGTATATGCATATATATGTGTATATGTTCCATCAGAGAGAAGGGAAGTGTACATTCCATTCTGCTAAGTTTCCATGTCACTCTAACTCCCCGAGCAAAATAAGGATCAGCTAGATCTTGAAGACTTTTTGGTTACAAAGGCTTGACTTATTAAAAAGGAAGAAGGGGAAGGGAAACCTCTGAATAACAAGAGACTCAACTTGTTTAATTTTAATTCAGTTTAAGCAAAGTTAAACTCACACAATTTGAATATAAAATATGCCTGTAGACTAAAATTTTCCCTTCAAAATAGAGGCCTGTCCCTCAAACATCTTTCATCTTGTGTATATTTTTCTTTCCCAGCAACATGACTATAAAATGCTTCAGAAAGCCCATAGCAATTGAGAACCCAATTATGTTATTTACCGCTTTTGTTAGATTATTGAAATGCTGCCAAAAATATACAGAAGTGACAGTGAGTTGTGTCTAATTGCTTTCTTGCCTCTTGGCTGCTGCTTGCTCCCTTCTTCCATGCAAAATTTCAAACTTTCTGGAACACAGAGTTAAGGCAGAGGAGATAGAACTGCTTGAAATTACAAGAAAGAAATAATTTCCTTGCACTACTAACCTTTGGCTGCTTTCACTGAGCGTATGGGTTTATTCCATTGTCCACGGCTACAGACATCATGGGACCAAGCCTGCAAGGAAAAGCATTTAAACTGTCAGTGACCAGCACAAGAAGGGCTATATAATCCAAGAGAAGAGCACCTAAAAGGGGAGGGAAGCTACAGATTTAAAGTCTAAATATGGATCACCTTGCTGCTTATTTTTTCCCCTTCAATCTGCCAAACCCCGTGATGTAGAAATTAATTGACTAAAGATTAAATGCAACATCTCTTCTCTTGTCCTTTCGTTTTTGCAGCAAACTTGCGCTAATTTGAATGGAGGCATAATCTTCACCTTGAATGAAATTTAATTCCATAAAATGGGAGTCCTGAGGAAACATAGAAGAGACTGCATATTTGACCATCATGCAAGAAATAGTTGATGAGCATTCCCTTCTTCTTTAAATAACTTCAGAAGACAACTTTCAAGCTTTTAATCACACAGTTCCTCAATAATTTTGTTCTATCTGACTGGAGTAGCTGATCTCATTTTAATACTTAAAAATAAATAAGGGAGGATAAATCGAAGAACTTCTGTTTTAGATGTCTCCCAGGGGGCTTTTGTGTTTCCCACAGAAGCATTTTAAAAATTTTTTCTTTCTTTATCACTTAGTATTTAAAATGCAATGCTATATAGCACAGCAGTGTGTGATTCTAAATGTTGAGGTTAGTTTAAACCTGGATAGACATTAAAAATTCTAGCTTTTATCAGTAGTATTTCAGTTCTTTGGTTTTGAAAACTTGGTCTTGAAAACACACTAGATGGAGGTTCCCATGCTGCATTGGTACTTAAACATAAGAAAATAAACTAAACCCAGCACTCTAAAGCTTATTAAAAAGTTAATTTCTTTAGAACAGACAAGCATCATTACAGTTCCTTTGTCTAAATAATTATATTTGGAAACTCAGTATTCTGAAAAATAGAACCACAAATCAGCTCTTTCCCTGACCTTTCAGAAAAAGAAAAGAAAGGTTACAGCAAGTTCAGATAGTTGTTGAGGTATTTCCAAAATAGAATATCTATGCAGCAGCTAATAACGTTGTTGAGTTAACTTCCATGAAAGAGGAAGAGACTTTAATGTAGAATATGAATTACCATTTACTTTCTCATTTCCACTCATCATATTTCTACAAAGGATTTTTAAAAGTATGTAAATCATGCCATTCAGTCTACACACATTGTTACAGTCTCCAGGTAATATTCAGTACTGAAGCCAACAGCAAATTTTCTTTAGACTTCAGTAGAACCAAGATTCTGCTTCCCATCTGGGTGCGCCTTCTGTCTATAGACTAATAATAAGCCCAGCCATAAAAAATGTGAGGTTATGAAGTTTCTCAAGCTTCAACACTGATTGCTACTGTTTTGATTTTGTCCTTGGGCAGTACAATGATAAAACCAGAAATGAGATCAAGATGAGTGAAAGCGATATGTACTCTTTGGCAAAGGAAAACAGGCTACTTCATTAGGCATTTAGGCTTGTGTTTGTGACTTCAGAAGACGACAAAATGGAGGAAAGTGTAGGAAGTCTAAAGGTGTCTGTACAGGCTGAACAGCTTCTCTCAACTGGAAGAGAGATTGCACGTTTAACTGAATGTGTATGACTGTAGAAACCATGCCCTGTAAGAGCACATTTCTGCCCTCCTCTTGGGTCCCAAAATACTGGCGTCCATAAGGAAAGAACAAAATCTAACAGGTGTTTCTGAGTTGAATGTGGTGAGGATCAGTGACAAACGACACAACATTATATTCCTTCAGCTAAAGTTGAGAGCTGGAGAGTTTCAGACTTACCGAACAACTTGCTGGGTTTTTTCAGTTACTGAGTTTTGTAAACTGTGACTGTAGGAATGATCATGATTATCTTAATAGGTTTAATGGGATCTCCTACATTCACTTGCACTTGCACAAACACTTGCAATAGGTTTGGGGTTTAAATGTATTCAGTCATACAGCTGATGAACTAAGCACCAAATTCTTTACCTAGTTTTCACCCATTTGATTTTTATGCAAAACTTGCATCAGTTTCAGAATGTGACAAAAGAGGCTTTATTATCATAATCTCATTTCAGCAGCAAAGCAGCCTTCTCTACAAAATCTATGCTGCTTTGAGTTATTTGTCAGACCTTGAAAATGCCAGAATACCTGTACAAACATAAATGTATCCATTACTGGTAAACAAGTATTTTCAGTTAGTTCTGAGCTCTCCTTAGCATTCTTCCTGTTAATTTCTCTCAACGCTACCATGAATACTCTATAAACCTCTGTTTTCTTTCTCTTCCACTTCTTTTCTGCTGCCTCCAGTGTGTGAGTGAAATCCTGCCGTTCCCCATTTCTTTTTCTGTTAGGAATTTCATAATTCTATACTGTTGAAAAAAAAATCATGTGGATGTTTTTAACCTGTAATTTTCAAGTGTATCTTGTCTGATTTGCTGCTGTTATGGACTCTCTTGATTAAATGGTTGGACCATATGATAATAATGTTCCATCTCTGTAAAATCCATGCATGAGCTTGTCATTTGTACAGTCAGATTTTTGTTTGTAAGTGCTGCTTTAGTGAACAACAGAGAAGCTCTAAACTCACTCAAAAGATCTAGAGTTGTTTCAATACTAGGTTCACTAGGTACTGGTTGAAACTGCCATTGTTATTCAATAATGGATTATTATTATTTTTTTTTTTCAAATTAAAGCATTTTATTTATTCTAGGCTTGAGTGGCTATGGTCATTAGAGGAGGGTAGACGCTAAAAGAACATGTTCATATCCATACCGAAAATTATCTAAAATCAGTGTCAACACTGCTCTATTCTTTAGAGAAGTCCAGGCAAAGTAGGTTTTCTGTCTATGTTCTCCAGGCATAAATATCCACATTTTAAGCGCACAAATTTGAAAAATGAACTCCATTAACATACACTGATTAACATTAACTAATACACTCAAGCTGAGTACACAAACTGAGTGTATGTTATATATGAACTGGGTATATATTAATAGACCCAAATCAGCATCGAATTCCTTATGCTACTTTACTTGAAGCTAACCTAAAAAATGGTTTACATTTTAAATTAAGAGAACACTTTTTCTGTCACAGTGTGGAGCCTGGGGAAAAGATAAATTTGGGTAATTTTGCAAATTACCTTGCAAAAATAAACATGGATTTAGAGAAAGTGTCCAAAATCAATGAGTGCAAATACTGATTAGGGAGA
Organism: Scolopax mira; assembly: GCA_004320125.1. Lineage (NCBI taxonomy): Eukaryota > Metazoa > Chordata > Aves > Charadriiformes > Scolopacidae > Scolopax > Scolopax mira. The sequence goes on along the minus strand of BJBW01006140.1, from coordinate 109,914 downwards.
CACAGATGTTGGGGAAGCCTTCAAAAAACAGACCTGAACTGGGAATAATGGCCTTTTCCAATATCATTTATAAAAGTGCTTCTTTTCACTCTCTCACATGCATGTACACCTGGTGTCAAATGAAGACCATGATTGAACTATGCATTTAATTGTCTTCTGAGATAAGGCTTCTGGTCCCATGCCTTTTATGAGACAGATGTGTCTGCTTAAATGGAGAACACTATCAAGATAATAATAATGCCATAAATATTTCGCTTCCCTTTTTAGATTACCATCATTAATAGAATTGGAATTGTAAACAAGTAAACAACTGTTCATGAAAATGATCTGGAATGACTGAAAATGAGAAGTGGAGCAGATCAGGTTTTTTCTTCCTACATTAGTATGATAGTACTGAGGAGCTCGGTGTCTTTTCACTTCTCCCTGGGAAATTACCTTCATCTGCGGTATCAGGCTTCAGGATAAAACTTCTTCTTTCCATCAACAAATGTGGGTTTTACTCAGCAAATGCTTGATAAAGGAAAACTGATAGCCTTGGTAACTCTTCCCAGGGCCTAATCAGAGCTCACTAAGACTTATGGAAAGACTACCAATAGACTGTGAAACTAGTCCTTCACAATTCTCCTTTTATTTGTTAAGTGTTCTGTGGTTCAATTAGTTATGAACCCATCAATGCCATGACCAAAATTCGATGCTTTTGACAAATGTGTTGTATGCATATGGAAAAAAAATAACTTATATTTCTGAGGATATGTTAACAGATGATAGCCTTTGCAGACAACCTTAATGGAAATCATACAATTACACACCTAAGAAAATTAATTGATTCAAAAATCTGACACATTTAAGCAGTTTAACATGACAGACTAAACAGATGCAACAAGCAATCAACTTCCAAATATATTTCACACATTAAATAATTTTTTTTTTCTTCACTATTTTGGCATGTCTTCCTTGCTTCATGTTTGAAGTTTGATCATTTTCGATATTCCTTCTGCTTTAAGGGTTTTCCTATGCAATGTAGCTGCATTAATAACGTCTGGGAAATGACATAACTATGAAGAAATGGGTCTTATCTCAGAAAACTCTGAAATAGAAATACTCTTCCTGCATTGCCTTCATTATTTCCAAATTTTAACATTTAAACCTGCATCATTCTTGGTTGATTTTAGCTAGGAAATAAAGAAATATACCCATTTTCCTGGGTTTCACTGTCTCTGGAGTGGCTTTTGGAATTATCTTCAATATATGTGTAACCTGGTTTTGTACACAGTTTTCAGGGAGAAAAGCACTGTGAGCACTTTTACAGGAGTATAGTTACTTTGGTATTTCTTGTGGTATAGCAACTGTTTAAAATATATCAAAGTGAATGTACATTCACTTCTCCATAACTTATGGATCATTTTTGTTTCGATACTTCTTGAAAGTGTTAAACTAGATTCTGAGATTTCCTTCACTGGAAGTTTGGAGCAGTCACACCACCCACCTTGCCAAAGCCAGGACATCATTCATGGCATCAGATGTGCTTATAGAGTTGTTTATGGCAGAATTTGCTTTTCAATGGTGTCATTGATTAGATCAAAAATAAAAATATAGCTGGTGCTATAGTGAGGTAGGTGTCAATATTTTCCTTCTCACCACTATGAATGCTATGTTCTCAGTTTAGCAAAACAGTTTGCTGTCCCTCTAGTCGCTTTTATGTGTGCTCTGTCCTTAGCAAACACTTTGCTATCATTTTCACTACTTTGCTGCTACCTAACAAGTCAGTTGGCTGCAGGTCACAGAGCAGTATGGCTGGGTTAACCACTGGACATCTGCAATAGGTAATAGCCCTCACAGCACTTCAGCCTCACAGACTATTCCTAGTTGGCTCAATGTATGTACAAAGTGCTCTTTGAGTACAGTTTGGGCTTGCTGCTGGTTTGGCTCGTGAATTCTCCTTTTCTTGTCCTCCTTTCTCCTTTTTTGTCTTTTTTCTTCCTCTTTGTGAATTTTTTTAGTTCTTCTCTTATGTTTCCTTCCCCCTTCACTTCTCTATTCCATCTGTGGTTCATTCCCTCTCTGCTTCTCTGTTCTATCTGCTAAAATGATCAACAACACATAGACAACACATAGATAACCTGGATAATGAAGTGGATATTAAGTCCAGAGACTCTGAAGTGTTATCTGTTTACACAAAGTGTCCCCCCACTCCACCCCCAGGACCACAGCTACATATGGGAGCCTGCAAGGCACAGCAAATTATTTGGTCTAAAAGTGTGTAAGAGAACAAAGATTACACGTCCTCAACTGAGCGCCTCCACCTGCCTGATTCACTGGTGCCGACAGGGAATTCAAGGCTGCTCTGGGGTGGGAAGGAAGGGGAGGGGGCACTGCCATTGGCTGGCAGATCTCTGCCTCTGGGTAGGTCCACAGCGCAGCTTTGCTCCATCTGCCCTCAGCAGGGTGGGCTCTGGCCCAGCCTCTTGCCTTTCTTTTTCTCTCCACAGAAACATGCCAAATATAACCTGAAACAGAGCTGTTGGTGAGGTACAGGAGGATGTAAAACCAGAGGTATCAGCTCAGGCTAGTAGTGTAGCTAACCCAAGATACCAATCTTGTGAAGAATATAAGAAACAGGAAAGAATATCATGACAACTTTCCAGTATGGTCTTCAGGTTTTCAGCTGTCTGTGACTCAGAGGTTTTCTGATTCAAAGATGTTGCATTCTGGTGTTTTGGGTTTTTTTGTTATTCCATAATAATTAATGGGGATAATAGTTATTTAATATAAAAGTCCAAAGACAACTGTTTCTTGTGGGCTGAGGGGTATATGAAGATAGGTACTGTGTCCCAGAGAAGTAAGATATCTCTGAGTGCTTTAATGGAGGTTCTTGTACCCTCCAGGATTTAGAGACGAGCTAGGGCAGTGGGAGCCACACTGTACAGGAGGAACACCAAATGCCCACCTACACTTCTCAACGTACCTTTCCCTTAAACCCTTCTATATCTTCTCCTAAAGTCCCCTGAAACTCAGGTGTACTGTAGGTTATTTCCTTCACGCATCACATTCCATGTCCCCACCAGCTCTCTGAACAGCTGCTTCAATTTCCCCCATCTTTCAAAACCGTTATTTTGCTACTGTAAAGCTGGATCACTTTTGCTAATCACCTTTTAACTACATAATCTTTACTGGCTAGGTTTTTTTAAATGTACAATGCCTCTCTCTTTCTCTATCTCTCTCTTTTTTTTTATTTTAATCAAAAGATAAATACATTCATATTCTGAAGAGAAGTTTGGAGGATAAGCAGAGGTCAACTATTGCCTCAAGCAGGCTAATCGGTGTGTGGCACTGGGATGCTTTTGAAGGCAATCCTGTGTTCATGTCAGGAAGAAATTGTCTTAGGTCCACCAGACTAGTTCCACCTGTTCACCTGTTTTGAAAAGAAAACAAAACTACAAGGCTGAGCACTGAGAACTGTTGTCCAGGAAATGAGTACGGATCTGAGTTTAGGCTGAGGATGTGCTTTAACAAATTGCACTCACCCATACTGGGCTGTAAGTCCCTTTTCTGGACCTTTGGCACTGCAGAGAAGGGGTTACAAGGCAGAACGAGCTGAAAGGAGCCTGATGCCATAGCCAAGCCAAAATACAATCACTCTGGAGGGTGAAGTGCCTTTAACTTTCAACAAACCTGGAGAAGCCACACCTGGAGGGGGGCCCAGACCCATTTCTAGAATTGATGGAGCCTGCAGCCCCTGACTATCCCATCCAACTTCTCTCTGCTTCTTGCCCCTTGTCACTTGCATTTTTGTCTGAGTAATGGCCCAGCTCCAGCCAAAGGAGAGCAGGGTTGCCCTCACAGGCTCTGGTTAGGGTACTCCCTTAAGAGGCTAGAGATATGGGTCCAAGTTCCTCAAGGGGGAGAGAGAAATGAATCAAAGTCTCCCACCTCGTGTCTGTTATATTTTGCACTGAATTTGGTGTTGTTTGTGTATATTTATCTTCCTGTAAATATTCTTACAGGACTAGTCCCCAGGAGCATTTGGGCATATATATGCCCAAATATATATGCCCAATATGTATACTGAATTTCCAGACCCTGCCCAGAGTTCAGGGCTGACAAGGCCAGATTGGCTATGATGGCAACATCAGGAACATGTACAGTAGCAGAGCTTCAAATGTGCAAAGTTTAACCCGTGCCACAGACCAGGTAGAAATGTAATGTGATCCTGCTCTCACTAGTTATAGGAACTAACCATAGGTTGGCTAACTCAGCTAATTATTCAGTGAAACAATGGCTATCATTCATCCTAAGTAACTGTCCTAGTTCTCTCCCTGACATCATCCATGTTGTACTGACATCATTATGGAAAACCTGAGGTAGATTTGGGATTTGGCTGTTATGAGGTGATATCAATAAGAAAAATTTCTTCCTTTTCTTAAATGGATAAGGAGCTCTCATGTTAAAGGCTGGAACCATGGATGTGTCCCTGCCTTTATCAAGTATGTGGAGTCACTTTAATCACTGTTTATAGAAGTCCTATCACTCCATCCTTGTTTCCTGTCTACTTCCCTATCTGCCCCTGCAAATTGAAATAGTACATTTTTGGCACCACAGGAATCCTATGTATTAAATGGTTTTTCCTCTGGAAAATTATCTAATAACACTAATAGAGTTTTAGGATTTCTTTTACTTACCGTACACATATTATAAGAGACAGGGTGAACAGAAGAATAAAAAAACAATGTAAATATAAGAAAGAATCTGGTAGTAATATAGTAGTATTGAATAGGGTTCAGAGTCCTTGAAAGAACACTTTGGACATAGTCTTTCCAACTATAAAGAACAATCATTAAACACTATAGACTGAAGCAGAGACACAGGGGTTTTGAGATTGTAAGGTACTATTGTTTTAAAACAGAGCTATGCAGAACACCCAAAATTAGAACAATCAAAAAAGAATGCCCTTCCATAACCCTCATGCTGTCCTGCTTGGGCTGTTGTTTTGAAAGTAAACCTTTCACTGGCATTCATGACCTTTAAAAAGGAAATAGATTGAGCTTTCCTTCCTACTGTAATCCCAGTGTCATTATCACCTCTATGGAGGCTAGCGATCTCCTGCTATCTTAAAGGGTAGCTAAGGGCCACCTGGGTTTTTCAAGCACACTGGCACCCTTGTATACCATTAGCAGTTAATTCCGCCTTCTGAGCATTGCATCCGTAAAACAACAGGTATCATCTCAACAAAGAAAATACCATGTAAAATGAGCACGTATGCCTGGAGAAAAGCTGACTGAGAAGAGGGTGGTATGGGAGAGTTTTCATATTAAGTCTTCAAAACAGGGTAGTACTTTAAGGAAATCTAGTTTTATTTAAACATGGGGGAGTGTTATTAGCCTTCAGCAGGACCACTGCATTCTGCATTTATTTTGCATTTAATTCTTTGTTTCACATAATTCAAAACTCATAGTGAAACTGAAGGTTTCTAAAGAGGTAGGTAACCTGTGTTCCAGTAAGACATGTTGTATCCTACAGGAACTGAAAGAAGAGGATTTCATCCAGAAACTGACAGAATTAAGAAAAATGTATCTGCTCCTGAACACTCCTCTTGGTGTCCAGTTCATTAAAAGTAATTAACAGATTGTGTTTTCCTAATCATTTTGGAAATATGAATAAATTTTATTTCAGCTGAAGTCTGAGCATATTTCTTGCTGGAAAAGCGGCTTGGCTGAAAAAACTGATTAACCCCTATTAACCTCTATTCTCACTTGCAATTTAGCTGGTTCAGTAGTGACTTTGACATTTCTCTCTGAACAGAGGTTCAATAGGAAACACAGTAAAGAAACTAGAGATGTCAGTGTCATTCCTAGGGAAACACTGTGTTCATTCCATTGATACACAAATAGAAAAAAAAACCCCTAAGAACCACCAGCAAGGAGACAGAGTTAAAAATGGCTGTTTACTGGGGCATTGGGGGAAACTACTTCTTATATGTCTGCACCATGATTAGGAAACACTGGCTTCCCAGATTGCCAGAGCATAAAATCTGTGTTAAAGCATTGAAACTGTGCTGCATGTGTACTTACTGTTCAGAAAAATTATTGCCTTCACGTATATCTCACGATTGCATTCAAATGAGGGTTCATTCCTTAAAATCAATTTGTTTTGTTTAAGGATAAATGTGCTTAGGTCTTCAGTTCCAGCATAAAATGACATTTTTTAACTGATCATTTGAAGTGCCTGCAAGGAAGTAATTTCAGATAACTTCCTCTCTGACTTTGTCCTTCACCTGTGATGCCAAACTTGAATATTCTTCTTGACTGAACAACAAAAAAATAAATGCTTTCCTACTCTGAACTCCAAAAAGCATCCTGAATATTATTTTGTTAACTTCTAGAAAGCTTTAAAAATAAGCATTAGTTTGTTGCCACTACTAAAGAACATCTTAAATTTAAAATAAATTTTATATTGCTTCTATGATTTTGATCAACTGGGAATAAAATCTGTATGTAAATCAACTAACAGGGAGAAATTCTTGAGGCTAATTATTTTTAACTGAAACAGATTTAAAATGTCAGTTTTAGTGAATTCAATAAACTAGCATAAGGAGTGGGAATGGCAGCCCAGACTTAGTCAAATGTCATCAGCAGATACTGGAACAGAGACTAGAACTACAAACAAATGAGAAATTACTTTTTGCCAAATAAATATTAAAAAAAAATAAATAAAAGCGAAAAAAAGAATAAAGAGAAAGAGAAGAAACTTAACATAATTTGAAATCTGAAATTTTGAATATTTCCCAAAACACGCTAGTGCTGCTCCTTCTGTTAGTGATGCCAAAGGCTTTGGATAATATCTCAGATTTTCATGACAAGAAAAAGGAAATTTAAAAAAAAAAATCATCCAACTACCATGACTCTAACTCATGACTAACCAACCAGCAATATAAAAAGAATATTTTTTTTAAAAAACCCTTATATATTAATATAACGTTTTCTCTCAATTCCCCCCCTCCACCCCCACCCCACTTCTATTCAGAGCTTTTTCCTGGAAAAATGCCAAGTGCCACATACAAAGACCTGGAATATTTGGTAGAAATTATTGCCGTGTTTTGGGGGAAATATCAGGCAAGGCTGTGGTAGGGGCAAGGGGACATTACCCAGAGGATAAATAGTGGTGTGATGTCTGTTCTGACTTATTGTCCTAACCACATTCAGTGCCTTCCACTGAGTGGCTGTTCATGCTTTTTTCTCTGTGTCTGTGTGTTTTCATAGCATCCTGATAGCTACCTGCAGACATATAAAATCATTCTGGAAACCCTGGTGATTTCATATTTTGAGTGCAGCATTATGCAGAAAAACTGTTTGATATAACATTTATGCCCGTGTGATTCCTTGCTGTGCTGTTCCAGAGAAAACATTTTCCTACATCTTTACAAATACAGAGGTTTGGTTTCTGGTAAACCTTTGAACACATTGCTGTCAACTTGCTCTTTCAGGAGGTCTTCTACAGTTTTCTGGAATTCCTGTCAGAGGACAGAAGTTTTGGACAAATAGAGAACATTCTCGATAGCTTCAGAAACCTGCACTAGGGAACCAACCCAGTGTGAACTGGTGCCTACCAGATGGTTCTAACAAGTTCTGCTGTCCTTAGAAGCTGAGAGGTGCTCTAAAAACAGGTCATCCCTCTCCTTTTCACCTCCTGATACTGTTTTCATTGGACATGTATTATGAATACTTTTAAGAAAATAGTAGACAGGTAGACAAATATCATGCTACCTGGAAGTCCTGTATGAAAGACACTCCCTTTTCAAATAACACTTTCAAAAAATTTTTACCTTGAGCTGAAACACAGTTTGCTTTAGACAGCACCTCATAGAGAGCAATAAACCTGAAATAGTAACAATATTTCAACTTGTTCTTCCCAGATATCTTTAGAGTAGCTATATTTAAGTTTGGTTTAAATCTCATGTATTGGGTGTTGGTTAGAGCACATACTCCTTCCAGTTTACAAAGTCTTGAGTTGCAAATCCAGCATAGACACCTCCAGAAAACATAAGGTCTTTCATCACTGCAAGAAGAGTCTAACAGCTACATTGCAACCTAACCAGAGAGGGTTAGGGCTTTTGTGCAGCCAGAAATAGCGACAAACCAGCAAAGAGGAAGACTGGAAGTCATCTTCTCCCTCCCAGACAACACACTTGTGGGTTATCAAAGGGCCTGGTGTCAGAATAAGCTGTGCCCTGAGAAGGGCTCCCATCCCAGAGCTGGTCCTTCACCCTGGGAGCACCACCCTGCAAAATTCTTTCCATGCGGAGAAATTAGGAGGTTCTATTCTTCATCAGTCCGCCAGACAGAGGAGTAATGCCAGCTTGCTGTGCATTAGTGTTCTTTTAGTACGGCATTGTCTAATAATAACAATTTAAAAAGTATGACCCTTCCCATAGACTTAGCTTGCAATTTCAAATGAGTTGTCATTTTCTCTAATTCTGTAGTGAAAAGTGGTGTTATCAACTTTTACTTTGTAGCTTTTTGTAATTAAACGAACCTTCAGGTTCATTAAAAATTTGTATTTTTCAGTGTTCCCTGAATTCTAGTGTGGCCAACAAGCATAATCAGCTGGAAAATTGACTGTCTCCAGATTTACTTTTTATGAATATTGGCAAGGGGAAAATAGGTTTTCGGGAAACACACTTTTTTCTCTAAGTTTTTTCTTTTAAATGGCATAAATTCATGCATGCCCACAAATCAGAAGGAAAATGTGTCAGTGTTTTAGCTTTCACAGCAGAAGAGGGGGGGAAGAGAAAGTAACAATAAATTTTTGTCATCCTTCGTTCAAATAATTAATAACGTGTTTTTTCCAACATACAATGCAGGAAATAAGGAGTGAATGTACAAAACAAACAAACAAACAAACCAATATTCACTTAATTTCTTCCCATAACCTTCAGAGCATTAAAACATTTTCTTTTAATTATTACTTAGCTTAAATGCTTCCAATGACATTCGAATTCTTTACAATATATAAAACGTTGGTTTAGAAGGAAAATGCTGTTTTGCTGGTCAAGTTTCATACACTAGTATGAAACCATTTGTTTTACAAAAGCAAGTCACAAACATACTAAGTTTTAAAATAGCTAAAACAAAGATTAGATAATATTTTTCATTGGATCATTTGTATTTTAGAAGCTGGGAAAGAAGGGCTAGTCCCTGCCAGATAGATGTGAATAAAAATCAGACATCCAACATGCAGTTCAATACGTGTTTTAAATAATCATAAGTATTAACTTAGGCCTCTTCACTGGATGGAAATGTGAAAATCATCTATAAAATTCCACTGCATTTTAACAGCAATGAAGGCATGTGGTCTCAGTTTCGGAATATCAGTCTTTCACCAGAAAAAGGATAAATCCAGGTTATCTTTTTTCCAGACTTCTTTCTTTCTTTTTAAAGGCCTGAAATTATTTGTCTCTTTATAATTCTATCTTTTCCAAGCTGACTTTCCTTCCTTTTCAGCGGTCGTCTGGGATAGTAAACTAGAACGAGGAAAACTGCTGCATTTAAGACGAAAATCCTGATTTGGTTTTAACCGTGGTCTATTTTTAAAAAGCAGTTGGGGTATAAAACAAATTAATAATTCTACAACTATCTGTAGCAGTCTACAGAGCGGTTGTAAGGTCTGTTTGAAGAAGCAGTTTGTTTCATTAGATCAATTACTACTGGGGAAAATGTGTTAGCGCTCAAAGCTATGCATCGTTTCTTATCAATAAGTAAGAAGCTACTATTCCTTATACCCTTTTGCCTGAGTTGTGTTCTTAAACCATGGCTGCAGATAAACCTTTACTGCTTTTATTTCAGGGGTGGTCTTCTGCTGACATGTCTGGCTGAGTGGAATGGTCCATTCAGTTAGATGTCTTTCTGCATCATCAAGCCTTTGCAAAATCAAATGCTGGAAGCAATATAAGGGCTATCTGGGGCAATCCATACTCTTCTGCCTCTGTATACAAGGCTGGTCTTGGGTTGCTATCGTGATTCACCGCATCGTGCTTCTCCCATTCTAAACACTGCATGTCTATCTGGCGCTACCAGAAACAGCACCAAGAAGATATGCCAGTATGTTGCCACATCATGCTTCTCAGTCCACCAGTATCTTCTCTGCATCCATATCTGTCCTACGTAAGGCTCTTATTGAAGTGCTTGTTTGAAACAATGCAATAACAATTAAAAACTCCTTGAAATTCAAAGAATCAAATTACAGATGCTAAACTGTTACCAGCAATGTAACTCAGTGCTACTATTCTGCAACCAAAACTCAAGTTCTCAACAGTTTTCACTATTAAACAGGCTGTTCCTAAATGTAAAAAGGGAAATGACACTTACAGAAAGACTCCTGTCAGTTTCTATGCTTCTGAATCAGACCTGTTAACTAGGAATTTCCATGGGCTACAACTTACTTCTGTAACATCTTTGCCATGATTGATGTAGGTTTTTGGGGTTTTTTTCAGAACAAAAGCAAAATCTGTCTTTATTTTGATTTGATTCAGGACAAATCAAATGGAAATCATAGCTTTAAAGAATTCTCTGGAAAAATACATACACACTGAGTGACCTTTTACATATGCTATAAAATAAGGCTCTAAGCAATAGAAGCAGTAAGACCTTAATCAAAATAAACAGACCCTCTCCCTTTTTATTCTTTACTTATTGCTTCGATTTATTTTATTAATTTTTTTACAATGTTGAGGCGAATAATTGAAAATAGGTTTCACAAATATTTAATTTGTGCCATAAACTGGTAGTAGATCTGCACTCAATCCAGCCGCAGACTATACCCTTCTGCTTTTAAATATCTCAGCAATGTGGGTTATGGATATCACATCAGCTGAAAATCTCCTCTTCCTGACACCTCAAGGAAGATATTAGTTGAGTTACAAATTGCCACTATACTCAATCATATTGCACTTATCACAGCAATAAATCATATAATGTGAAAACAAATAAACTCCAAATGATTGCAAAGATGTATTATTTTGAAGAAAAAGTAAACCCAATAGGTGAAATCTAAGAATGAAGTTCAACATTCAAAGTATATTTTTTACTGTCAAATTATTAAACATTCCTCTAAAATTACTTTTTCTGTGTAATTATTACTGGGGAATGGGTTTTTAAGTAGCATATACTGCTTTTGGCCCCCTACTATGAATATGAAGACATTCTTTTATTTATGTATTTCAGATAATCTCTCGGAGAAATAATTTATCATATAAATGATCCAAATCAAGAATACATTAATGATTAGTATGTTCTGAAACAAAATCTATAATTTAAGACTACGACTGGCTCTTACCTATGTGGTAGACTGAACTTCTGAACTGCCCAGATCAAATCTTACCAGTGATTGATTGCAATCCAGACTAACACTCTATAATTTGAGCAAAATACCACTACAAACACAGAGCTTACATATTTTTTTAATGTTCAGGAGACCTCTTTACTTCTCATTTGAAGTAAAATGTAGTTTTCCAGGTGTGTGACATATAACTGTCAAAATCCTATCCAAATCATCTCTTTGATTTGAATCAATATTTAGTCATGTAAAACATAAGCCCAGATATCTCGAGCAAAATATGTCTGAAGCTGTTTTCATGGCAACATCTGGCATTTCCTTGCTATTAGCAGAGAATTCTTTGTGGGTTAGGTATAATGAAATAAACCTAATAATTGGTACCAAACTAGACCAAGCTGCAACATCAAGCTACACAGTTAGAGAAAGAAGTTATTTCCACCTCCTTTGGCAGAACCCATCTGCTGCTCCTAAGCGAAGGAAACCTACAACTTACCCAGAAATGGGGCTGAATTTGGGGTCGGTTGCTCCATCCTATGGAAAAACTTGCAGAGAGACAGCAGATGGAGGGGGAAGAAAATCCTTTCCACTAGTTGGCTCAGTGAGGGGCGGTGGGAGCAGGGGGCTGTCCGGGGGCAGAAGCGCAACCCAGGTGCCCGGGTGGGAGTGGGAGTGGGAGCGGGGCAGTTCGAAGTGCCTGCCAGCCCTCTGCCATGCCTGCCCGCCATTTGGAGCATCCTGCAGAGGACCCTGCACTTCAGAGGGCTGCAGCTTGAGGAAAGACTGGATCAGAAGGTGACCAAGCTCTCCTGTTGCAGTGAAATGGATAGCTGTCCAAATTCTTCCCTCACCCCTGCATTCTGCTTTTATAAAAGCAGGGCTGGGGGAGGAAAGGGGGAGTTTTCTCTTCTGATATTTGAAACGTGCTCTTGCAATCACTCATTTTATGTGCTACTTCTGATACATTTATACCTAACATAAAAAGTATTACTGGCATCTACAACAATGCAAACAACACATAAAAATTTGAGTACATCCTATTACTGGTGCTGGTGATGAGCCTCAGTGTTGTTGTATACTACACAATGTGAACTTGTTCTTTTTTTTTTTTTTTTTTTTTAAGTGAGAACCTGGAATTATCTTACTATGTCTTAAATGTCACTGTTCCTAGACTGATCATATACACAGATGAGTAGAGATAAACATAAACACAATACGCATTGCAGGGAAAACAAAGCCCTAGTAATTCTTCTCCCACTATAGCACAGGTTGGTGGGTTGGAGCAGACTTCAGTAGTGGCAAATGATATATGAAATACATCAATCTGCATGTGACACAGCTTCTCTCTATTTCAGCAATGGCCCATTGAATCTTACTGAAACATTCAGGATAAAGTTAGTGAAGTTTGTAACGAATTCTGGTAGCAGAAGCCGTATATGCAAAATTCACAGAAGATTATGTCATGAATATTACAAGCCTGACTGGAAAACACTTTCTTGCCTGAGTTGGTTAAGCCATTTGCAATTATTGTCAGTATCTAAAAACCAGACTATCGGCATCTATAGCATAAATATATTGCTTCTCAATGCATATGGTTATTATCTTTTTACCCGTTAAGTGTGTATCTGATTAATGCCTTTTCTTAATACAAAAGCATAAATATTGCACTTCTAAAGCGTTAACCATAAAAGCATTTTTACTTAACTTACCAGTTGTTGAAGCTGGAAGGAGTCTTGCCCTAAACTCTCTACCTGCTCTCATGTTGGTAATCTCTGCCTCTCTCTCCTCTCTCTCCCTCCCCCTGTGCAGAGATTGCAGTAAACTTAGAAAACTAGCAGGGACAGTGTTTCAAATGACTTAAGAAAGAGAACAGGAACAATCATTTCGTTCTCTTTTTTTCAGATGAGTACAGTACCTTCAGAAAGAAGGAAGGAAGGGAGGGGAGAGGAAGTCAACAACCCTTTGCTTTCCTGCAAAAAAATAAGGAAACAGCAGATAGCAATCTCATTTTCTCTCAAACAAAATGTTTGGAAAAATAAATATATCTGAACCAGAAGGAATTCCTCAAGTATTATATCTGCATTATTGGCTTCATAAAACCTACTTTACAGCTTGCTGTGTACAACTATATTAAAACAAATGAATTTCCAAAGTAGTGAGTAGAAATAAGACATCCATATCTTACACAGAACAATTGCAAAGATTATGCTTGCAAAGATAATGCAGGCTTTTACTCTAGAGAAGGAGCAATCATAGATATATACATGTATCTTGTTTCTGCAGTAATATAGGTACAAAAATTCCTAAAACATGTCTTTACTCGAATCACAAGCAAATAGCAAAATGGATATGTACAGAATGCTGTGAAATAAATAAAGGGGTGAAAAGGGTCACAAAAATGGTAAAAATCATATCTTGATATTGAAGTTGCAGTAACAAGTAATTTATCTCAAAGACTTGCACTATAGAAGGCATGTTGATTTACCCAGGCAAAAACAATGTGCTATGTTCTAGAACAGATTTTGTACGTTATTTTGTTTCTTTCTTTCCCCATTAAACATATTTGACAACCAGATACTGGCCAGCTGGCTGGAGTTATACTTGGGATAAGTTTAGCCCATTGTGCTCCACTGTGTTTTTGTTTGCTTGTGTTTTCCCCTAACTTTATCTGTCATCTAAAGTCTACTTATAACGACTAGATGCTCCTTTTTTCTTTTCCCACTAACTTCTTTTCATTCTAATATTCTTTGCAGTAAGCACCTTCACACTGCTGATGAAGCTGCATTTTCAGTTTCCCTTGTAATTTGGTTACCTAAGATGGGGCTGCTCATCAATAAGCAATTCAGGGTTGAGTTCTGTGAAAGGTATAAAACAGAAAGCCATTTCAAATGGCCCTCTCCTATAAACTGTGCGTCCAGACTTTGCTCTGGAAGCAATAGCTAGATGAATGCAGCTGAAGTAAATTGAGTTATTGCTGTAAATTCAGTGTTAATGGGAGGACAAGTTGGTACACTAACCCATAACAAGTATCATTTCTTTTATTGTACAATAATGAGAATTGATAAGCTGCAAGCCGCAATAAGAAGTAGCTCTTTGTCACCTGTGCTCCTTTGTGCGGTTCCTAGTGCTATTTCCAGAAGACATCTAACACTGATTTGGCTGTAGAGGCTTTCATTTTAATATCAAGAAACTGAAAGCTTTGACAATGGACATCAGCAGTTGACAGAGCAGCGCAGGTGATGTGAGTGATCCCTGAGTTTACAACGTCACCAGTGTTTCCTGAAACGGATAAAAGTTTAGCAGGAGGGTGAATTTTAAAAGCAAAAGAATGCAATGCACTTAGGGAATATACTGTAAACAAAGTCCTTGATGTTCCCTTGGGAATGGAGGCTCTAATCAAACAGATCTCCAGCACATACCAAGCACAAGGAAAGTAAAGAGGCATGAGAAGCCACCAAATTAATGTCAAATAGCTCAAAAAAATGTCTTTTGTTTTGAAATTGTTTTGCAAGGTCTTAAAGATGGTAGCAGCTTGCAGGCTTCTTAAGTTTGTTTTCTTTATTTATTTGCCTGGCTTTATTTGTCAGCTTAATGACACTGAAGACTGCTGTTATGTATCATTTTGCTTCTCTCCATTGGGAACACATTGCAGAAGCCTAGCTGAAAAGCTATACTGGCCAAGTTAGAATCATTCTTATGTAAGTTGCTGAGGGTATGTGATAGCCTGTGTAGTCCTCTACAGAAGACTTAACTTTCTTGAGGACTGCAAAGCTAAGAAGCTGTCCACAAATATCCACATGGCAGGACTTCGACAGGTCATAAGACTTTGCTATTCTGATTAAAGGGGGCTGTGAGAGCCCCTTACTTCACAAGGGGGCTAATCTTACCTGAGGCCCCATTGTCAACAGTATTTACAACACCCAAGTGCTCAGGACTTAGTTGCCTCATCCAGGGTCAGTTAAAGTAGCCTTGATGCTCAACGTGAGGCCACAGTATATTTGACTTGCTCTTACTTTTGCCAGTTTCTCCCAACTGCTGCCATAAAATCACAAGCCAAGGAGAAAGGGGAACTGCAACTGCGATTTACATGCCAGAAAAATACCTTGAAAAGTCACTGTCTGTGCAATTACTGACTGGAGAAATAAAAGTATGGCTGGAATCATCTGTGCAATTACTGACTGGAGAAATAAAAGTATGGCTGGAATCATCAGTATCTATAGTATGCAAAACAAGTCACAGTAAGTGGCCCTATTTATGATATTTACCCAAGTTTTAAGGAGCACATTAATCTGGTTTTCAGAACATATTTCTGGAAGAAATATTGGCCTTCTTTTCTTTTTTTTTACCTTTTCTCACTGTGCTATTACTAAAACAAAGCCACTAATACAATGTCAGAATGCCCCAATGCCAGAATCAATGCAGATAAGTGAACAACTTCAAGCTTAAGTGCTTCCCAGATCCAGAAGATAGTGTCTTGTGAGGAGTGCCCAGGAAAAAGAAACCTCTTGTGGTCACAGTCACGGTAAGTAATGAGGACCAGGAAGATTCCTCTAGCACCAGTCTTAATGACTAGACTGTATCTTCAACCAGACTGACATCTATGATGTTAAGGCCTTGATTTCTTTTGGTTCTTTTCTTCTTTCTTTTTTTTTTTTTTTTTAAATCCATTAGAGTATAAATTGTGTTTCAGAGGCTCTTTCCAACGAAAGCGGGGATGCTTTCCTATGTATTCAAAATAAGAATTAAATAAACGAGTTCAGCATGCTAAATATAATTCAAGCCTCTATCCAGCACAGAAAGGAGAGAACTGCAGAGGTAACTGCACCAGCATTAGTATTCCACTTCATCCTGAGAAAATGAGACCAGAGGCAAAAACCAGAAACATTTACTGCTTTGCTTGATTGCTTTAGTACAATAACCATATACATCTGAACTGTCTGTGAAAAAATAAGATTGATATCTTCCTTCTGGTCTACGGTATACCTGCGGCATTTAAACTGAATAAAAATAATACACTTCTCACTTAGAGATGAAAAAAACGAAGGACACCTAATTGTTTTCCATAAGTCACTCTCGGCTGTGCTTTCCTGGTTTCTTTTCTGCACTGCGTGTTTGATGTAGGCTGTTCAGAAGCGAGCTGGCAGAATGCTAATGGGACCAGAGACAAGCAGAATTGAGTTTAAAGGACTCCCTGTCTGTGCTGCGGCATGTGGAGAACATGGCTCTGGTTACCAATATTCAGTTATGTATTATGATCTGTTGCATTGCTACGCATTAAGCCTGCATACATTGTTACAGATAATATATTTCCAGGTTTTAGTGGGTTTTTTTAATCTTTGCAGTCATACTATATGCATTTCCTCTGGTTTCTCATTTTAGAAAATATTAGAATATTAGAAAATATTCCAGAGGTTTTATACTACTAACTGTCTTTCATGATCATATTATGATCACAGTAGTCTCATACCTATGAGCTTGTAGAGTTAGATTTCCTACTCCGTCATCTACATATATTGTACTTTTGAGTCAGGTAATACCTAGTTACCCCTTTAATGAGCTATTAGCATTTGCATGCTATAACCTTTGGACCAATCACATTTTTCAATTGTTTTGGGGAGAGAAAAGTGGGAATTTGTATTAAAGAGAGAAGTTTTCCTGGCAATAAATAGCTTATTATAATTTAGAGTGGCCTTTATAACTCATCCTGGGCCAAACTCATTTCTGGTAAATGACATTGGCTGCAGTCATTTAAAGACAGGCTTTTCCTGTAAGTTGTATGTAGTCATCACAACTACCTTTATTAAAACAATACCATCAAAAAATAATTTAAAATAAGATTATATTATTAAGAGGATATGTTTTCATCTTTTAACATACATAAAGTTATGTAAGCAGAGTTGTGAGCCTTATCCAGGTCAGAGGTGGACAAGAACTTGGCTTTTGTCAGTATGTTTGAATTTGGTGTCACGTTTGAAAATCTGCAATGGATGGAAAGTTGCCAAAGTATCCACCAAGTTTTTTGGTGGTTTCTCAAAGCTGGACATTTGACAGCTGTAAAGGCTACAGTTTCACCTCTATATACACTGGGAAATTAATCCAGCATTTGTGGTAGTCTTTCTTGGTGATCTTACTTGATTCAGAGTCTTTGTTTACTCTAATGTCCGCTAAGTGTACTGTAACACCTGAGACTGCTTCACCTGTTACAGGCTTCGGCTGGGGATCTAATGTTGTGAAATGTGTCAGTTTTCACAAAGTATCAGGAAAAGGCTTGTTTGCATATTCTTCCCTGTGCAGTGATTTTTCTTATCTTGTTAGTTATGGTAATATGAATACTACAGAATATGACAGGATATTTCAAGATTAATTGAAAATTAATATGAATTTATCCAATTTTTGTAATCAGTCTGCAATTGCAGTAATTTTCATTTTAGTTATTTTAGTCACTATGTAGCTAATGTAGCTTCTGCAATATATGAAGTAAATAGAAGTAAAGATTTTTGAGGTAAAGGTTTGTTGTTTAGTTTGTGATCCTTTCTTTAAAATATTCAGTGTTTATGCTTAAATTGAAGTGCTGTGGGCACTTTAAAAAGGTAGTTTCAGAGAACAAAGTTAAGATAGTGAAAACCCATGACTACCAAGCAGTACACCTCTGCTTTATAGCTACTAGACTGTAGAGCAAATTAAACTCTTGGGAAATCAGTAATTCACACCTGTGTGAATGATGACAAATTGTGTCTTTAAGGTTTTTTTAAAACTCCCTGTGCTTTAGGGAAAGAAGGAGCCCTTCGACTTGTGTTTAGGTTGGGGGCTGTGTGTTTTTGTTTTCCTATTATTTCAGGTTTGGGTTTGGATTTTCCTGTATTTTGGGGTTTGTTTTTTGCCTCAACACTGGGGAAATACTAGGCAGAGAAAAAGCTGTATTCCTGCAGTGCTCATTCATTTGATGCTGGTATTCACTGCTGTAAGACTTCCCCATAACTGGAGATAATTGTGTTGTGTCCCACACGCATTAAAGGCTACAGCCAGTAGGCAGACAATATAAAGAAATTGACTGCATGTGTGTGGACTGACACATGAGCTCACAGGGGTTCAAAGAAGTTATCAATACATAAAAAGTGAGTGTTAAGACATCTAGCCAAGAATAATTAGAGGAAAAGAAAAGAAAAAAGAAAAGCAAAGCTCTTAGGTCTGTTAGATTTCCTCTGCTCTTCAAAAAGTTTAAACGGGTTTTGTTTTCAGCCCTTGTTGTTTTTTTTTTCATTTTAACAAAACACTTTTGCTGAGACTGCTATTGTTTTGTAGAAAAGCATTTGGTTATAACTTAAAGCACAGGAAAAACCCCCATTTACAGGAAAACCCTCAGACTACACTAGAAGTCTTGCCACTGGGATTTCTACAGCTGAACATTTCCCTTTTGCTCGTCCCTTTTGCTCACTTCAGTTCATGCACCAAAAGCTTGCTCTGATACAGCATTGCTCATGGTCATTCAGGATATGCACAATGTCAGAATACCCCTTCTAAGAAGCTATTGCTAATTCAGGAGCCAAGCGTTGCATGGCTCCTGAATATTTCTGGAGATGCTGTCTCTGTGTGTGTGTGTGTCCATTTAGGGACTGGCAACTGGGCTATTTTGTGAGACAATTTTAATTATTTTTTTATGTTTGTTGAGATTTAATTATTTTTTAAAGTTTGCTGAGATTTTGGGCTGGCAACACTTGGTCCTAGGCAATAGACATTAAAAAATGAGGATGGAAGAACAAAGTGGGGCTGTAATTATGGAACAGATATTATCTCTGGTCTGTTAGTCTTGCATGTTCCCAAAACTCTTTTTTTCTGCAGTTTTTTTGTCTCCTGTCAACCATAGACTTGAAATGCTGGACATTTTCTCTTGCTGCTTGAGGCAGAGCATTGGAAATGGGCCGCAGCTAGAAACACTGTTCACAGTGATTGCCTGCCTACTGCTTGCTGCCTTCTCTGTCTCCTTCCAAGAAATCCTTCATTAAAGTTGCTGTTAGGTCTGATTACTTTACACTGTACTGGGTCTTGTAACTTCCTTGCACTGGTTCTTCCTTTCTCATTAATGTGTGTCACAACTGACCCCTTTGCACAGGGATAAATTAGCCCACCAAAGCCTCATTAGTGGTGCTGTATAGTTTCATCCTCACTAGCTGCCCCTTTGAGAGACTTTCTCAGTCTAAAACAGCCAGACCTAGACAACAACATCTGATCTTAATTCCCTTTCTTGTGGTTGGTGGTTTTTTTGTGTGAGATAGATTGAAGTCTCAGATCAAGAGAAAATAGAATTCTTTGGCTGTAGAAGTTCTCTAGCCTCCACCAGCACAGTGGCCCAGCAGCAGCACAGGCTGGTCCCCAGGACCCAGCACGCAGTGGTGGAGTGAACCCAGGCTCTTGGCCCAGGAAGAAACTGCAGCAAGCTCCAGTAGATGCCAGCCTGGGGAAATCTACCTAAAAACTAAACAGCCAGTATACATACGGCATTGCCCTTTTCAGTTTGTTATGAGGTGTCTGATACATGAGTAGATTAATAAACTGGGGAAAGAGAAAAGAAACCCAAATGAGCTCCTGAATCATCCCTCAGCATGGGAATGCCATCAGACAAGCCTGTTGTTCCCTTCTCAGATATGCTGTTTGCCTTTCTTCTATTTGTCTGAAAAACCACCTACGTTGCAAAGTTTGTTAGCTTGCATAACACTGCAACCTACATTCACCAGGCAGGGAGCATGAAAAGGGCAGAAGGATTGATTCTTGGCAGCCCTCCCATATATGTATCTGCATAGTACATGCCCAGGTGGCTCCAAATCAAACAGTTAACAAATAACTATAACGTAAGGAGCAGGATTCTTCTCTTTGTTTTTCTTTTCTCTTTTTTTTTAATAACTTCAGCGCCACAGTTCAGGCTGTGGGAGTGAATCAGCACTCTCAAGACAATACTGTAAATAGCTGTCAACGGGGTGCAACTGGTAGTGGCATAATTCTCATGCTCAACTGCAATATTGCCTTCATTAATTTTCCACATGTAAAGTTACAATAAGATTTTTATAATGCATGCCAAGATTGGTTCCAGCCTGCCCTATGTAACTGTGAAGATGGTCTTAATCTCTTACAACAGCATGAATCCTGTGAAATCCAACAAAGTATTCAGGATTTACTGAGTATTTTTAGATTTACTGTGATGCCTGAGCATTGCTAAAACTGTCACTAATTGTTTTTCTTGTAATCATTGTTTTTCCCTGCACTTCAAGAAAATAAAATTACAGATATTTAATTAAATTACAGAAACCTATTTTATACTGTAGAAATAACATAACAATAAAACCAGGGTTTTTTTGGTTCCTGAATTAACTGTTGTCTAATGGAAATTGTTATATCACTTACGAAATTGTTCCTGTTTATTACTTTTATCTTTAAGTCTAAGATGACAAAAGTTTATACTGCTTAAACACACAGTGCTAAAATTTCAGAGTTGTTACATATGCTCTGCCTCCTAAATCGTGCATATTCCCAACCAACAGCCTGAGTTTTGATTATGTGTGCAAGAGGAATGTATATGCAGGCTTATGACACATCATTGTTTGGCTGGTTCAGATGTCTTCTTCTCATGGTTATTGAGCTCACTGAAAAGCTCTGTGCTATTCTGAGTATCTTCCAGCTCACATGTGTGTTAGGAACTATTTAGAGCAATACACCTGGCTTTTACAACTGCTAGCCTAGGCAGAGAGCATGTTGAAAGCCAGCTGGATTTAGTGAAATGGCTGATTTTCACGCAAAGCTTGCTTTCAGGATGAAACCAAATCAGAAACTGAATGCCTGATTCTGGTTATGTCTTGATTTTCTTTACTGTAAGTAAGCAGAACATTTCTGGAGTCATGTTGGAAACGACCTGAAGCCTTAAATGCCCTACATGTAGGAGAGGGACGGTCCCAGGAGGAGAGTGAGAGGTTTCTGCTAAGAACAGAAATAAATGGCAAGATTGTCTAGGGTGGCTCCAGTTCTGGGTCAGAAGCTAGGAAACAGATTGAAACCTAGGAAACACCATTCATTGAAATGGTGAAAATTGTCACATAGCAACTTAGGGGAATATACCCTAAATCTGAGTGAAGGAGAAGATCAAAATTCAATTTCCACAATGCTATCTGAATATCTGCATATCAATATGGCTAAAGAAAAATATAGAATTTTATCTTTAAATCAGATATAAATCAAGTCATTCTGCATGGGCAGGGAGGAGGCAATGTCAGGCAAGATTTTGCAGCAGAAAGTGTGACTGTCTTGTAAGAACACAGGAATTGGATCTTTTTCCATAAGATGGTATTTTCAGGAGTGTACACTGACCATTGTGAACACTGTGATTCTGCACAGGATTCAGAAGAAACACTCAAAGAAACTGACTTTATATTTTTTTTTCAGACACCCTCTGTGACAAGCAGAGCAGGGTAGATGGGGGATGGAAGGGTCTCTGCCAGTCAGCTGCCCACGCCACGCCAATTTGCTGCAGGCACAGGGTACAAGGGCTGCTCCACTCCTTTAGCAGGCATGGCCAGGGGTGGACGTGCTCAAGGTGTCACGAGAATGCCATCACGTGTCTGTGCAATTGAGGATCCCCACTCTCTAGAAAGAGACAGTCAGACATTTTCATAGCATATTCAGTTAACCATTTTTGGATTGGCGGATCTAGAATGTGATCCTTGAATTTCAGCAGTATTTTTTCAAGTATATTTTTCATTATTTCTCACGTTTGCTCAGTGTTTGCCTTCATTCTGTTCAGAAAAAGGCATGGTAATGGCTTTAATCAGATACACATTCTTATATATCAGGTTTTGTATCAATTATTGTTTTTTACAAAAATAATATTTTTGTAACATTCACCTCAAAAATACTTCAATAAATAATTTATTTTCTTGATGTTGAGACCAGTAAAATTCAGACTTGATCTACCTATTAGCTACTTTTAACATTTTTATTGTAGCTATTAAATAGCGCACTCCTAAAACTTCTTTAATGAACTAATAAAAAAACAACTCACAGACTACAAAGATATTTTTCTTCTCTTCTCATTCCCCCATGGCCACCTGTAACATAGATTTCATTTTCATCTTCTTTACCAAAAAGATGTCACTAAACCAGATAGATACACAGAGAAATCAACCACACAAAGACCCTCTGTGTGATAGCACTAATAATTTGCTCCTCTAATCTAACTAAGCAAATAGTCTCTGGTGTTTCTCATCATTTTCACAGGCTTCATAAAACGAATGTCACTAAAGGATAAGATTTTAAGCACTGCATGGTTGCAAGAGATATCACATCCTATTACAGAAGCAAGCAGGAGCTAAGTACTTCATAAAAATATCACACATTCCTGGAAAAGACTAAAAATGCTCGTTTGCTAGGCTTTTTATTGTGTCCTGTGTGCCTTCATCATGACAGCTCTAGCCTCATGGGTCCCCATGTCGTTGCCTTGGAAAACAGAGGAAGTCCAAGTATGGCTGTTCATGGGAAAGGTGTATGTCCAGGTGAGCACCACAGAGAACACGTGGGTTCATGGTTGTGCACAACCTTAGCAGTGCTCGCTGTCAGGAAGACCTCCTTGCCCCTGGTCCATCCGCATGCACAGCAGGGGCAGGTCCATCAGGAGAAGAAATACTGATCTTCTCATGCACAAGCTAGGAGCTCCTGCCACCTGAGCTCAGAAAAGCAGAGCTGCAGCTTGTGCAACTGTGTGGTCTCAGTATTTTGGGCCACTTTGGGTTTGGAACAGTGTGAGATGGTGCAAAAGGGGGGAGTCTGGATGCCTGGTAGAGCTCCTGGTAGCATTAATGAAGAGAGAGACAGAGCTGTTTAGAAGACTAGTCAAAAGCGCATACATTAGATGTCTAAAATTAACAGTGCAAATACATAATACCCAAAATCTTGTGTGTTAATGCTGCCTCATATTAGCTCTAATTGTCTTACGGAGCATCCCAGGGGTTGGTCACAGTTCAAAGAGAAGCTGGGCCCACAAAGAACCCCACTTTTCTCACGGCTGTCTCACTTCTCTCTTCATCTGGCCCTAAATACCTCCATGACCTGGGACCCCCTGGAATATGAAGAAGAGCGTGAAAGAACCCGCTGTATACACACACATGACCTTCATAGCAGGCTCCCTGGTGCTGGTTCTTCCAGCTGGGCTGTGGAGGAGCAGGAATGAGTTACCGGTAGCGGAGGTAATGAAAAGCCAGGGTCAAACTGCAATGCTTAGAAGAGAAAGTGCTGAGGTGTAAAGACCCTGTGAGTAACCAGCCCCACCTGGGTTCATCCATCCCAAAAGAAAGGAGTAGTGTCTGTTTGCTGGGTCACTTGGAAACCACAACGTTGACATGCAGCATGCATGTAGGGTAGAGTGATGGGGCAGCAGGACCTTGTGCAGATCCTCCCACCAAAACTTCATGTCAGGAAGCCACAGACTCATGAGTCAACCACCTTCTGAACAGTGGGTGGGGAAGCAAGGAGAAAAGTAATGTTTTAGCCACTCACAGTCCCACAGTCCCACAAAGCACTCAGATCAACAGCTCCTCTACACCTTCAGAGAGGAGAGCTCTCAGGACAGCCAGCGACCCTCACCCTCTCTCTCCCTTGGGCAAGTGTAGAGTGAAGAGGTCTTTCCTTATCCCCATACTAAGCTTTTTCCGAGTTCCCTATTACGTGTCTCAGCACAGCCCATAGAAATGTAGGGACTTCCCCTCTCTGCCTGCTTGTATTTTCAGAGCTCATTTTTTCAGGGTCTTTATTTTTCAGACTCTGAAAATAAAGCAATGCTTCCTTATCTATTATATATATTTGTATACACTATCTATTATGTACTCCTTATTTTGGATTCCTGATACCTTTATAAGATTTCTTACAAGCCAAAATAGAATTAAAATTCCACAGCATATTTCATATGATGTATATTTAAGAAAAGGGGGAAAATATCAGTGGATATTTACCTTTCATCTGTAGTTTTGTCTAGATGAAGGCTAAACACAATACATGGAAATGATAAAAGAAAACAATCTTAGGATGGTGGAGTTCAGCTTTTGCAACATCTCTCTCACAGTTTTAGGAAAGCTGAAGATATGTGGATATGAAGAGGGTGGATTTCAGGTAAAGTATTCTAAAACAAGTGCCCACTACATGGCATGGCCATTGCCTGAACTGTACTGACAGGAACAGCACAGACTGGAAACTGTGCTTTGAATCCTCCTGATTTCATCTCACTGAAGTTACAGCTCTCCAAATGATCCATTTTGGCAATTCATACCTTTTACAGGAGCCATAAAACTAGAAGTTAACAGCAGTAATCCAAATTAGTTACTTTAATATCTGTATTCCTTTCTGTCATGTCTGTTCTTTGTTATATTGGCTCAAAGATATTAAAATATGATTTAATTTGCTATTTCAAGAGCAGCAAGAACACTGTCAACATTAAATATATAGTTATGATGACTACATTTTGAAAAGCACAGCCTTAAGTGAACACTGTCATATTTGTATATTGCAGTCTTTACTTTTTATTTCCTTGTTTGCTAAAGCAAAACAATACATTTTGTCAAGATGTACTTGTGTACTGTCATTGCCTAATGAATCAATAAATTATGTTAACATGTTTTGGATAAAACCCTTGATAAGAAAGTTGCAGAAAATTTTCCTGGTGCTCACAGTATCAAAAATCTGATTTCTCCAACTGTGATTTACTAAAGGAATGTTTTCTAAGCTTTACACCAAATTACAGCAAAGCATGACACTGCAGTTCCCTAAACATTGCCCAGTTCTCACAAGGTGCCGAATTCCCCAATCTTCATTGTAAAGAAGAAGTGAACATGTTCAGAGACATGCTTGGTAGAGGACTCTGCTGTTTCCAAGCAGGGAAACTGTCATTTGAAAAGTAAACTACTGAAATCCATCCCCCAAAGACGAGCCAATGTCTTCACCTCCACAGCAAATGCCCATACTTGAGTGTTTTGCGTAAACTGTGGTTCCCAAGCAAAGTCTTTCTCACCAGAGTTTAAAAGATTTCCAGCTTGTGATTGGAAATGCTACGTTCAGCATTTAACCACACCGATAATGTTTGTGTAATTTTTATGTGGAGGTCATCTGTCTTAGACTCCTGCACTAATTATTCCAGCCTCTAACCCGTCTGTGATGAGTGTCCCTTCTGCCTTATTTTAGTAGTCAGGTGTTTTTTTCATCCTTAAATATTTGATAAAAATAGTTTTCAATAATTATTGGATAGAAACTCTATAGTTTAATATTTATCTTTCTCTGGTTCTCCATCTGATTTTAGGAATAGATTATGTTAAAATAAACATAATTGCTTATTCAAAATCATTTTCTATGTAGTATGACAGAGGGGGGAAAATCTCTGCTTCTGAGGCTGGAAAGTAACAAAACACAGAACTTCTGACAGTTTATAAAACTTTCCCCTTTCCAGGATAACATTTTACAGAATTGATAGGACACCCTCAATGATTTGAAATGGTTCATGATGATAAACTGTAACAGATTGTTTAAACCTACCAGCATGAAAATAGTACCAGTAAAGCTTTGTGAAGACACACGTGAGAGGTGGGTTTGTTCCAGCTACTGGCCTCAGCCTTTTCACACTTCCCTTGTTGCGTTGCTCCCAAGGAAGAAAAAAATATTGCTATTACTGTACCTGTTTTGCACCCAAACTGTCCATAGAGCCCCAAAGAAACCAGATATTCCTCTTTCTATTTCACTGCCTGCTTTACTCTCCTCCAGACAAGTCCCCTTCCTACAGATGGGCAGAGCAGGGAACAGGATTTCTGCCGCAGTCCCCATCTCATCCCCTGGGACCATGTGCTGGACCTGTGGTCTTCTCGGCCACCCTGGACCAAATCCACCCTGCTGAGATGAGCCGGGGGAGGCAGTCACCCAGCTCTCCTCGGCATGACCCACAAATGCAGCCATGCACAGGGTAAGAAAAGCCCTGTTTGGCTGGGCTCTTGGTTGAGTGATGCTTCTCTGTCCCACACAGGAAGAAGTGTGAAGGTTAACATAATTTTTTTGGTATCCCAGGTAACAGAACCAAGTCTCAATAGTTGGTATTTCGTGTGCTTTTTAAAGACAAGACATTTCTTACGACAAGTTGATCTCTTCCCAGGGATCTTGAAGAAAACAAGAATATTTCAAATGTAGGTTTGAATTGGAGCATTTTTTTAAGTTCCCTTTTATCTCTGTATTTCTGTTGAACTTGACATATGCCAGGGAAAGCATGGGTTTCAGATGAGCAAACTTTGTGAACAGCTGTGCATTTTAACAAAAAATATCTGTACTGCTAAATTTCTTTATCACTAGAGATTCTTGTTTTCCTGCAGAATATTCAGAGGTCAAAGTATCTCACAGTTATTCCATCCAGTGTTGGGGCTCAGTGTAACAGATGTAACCAAAGCAGCTGCTGTCTACTTGCAATGTTGAGCAACCATTTTTGAGAAGAGAAATTAAAAGCAGCACACTCACTTTGAAACTGTAGGACAACTAAATGTCAGCACGAGAGGTAAACCAGAATTTAACAGGACAACATGGACTTAATCTCTCATTACTGTCCAAAATGTTGATGAATTTTAGTTAAATCTGCAAATCCAGTGTTTCTATCACCGTGCCTGATGATGAGTTCCAGCTTTGAGGCATGATCTGTTACTAGTAAGTTACAAGCAATAAGGCTTTTGAGTGTAACTTATTAACCTCTTAAGAAAGACTTGTAGTGGTCAGGGAATTTCACAAGAAGCTCCACAAGACAGTGGGGATACTTAAGTGTGGCAGTATATTTCCAAAGAAAGATTGAAAGATATATATGTGACATTCTATCTTTAGTATGAAATAACAGTAAACATTCTTTGAAAAGCTTTAAGTTTGTGAAAGTCCACTATAGCTTCTATTTGTCTTGAGCTATTTTCTTGAGTATTTTCAAATATTCACATTTTCTACAGCATCCAAGTTTAAACTAATTGTACATATCAATATTTTCAATACTTAAAATTTGAGATAATATCCTTTAGGAAGTTCCTTGGAGCTGGTTCTGCATTTACCTCACGGGCAGGGGTAAATTCAGGTTCCTTTTCCCTTCTTCGGTTTGTATGTACATAAAAGAATGGCTGCAATCTGGCTCTCATTGTGGGAAGGAATTCTTTACGTGGGTGTTTAATTAGGAATAATGAGATGAAATTAAGAGAAGGAAATTTTAGGACGAACGTCAAGAAAACCTCCATAACAGCAAGACATCGCAAATAGTGAAATAGTCTCCTCAAGGAAACGATGGAAACTCCAGTACTTAGGACTTTCAAACGTTTCTGGATGACACAGTGGAAGCTATAATGTAGGAAACAAAGCACAGCGTGCGGTCAGAAGGACGTCAGGCATGAGCAAATGCTTGTGTTCTGCATCTGCATTTCATTGTATGGACCTGCAGCAGCACAATGTTGCCAGCTGACATCAGTGCAGAATTACAGCAATCTGTGACAGCATGAGCCCTCTGCAGCCATGGCACAGCTGGGGATGGTGGGAACACAAACACATCAGCCAGGCCACTTCCAACCTTTCTTGTTCAGCATAAGGGGACACGTCTGTCTCTCCGCACTGGCAGAGCTGCACTTTTACACAAAAGCACCTATCTCCTTGCAGTTACAGCTGCAAAAAACAGTGAAAAAATAATGTCATGCTACAGCTGTTCCTCACAAGGGTATTATTTGGCCTTCCAGGAATCTATGTAATGTCAGGGTACTTTGCTTGGAGACAGCACTCTTCTGTGGTGGTGGTGGCGGTGGTGGTGAAAGTTAATTTCAAGAAAGTTTAGTAAAACTGATGAAACAACTGGTGTTGCTGCCTGTGAATCTGGCTCTTAAATGATCTTTCTGGGCTCCCCAAGAGCACTTTGGCTCAACAACAAAAACTTTGTGCCGCACTTTTCCTGAACTGGAATTGTCATGGCACTGAAAATACTAAAGGGAGAGAGCACAGGCTCTATGACACCTGTGCAGGGGCATTCCCCCTTAGGGGAAAAGATAGAGCTTGTCTGATGCTGTAAGCATTTTGTGAGCCTTCCACTGTCTTTCCGAACTCCTCCTGAAAGCACAGGAATACAGGAGTTGACCCAGCACTTCACAGCAAAACAGCATTTGAGCTGCATACTATGAAAATCACTGCTGTTCCTCTGAGAGTCATTACACATGTGCGGGTCATTGGTGAGTGTGTGGTTACTTTTTCTCCTAGATGTGCTCTGCAGTATGTCAGTGGTTATGTAAATATGACCCCTAGTGTTCAACCTTGGATGGCAATAACTTAAGAAAATTAAAGACCTTACTAAACATCCCTTAAAAAGATGGTCATCTTCTCTGATTATGCCAATATCCTACCCAAAACAGTTAATACTAATTTTTTCTTGCTTGTACAGTGAAAATTGGTGAATATATATACTGTTTTCAAAGCATAAAATACTGAAGAACATATGAGGATTTTAGAGGTAATCATTACAGGCAGGGAATAATCTACATTGAAAAAACTTATTGCAGAAAAAGGAAAAATTAAGCAGTGAAGCTGTTAATGGTAGAGCATCACTGGAAGCCCTTACACACTAGTCTGTGTTTCATTGCAAGGGCAGTGACAAAGACTGTGGTACAATGGCTAGTGCAAGAAATGGTGAGAGAGCACTTCTTAATTTCTGTTTCATTCTTGATGCTGCCACTAATTTTCTGGTATGCTTTTCAATAGATCATTTAACCTCTCTGTTCTTGTGTTCCTATCTTGGCAAAATATACAGCCACATTTTTTAATCTGAGCTTTGTGAGGTTTAACTGCATGGAAAACTGTCTGTAAAACTGCATGGAATTTTGGATAAAAAGCAAAATAAAATTGACTTGCCACCTGCTATTTTTTAAATTTGTGACAATGCAGACAGAAAATCAATGTATATTTTATTTGGTTTAAACAATCAGTGGCATAATGTTGGTTGTGCAAGATCACGGGTTAACACTTAACTGTGGCAAGATATTAAGGGAGGAAGGGGACAGGTGCAGTGCTTTAGTGTACAGGCTGCATAGGTCTAACACCACCTCTTCTTTGAGAAAGGATGGACACAGTCAAACTACTGATTTAGCCATGTTTCTTTCTCCCTGCTGTATTGCCACATGTTTTTTAAAAGAACGAGCTGTAATGATATGTACGAAATAGTGGTCAACTGAAACCTTAGAGAATTGACAGTGACAAGTTGGTTTGCAACGCAGTCCTTTGATGATTGTTTTAAAGTATGTCAGGCTGTGAATACAAACAAATGATTTATCACATCATGATGTAAAGCAATATGTATGACATGTATTGTGAAAACACATAATACAGGGCCTCTTGCTTCCTGACTGTTTGTTAGCTCTCAGCACACAAGCATCTTGCAAACTCTACAACTTTGCATCTTGTTCAGATATGGAATAGCTCCAAGAGACTCATTTCTGCTTTCCTCTGAATGCCTTAAGCATTAATGTGTATCTCTAGTGTGCTCCGAAAGCTCTGTGGTTTATTTGCCTGAGTATTGCTATCACCAGAAAAATCGTTGCCACATCAGCTCTGGCCTATAGATCTCTTTTACAGTATGCTGCTTCTTACAGTCTCATTAGGTAAATGTTTTTTATGCATGTTCAAATTTGATCTCCCTGGCAGAAAAGCACACATGTCCTGCAGGTAGGAAGCACATATTATTTTTTATTTCAGTGCCATACTCTTCTTAGAGGCTTTTAAGCCTAAAAAGGAGTGCTACCACTGCCCTCTGCTCCCGTCTCACTTGCCTGTGGCAGTGAGATGGAACCACATCCAGACTTTGAAAAGTAGATGTTGTAAAGATATTCTTCTTTAGTCATCTGGCCAGCTTTTTCCTTGATGCCCTTTGATACATCCCCAGGTGGGGAGGAACTGCAGGAGTGTGCACAGACTTATCAGCAAGAACCAGTTTGTGCTTACATCCAGGGTGAGCATTGTGTTCAAGGCTGGAGTTTATTTTTCCAGTTAATATCACCAGTGTCCTTTCTGTCTGAGGATAAAACTCATTGCAGGTGTACATGAGGTGGGAATCCTTTGCCTCCTTAGGGTGTGCAACTCACATCTCTCAAACTGCACCCGCTGGAACCATTGCCTGTGGCACCAGAACCAGGGCAGGGGCCCATCACTGAGGGCATCATTTGTGGTGGCTTTCTCTGCAAGGTAAGACTCTGCAGCAGGGCCAGAATTGAGGGGACTGCAAGGGAGATGTCTGGTGAGCTCTCCTGACCTGACAATGTGCTAATAAGGCCAGTGCTGGTGCCCCAGTGTAAACATGAGTCAGAAAGTGAAAATCAAGAAGGGCCAAGGTACGGCTTTAGGGAAAGGCAGACTCCAGGAAGGGCATTGCCACCAATAGTACACCAAGGTTCTCTATGAAGAGTGACACAAGGTGAAGGAGCATCATCTGCACTGGGACCAGCCCAAAATCTGTCCTTATGGAGCCATGGTATTCTGGCTAGGAACCACGGCTCAGGTCAAATGCTCTTAGGGAAATGCAGTCAGCTGCAGAAACACAAAATTATTTGGTCGGATTCTGGCACTTTGCCATTGAAGGGAAACCTGCCACCGGCTTCAAAAGGAGCAGGAAAAGGCCCCTCCTGTCCGTCTCTTGCTTTGGACAAGGATGATGAAAAACACTCAAAGCAGAAGCAGAATTAACACATTTGGATGATATCAGCAGAATCTGCAGTTCTGTGCACTGGCTCCCGGGCAGGCCGGCAGGCAGCCAGCAGCAGTTTTCTGCATGCCAAACATTCCCAAACATTGTGGAAAAATCTTCCCATCCTTTCTTTCCCAAAACTGCTTGTTTTCCAAACAGTAATTGAGTGTTGGCAATGTGGTCCTGGCTGCCTGGGTGTGGGCAGCCCCATTTGTTCTTCTGTTCTGCAAGATGAAAGGAAAGATATTTTAATCCCAGAAGGTGAAAATGGCAGTTTCAGCTTTTACCTTTTCTCAGTCCAGATCTTTTATTGCTAATGAGTGTTAAACAGACTGCAGGTGCACCTGCAACAAGTGCTGTGTCTTTCAAAATTCCTAGATCAGTATTTTCCCATAAAATTGCTGGGGCTTTTTTCTTTTCCAATTTGCTATAAAGTGTAGATTTTGGGAAAGTTTTGAGCACACATGTGTTGCTTTCTTCTCACGCCTTACTTGTCTCTGCCTTTACCCATGCACTGAGGGTCCTGTATTTCTTGTCTCATTATGTCACAGGCATCACAGTCACAGCATCCACATTGTTCTCACCCTTGCCAATGCACAATAACAAGAACAGTTGACATTCCATGATTTTAAGGTAGGGTGAAAAATGTTCCAGCAAAGACAATCATGTAACATCCTATGGTGACACTGACTGGTATGTCTCAATTATCCTATCCTATACCTATCATAGGTATATCCTATGGCCATGACTGGTAGTGTCTCAATTATTTACCAAAATTTTTGTTCCCCCCCCCATGTCTGGTGCAAGTCCAGTTGTACAACATCTCCATCATCAGAGGGGAAGCGATGCTGCCTTTGGGCTGCCTGAACAATTTGTGTGCCCACAGAAACCCCCCTGCCTGCCTAGCAAGAAGGCAATGGCATGTCAGGTTTCGGCAGCTAGCCCCAGGCAGTGCTCCCTTCTTGAGATGTATGCCTCATACATGCCTTTTTTACAGACTTAAAAGAAATAGCATGAAGGCAGAGTTGCGATTTTTGTGACGTTCTGTTCTCACTGAAAAACAAAGGTGATTGCTCCAGAAACAGATGTTGTGGGTACTTAAACTGTCTCAAGTATTTGTGTAAGAATAATATAATAAAAACAGAAAGCCTATTTGTTATTGTACTGGTGAAAGGGCCAAGATATGACTGTGCTTTGGTCCCAGTATAATATCTTCTTTTGCAAGAAAGGAACAGTGACCTTAAACACCAAAAAATGGAAAGTCTCGGTTCATGCATTAGTTTTTGAGGACTGGAAATAAAAATTATAGACTGACAAGTTTAATGTTTAGGGGCAGACAGAACACGATAACAGGTATTTGAGATATATGTGAACTTCTTTCTAAAAGGATTGGTTTGATTTGTTTGTTTGCTTGCTTGTTTTCCTGTTGTAGTGCTTGCTAGAGGCTGTAATACAACAATCTGAAATCTGAATCCAGAGCACTTTGGCTCTGGAATTAGAAGGAGGGAAAGATCATTTGGATGGGTGAATTTCTTATTTCATGTTTCATGGAAAGGCTCATCTGATATAAATTAAGATGTGCTGACTTATACCAGAAGAATATTTGGCCCAACAACTTAGTACAACATCACAGATGGCGTATTATCTGTGATTTGACGGTAGCTTGCAATTTCATTATGGTGCAAACCACAGTTCGTTAAATAAGACATAAAACCTATATTTTTCTCAAGTTCCAGAAAAATGAACAGATGAATTCAGAAAATAATGACTGCAAAACTGAAGTGGTTATGTTCGGCATTAATAACAATAAAAAAGATTTGTGCAGTCCCCTACACAGAGCTTCTGTATGTCTTTCTGCTAGAGATTGATGGTGCAGATAAAACCTAATGTCACAGAGAGCAGGATTTCCTTGAGCAATACAAATGAAAAGGACGTGTTATTAACACAGCGTTGCGTTCAGCCAGAAGGTCAAGTTCAGTGTAATGTCTTCTGTTAAACAAAATCAGAAGCTGTATTGTCCCAAGCCTATACCTTTCACAAACAATGTCAGACTTCATTGGCATGCATTATGCTGTGTCTCCTTATGATATACAGGCTGGCAACAGGCCAAATGCAGGTCTTAGGAGCCTGAGGAATTTGTGTTAAAGCTTCTGAGATGGTGTCAAATCGGGGTCTGAGCCCAGCAGGTACCTGGATAGGTGAAAGTGCCGCTGACTAATTAATCTAGCATAACTATATGAAGAGACTCCTAGAGCCTCCTCAGGGAAAGGGAAAGAATTGGGAAAATGAAGGAAAGGAGTTTAGACAGTGGGTGAAACTTGAAGGCAAGCAAGTCTGTCAGCAGGTCATGACATAAGATAAATGGTGGTGGCAGAAACTCAGCCACTTCACCTGGAGGAATAAGAGGCTACTGCAGTGTCTGGTTATTGCTGTCCCTGTCCCAGGTCCCAGTAGTGGTTATACTAACCATAATTATTATCAAGCAGGCCACCACAAAGTTTCTCTTTCTCAGATGGATGTTAAAGAATACAGAGTTTCAACAAACCTCTGCAGAGAAGTACAGACACAAGCTAAAATGGGCAAAGAGGAGGATTAATGCTTTCCATCTCAGATCAAAATGAGATGCAGGGAAACACATGCTAGAAAAGTCCACGTCAATTTTTTTGTTGCCAAAGAAACAATATCAGTGATCATAAGGAAAAAAAAAAAAACCATCACCTTCGATGATACATCCTTCTGTTAACTGAAGCATATTCAGCTTAAGACCATTTAAGTTCACACTTTTTCTATACTTACCGCTCTGTAACTGTGAAATTTTCCATGTTCTTTTTCTTCTTGTGCTTTCATCTTTTCTTTACTTCCCTATATGCTCTTCTCTTCAGTGCTGCCTGGCCTTACTTGAATCCTTTGAGCATCTTCAGGCCCATGGTAAGACAGAGTCCTCCAAACACAGAGACTGAGATCTCTTTTCAAGACTGTAAGAATCAGTGCTTGCTGCATGAAGCATCTCCTTGTCTTTCATCTAAGTTCTCCTGTAATCACAAAATATGACAGGCCTGAAATCCTCTACCAAAAAATCTAAGTATGAACGTTATAAAATTATCCACATGAGGGAATATCCACCTGTACCTGGGTATATGTGTGTGCATTTTGTATCAGTGGCAAGTTACCAGAGTTGAAGCCGATCATTTTGCTGTTCATTATTGAACCGGTTTTATTGTTTCTTGTTGTTCTGAGAGAAGCACTGTATCACAAGCTAAAGTCATAGAGGTCACTAATTTACTCTCAAAGGTATTTTTATACACTACAGCTACTCTGTAGTTTTGTTACCTCATTTTCCTGTTTTCTCCTTCTGAGTTTTACCACTTTTTTAATAAGAATGTTGATAAATGTCTAAGAAAAATGCTTCATTTTTTTCTTGATTATCAAACACTACCATTATCTTCCAGTGCTTCTTCATAGTCCTAGTTATCGCATGTAAGAGGGAGGACTGTATTGATTGCAATGAATGCTACACTGAGCCAAGTCTGAAAGTCAATGCTTTGGCAGATGGACTCTTTTTAAAGTTCAGTTTTAAGGCAAACCTGAGTTTTTAAAAAAAAGATTTATGTTTCATTCATCTTCAGAGAGGTGAAGAGAACAGCTGGTGGCACCTATGAGGAGCATGGTGGGTGGGCGAGTGAACAGCTTCCCTTCCTCCTCTCCCTTTACAGACATGTGTTTCTGACTTTTGCATGAAATTTGCTCTAACAACACCTTAAAAGCAGCCAGGTAGAAACCATTTTCTATAGAATAGATGCTCCTGATTTTCTCCTTGCTTGCCTGGGAATGGTGTGTAGAAAAACCTTCAGGAGGCAGCCTCCTCAAGCACTCTCATGGTTTGGGTTTTCTCTAATTCATGTTTTGTTATTTTCTTTCTGTAGAATTTTGATGAGATTTTCCTAATGCAGATTTTCTGCACTCCTTCTAGTGATTGAGTGCAGAAAATGGGTTTAGTGGTTAGAAAAGAAAAGCAAGAACCAGGATGTCCACGTTCTGCTTCCCAATCAGCCACTGACTCAACTGGGGTAATTCATGTCACTCCTCACACTTCATTTTTTACCTTATGGCACAACATTACTAATTTCCAGACTGTTGTTGTAATGCTTAGCTTATTCATGACCATGAAGCCCTTAAAGATAGTGAAATAAAGAGTATTATGGAACATTATTGTATTATTAACATTATTGATATTCTTCTTACTTACTATTCATCATAAATGAAGATGAAGGAAAGCAAAATAAGTTCCCAAACAGGACAATTTTATGATTAAATTGTGTTCCTAAAAAGCATCAAGAAATGTCTTTCAAAAACCATAATTTCAAGTTTAGATGTCTTCTTTGAACATGAGAGATAGGTATGACTTAGAAAATTAAGGCCCGACTCAGTCAGCCTTCCTGCAGGTAGACTGTGACTGACTAGCTAACAATGAGCTAGCTGTTGCATAATTATACCCTTAATATTTTCCCTTGTAATTGCCTGCAGTAGTTTTTCTATTTCAATCAGTTACATTAATTTAAATATCCTGGCATATATTATCTCTTTGAACCATACATACAATTAATTTTAGTAAGACTTAAGAGTTCATACCACAAAACTACTACAGGCTTTTAGCTTTGCTTCAGATGCTTCATTTCAGTATGATTTGCACATAAAGATCAGTACACTGTATGTTTCATCTAAGTGGGATGTTTGTACAAGAACACTTTATTGATTTTCATATATTTCACTTATTGCCAACCATTCCTGTTTTGGGAATTTGATTAGGAGGTGATGTTAAAGTCATACTTACTTGACATCAAATGATATGATGGAGATGTTGAGAAAGGAAATTTTCCTGCATAGATTAGATAATATTTTTGCTTTGAAAATTTATCTGAGTTTGAGAGAAGTAGAATAAAAGAATTCCACTAATGTTATCATACTTTGAAGGGATGAAAGGATTTCTGCTGCCTACTATATGTGTTCTCAGGCTGACCAGGTGTCTCTTATGCTATTACTTTATTGATTTCAACTAGGGAAAAAAAAACCTGGCCATGAAGTGGACATGACCTTGGGCTGGATGGAAGAGATAAGGATGCTCAGACAGCATTTGGAATCAGGTACTTCAGACTCTTTGCACCTGACAATGTTGGAAAAAGACTAGGAAGCAAGTGTCCCAGAAACAGACTTACTATCATGTGAGAACTTTTTCTAGAGAAGTCACATAAAAGTATTTTCCATCTCCGTTCTCCTACAAGATAGCTTTAGATGAAGGTGGGTGTTTTGCCTGTCTTCTCTGTCCTTTTTGTATTTAGGGAGAATCTTATATCCAAGTGCATTCTGTCTCTTTTTTTATGAGTTGCAAAAGACGCAGTGCTATCCTTAGACGTAGCTTTTGAAATAAGCTTTCTCATGTTGCTATATAAATCATGTGGGTTCTTTTTTTTGTTTTTTTTTTTTTTTTTTTTTCTTTTTAGGTTACTTTAACTATAAGAAGCTGATAAAAGCTTGAAATTGGAACTGTAAATGCATGGACAACAGCTACCCACCTAGATAAAGTACTTCAGGCATTTCACTCTGCTGGCTCCCCTTCCTCTAAAACACACAGGTCTTCTGTAGCCTTTCTCTTTCCAATTTGGTATGACAAGATCAGGTCCCATGTCTGGTCACTCACAATGATGTCTTTCTTACAATGCTCACAAATTGGATCTTCACACAAGCCTTTTACTGCTGCTTGTGTATTAACCCCATCAGGCAACTGAGCCCCACACCACTCGCTCACTCCCCACCAGTGGCATGGAGGAGAGAATCAGAAGGGTAAAAGTGAGAAAAACTTGTGGGTTGAGATAAAGACAGGTAAAGATAGGTAAAGAAAAAGCTGCACACACAAGCAAAGTAAAATAAGGAATTCATTCATTGCTTCCTGTGGGCAGACAGGGGTTCAGCCATCTCCAGGAAAGAAGGGTTCCATCATGCATAATGAAGACTTGGGAAGACAAAACCCATTACTACAAGTATCTTCCCATTTCTTCTTCTTCCCCCAGCTTTTAATGCTGAACAAATCATATGATCTGGGATAGCCCAGTTGGAGTCAGCTGTCCCAGTTGTGTCCCCTCCCAGCTTCTTCTGCACTCCCAGCCTCCTCTCTGGTAGGATAGTGTGAGGAATAGAGGAGGCCTTGACTCTGTATAAGCACTGCTTAGCAGTAATTAAGCATCCCTGAATTATCAACACTGTTTTCAGCACAAATCCAAACCATAATCCTATGCCTGCTACCACGAAGAAGATTCCAGGAAGAGACAGGACACTGCTTTCTGTTTTGTTGCTCCTTATGTCTCATAGGGCCACCCCTGCTCTGCCTCAGGTCAGCCTCATCACCCATCTTCTTGACTGGTACTTAGAAAATCCTCCATCTTTCTTAGAGCTAAGTTGTTAAGACTTTTTCTCATCAGGCTGGTTCTTCTCCCTCATAGTTCATTGCCTGAAAATGTTTCTCTGTTTCTTTTGTCTTACACTGTGTCAATTTTTTGATAACAAATTCTCTCTGTGCTACTGCTTGTACAGCATGCAGGTTTTGGATGGTCAGTTAGGTTTTTGTTCCCTAAACTGGAACATTAGCCACAGGACCATTACCTACTGGCAAGAGAACAGAAGTGCACCAAGGTGGAACAGTTGTCACTGTTCCTTTATATATATTGAAGGAACAACACATGATGATACTTCAGGAAAATCAGTACATAGTTACTGTACTGTGTACATGTAGTTCACAGTACATAGTGTGAAATGCAAAGGAGAAAGGAACATGGGTAAAGAGGAAAGAGGAAGAAAAACTAGGAACAGGACAGAAGAAGAGTAAGGAAAATTACACAAGAAATAAAGAAATGTAACAAAGACAAGAGGGAAAGAGGGGACATCCTGGAAGACTGCTGTTGCTCAAAGCAAGATCCTCCCTTGTACCCCTCTGTGTCCATCCAAGCCCTCCTTGTACTTCTTGGCACAGTACAGTTAATTTTTAAAAGATTTTTTAGTTCACATGTTCCTATTCTTCCTTCCCCCAATTTTTCTGTACAAACAACAGATTGCATTACATCTGACAAGTTGGTTTAATCTACAAAGGGAAAAACAAACCAATAATGCTGCTTTTCTGTTCCTTCTGTCAGGTCTCCTTTGCCTCTCTCTTTTGCCAGATGTTTTTTCTTGGATTTCCTCCTAAAGATTTCTGTTTCGTTTTCTGTGCATTTAGTTAGCTTGTCTTTCTATTGACTGTCAGTGTTTTATCACTTCTAAGTGTTTTACAAACGCCCTGTTAATTCTCCCATACTTTTTTGAAGCAGAGAGAGATTATTCCCATTTTACACGCAGGGAAAATGAAGGAGGTAGGTTGTGAAGGTACTCTGCCTGCACCCAGACCTCAAAGCCACAGGGTGTTGTTATTGCTAAAACCAGTGTTCTGTGTCAGCCTCTCATTCACAAATTTCCCCTTCTGAGTCTCATGGACACAAAGACTTCAGTGCCTATATGTTGTGGTCATGAACAACTTCCTCTGAGCCTGGAGTGCAATGACCTTCATAGGTCAGGAGGTCCTCTCTGAACCTCCTATTGCCTGGCAATACAGCTACAAAATCAACTACAAGTATTGCGCCCTGGGGAATTGAATAAACTCTATTGCTTCTCTCTGCCTTTTGCTAGACCAGTGCATGAAAGGCTTGTTTGGTTTTGGGTTTTTTTCTATTTTTGCATTCTTTGACCAAATGGAAATAGAGAGAATTTTCAACAAATAGCATGGAAGAGAAAAAGCTACTATTTCAGCTTAAAATGCTTGAATATAGGGCTAATTTCTGTAGAAGGTTTTTTGAAACTCAAATA
This sequence comes from Scolopax mira, assembly GCA_004320125.1. Lineage (NCBI taxonomy): Eukaryota > Metazoa > Chordata > Aves > Charadriiformes > Scolopacidae > Scolopax > Scolopax mira. The sequence continues at coordinate 70,961 of BJBW01006140.1, read as the reverse complement.
CACATGACAGTACATGTTTGCTGATCAAATAATGTACTTTTTTTTAAAAAAAAAAAACTGTGTTCCAAATGCTGTTGTGGCTATAACAAAATTTGCTTGCTCCAATTCCTCTAAACCAAAAAACAAACAGAAATCTCCTATCCAAATCCAAACAATTCCATTATATATTGATTTCAATCCAAACCTAATACCTACCAGTTTTTACACATATAGGGAGGTCAGGAGGTCTCTTTATATAAGCTGTTCCACATACACTTTCATATGTGAGATTGCTTATTTGCGTTCTTAATCAAAAACTGAATTTTATAATTTGTATCAGAAGTGCTATCATGTCTGGGAACAGAAACAATGTTGTTGCTATAACTTCACTGATTTGTAACAAATGACTAAAATGGCTAAGATTTAACTTACATCTATGTAATCCCCAAAGTAAATGGAACAGACTGAAATAAGTTTGAGAAAAATTGGTTCTTGGACATTTCAGAGCAAGGAATTAAATTCTCTGATTAAATTGCTTGGTCTTGTTGGTCCTTTGCTAATAATGTATTCTAGACAGTCTTCTAATTTGTGGAAAAGCACACAATTCTTATTCCACTCACAGTCATGTACATTCCATTCTTCTCTTTAAATTATGTATAGGAGAAAATGCGTGTCTTATAGAAGTGTCTTCTTTGGAGGAGGATGGTTTTTTAAACCTTGTCAGTCCTGGAAGGTGGTGAAAAAGACTACTTCATGCCAAGAAATATTCCACACATTTTCAATGGCAGATGATTCAGATGATGTATCAGTACAAATGGCTGCACTGATCAGATGATCAGTAATTAAGTGATATATTATTGGCAAGCATTTCTTTGTCAGCAGTTGCTCTTTTCACTTTAATCTACAATATCTATTTTTACATTATTAGAAGAGAACAAATTAGATGTATCATATGCCTGACATTGTATGGTTGGAGCCGTTCTTTAGCAAAATCACCATCATTATTGGTAGCCACTGGAAGTTCCTTCTCAATAACAAAAGATGCATTTCATTCATTGTTGTACATCTAAGTACACAGTGTTTATTATTGATTTATCCTGTCTTTAATAACATTTGGTCCCCAAAACATAGAAGTTCTTTCCTTGTGCCTTCAAAGTTGAATATGCATAAAAATCATGTCAGATTAGACAACATGAAATGAGGCCCATGTCTCTCTAACACAGCTCTACAATGCATCCATGTACAGAGAAGCTCTGTGTGAGAGCTCGAATTACTGCTTTTGGCATTAGAAGGATACTGACATGAAATCTCTGTTGCTCTCAGAGGTTTAATGAGATTAGATAAACTGAACTAAGAAATTAATATTTTTTCTAAATGAACCTGTCATTTCAAAGATTCAACAAATTAGCAGAAGGCCCTGAAATCCCACAATACTCCTTGGCTTCTCAGCTGCAAATATATCTAGTTTTCTATCTGTCTCCAAAATTATTACTGTACACATTGTTCCAGAGGCCCTTATAGCTAACATATTTCATGTTAATATTATCTGTGGGAATAAGTTTCAATTAAATCTGGCCCTGAGGATTTTCCCCTGTATATAATTCTAAGCATAGTGTTGGTCTGTGCTGAAAAAGTGACACTGTGATTGTCATCTTCCAATAATTTCAGCAACAAGAGGGCTCTTGCAAATTCCCACCAATAATTTCATTGTATAGCAATCTCTATACATTTACCTAATGAGTATTCAAATTAGTTCAGTCATGTAAAGTCATTGCTCTGGGATCTGCTTGTATTCATCACACTACTGAAACTCCTATTTAGCCATATTCTCAGGATGCTCAAAGGCAGAGTGATGCTTGCCTAGAGTGCTAATGTCCTGAAATCAGTACTACCAATAGCATAGCAAAGCCTGTTTGGCTAGGTTATTCATCAAATGCTTATATTATGGCTTCATTCCTTCATCAAGATTATGATCTACCCCATTCTATTTTATTTAAATTTAGGGTAAAAGTTCTCCCAATTACTTGCAAATATGACTGATTATACTTACTTCTTAAGGACTACACTCTTTAGCTCTCCTGTATTGATGAGTCAAAGCAAATTTTTATCCATTTGGTTGGGCTGCATAAGGTGGCTTTGCATGTGGGGCAGCTGCCTCCAGCTGGGAAGGTATCAGGATGGTCATGGTTTCTGGATAGCTGGCTTCATCAGCATCACGGGATGGTCAGACACATTGCCCAGAAGACAGTAGTAAAGGTGCCTATCTTCCCAGACCTTTCACATTAAACCCTTTCCTAAGCACATCTGAAAAAAGGGACCCTAAACATTCTTCCCATACTTTATTTGCTCCTATGTATTTCTTCAAAACCTGGTGAACACAATGGGGTATGCCATAGGACCATCCCTAGATTAATAACTCACTGTCCAATGGCATCAGAGCCACAAAGACAATCAGAGGGATGGAGCACCTCTCCTATGAAGGCAGGATTGGAGAGCTGGGATTGTTCAGCCTGGAGAAGAGAAAGATTTGGGGAGACCTTATAATGTCCTTCCACTACCTAAAAGGGGCCTACAGGAGAAATGGGGAGGGACTCTTTATCAATAAGATAGCAATAAGACAAGGGGTAATGGTTTTAAATTGAAAGAAGGGAAATTTAGATTACATATTTAGAAGAAATTCTTTATGTGTGGGCGGTGAGACCAACTGGAACAGGTTGTCCAGAGAAGTTATGGATGTCCCATCCCTGGAAGTGTTCAGGGCCAGGCTGGATGGCCCTTTGAGCAACCTGGTCCAGTGTGGGGTGTCTCTGCTCATGGCAGGAGGGTTGGAACTTGATGATCTTTAAGGTCCCTTCCAATATAAACCCTTCTATGATCTATGTTGAAGTATCTCCGGAGAACAAAATACATATTGGCTTTAACTGAAGACCAACATACCTTATAAATACCTATGCTAGTTTTTATTTCTGAGGCCCTAGAAGGTAGCTGAAGTGAGGTTTTTCTATATTTGTACAAAGCCCCTTTCTCTCACAATCAGACTTCTTCTTCCCTGAGGCTTCTAGTTGTGATTTTATTTATTATTTATAAAGCCACTAAAGTATCTCAAACATTTCTCCAACAAACAAAGACATAGTTCCTCATATCAGGAATTCACAATCTGAATAATGAAGCCTTGGGGCCAAATCCATTGCTGACACAGGCAGGCACAGCTCCACTGTGTTCAGCTGAGTTGAGTTTGCATATTCTAGCAGCAAATGCTTAATCTTCTGTTTGCAAACTCAGATGTTGCCACTGAAATAATTTTGACGTAGTGAATTCAATGAAATGGTTTTACAGCAAGAAAAAAAGGTTGATTTGCTGTGTAGGTGTCCTTGTCTATTTGAATGGGGTTTCATAATGAAATGTGAATCGTCATATGAAATGACGATTTAAAAAACCAAAACTTCATCAGGAGCATATAACTTAAAAACAACTTAGTGACATTGTATTCTTCTTCAAGTTGAAAAGCAAGGGCTACAGATGTAAAAGATAAAAGAAAGTGAAGTTAAAACAGCATAGTCTATAGGTCCAAGTGCATGTGTGAATCAGAGTATACTTCATGATGAGTTGGACCTCTCATTTCACTTGAATGGCTCAAACAGTATTCAGTCGTCTTTCAGTGTGTCCTTCTGCCATTAACATGATAGAAGCAAAAAGGCTTTTTATTCCTTATATTCTGTTTATTATTGTTACCCCCTTCATGCTGCAAGCATAAGCACTAAGTTTTGAAATGTCTTCACAGTTGAGGATATGAATCTTTTCTCAGTATGCATACCAGAGACAAATAATAGACTTTTAGATATTTGTTACTTGCAGTAACTAATAGTCATAACTTTCAGGACTGCTGTCTCCATGAGGGAAACAGTAGAATGACTACCATATACTTTTCAGATCTTCACTCTGACAGTTCTGGACAGTTATGGCCCTTGGTTTGTTTAGTGAATATTGTCTTTTAATAGCAGAATTTATTTTCTTTCTTTGCCAGATTTTGTACTGAATTTGTAAGCAGTGCTGTAAAAGGTCATCTAAGCCAAACTCTGTGAGAATATGAAGTGTTACAGGAAAGTTATCAACATCTACTTCTTTTCAGTGTAGTGGTTTTGGCTGTCTGAAGAGGTATTTGGGAAATCATATATGGTGAGGGGATCCAGGGTCAGACAGGGGAATGAGGGTAGGCCAAGGTGGGGATGGGGTGGGGATTTGGTTCAGGGACATGGCTGGGCACAGCTAGGGCAGCAGGGATGGAGCAAGCCCTGGGGCAAGGGATTAGCACCTGGCCCGAGCCCCATGGCCAAATCCCCTGCTGGGAACACAAGGCCTGACAGCAAGAACAGTGTTCATCTCTGTTCAGTACTACTAAGTCCCTCAAGGTGAAGTAGTTTAGGAAATCCTGTAAGACACTACAGATAATATTTCACAGATCGATTTCTCCATCTTTTCCTTTTTTCTCCTCTGCAAAGGAGAACGCAGCTTTAACACACAGCCCACCCTGCAGAAGACCCTGCTGAGGATATGTCTGCATTGGCAAGAGGCACTGCCATAGCGAGTCACTTCCATGGGGAGCAGCTAGCTGTTGCTCTGAACAAAGGAATGGAGACTTATATAAATCCATTTTTAGTGCACCTAGAATAACTGTCATAGAATAACAGTGTAATAAAAGCTCATAGCTTCTGCCCTGGTAATCTGTATCTACGTTATAGGGTCTTTAAACTCTGAGTCCTGAACTACAAAGACAAATTTATTGCTTGTGTATATTGTGTATGTTCTCATACATTTCTCAAACTGTCAATAATTGCAGCATATGGATATTGGGTCTTTTCTTCAACACCCACACATTAAGTCAAGACTGACAGGTATAATTCCTAAATTATTTCAGATTCTTCTATCACTCCCACCTCTACAATTTTTATTAATTTCTTGACTGAGCATTGAAGTATGACAGTAATTATGTAATGCTACAACATATGCTAAATGAAATTAAAAACACCATTAACAAAAGATTTTTTGTGAATCTTTTTTAATTACAAAGCGTGTGAATTTACTTTCTCAATATCTACCATGAGTATTTATGTTCTACCAGTGGTTCTTGTTGGAGGCTTAAACACACCACAGGACTTCTGGGCCTCTCTCCCAGGATGGGCTGTGCTGCGGGGTGTGCCTTCCCCCAGGCCAGAGCACTGGAAAGGTATTCTATCTGCAGGGCTGCTCCCAGCATGACTTTCCTATATTTTATCCATCAAACGTGGTATGACGCCAGAGTCCTAAGTGGATGTTATTCAGCAAGAGTGAGATGAGCAAAACCTTGCCCTTAATGAACAGAGCCTTGTTAACGGGAGTATACTCACCAAAGACCTTTCTGCAACTCTGGGGAGAAAGTCCCTCTTCATGCAACTCCATCCTTTTAAATCAGTTCTGCCCTCCCTCACGCCAAGTCTGATCTTGGCCTGTGGTCAGATTAGTGCTTTGTCGTGAAGTCTTCAACATATTTCTACATCTGCAACTATGTATGGGGACCCTGTCCTCTGGGTTGGTGAAATCATCACATTCCTGGCAAGTTTTTAGATCATTTCTCTTCAAGGGTTTAACATACTTGACAACTCAGCTATGATATTTTTTTGCTATTAGTGATCAATTTAGAGATTAATCACTGCCACCATTTGGCTAGCATGATGTCATTTAGGCCAGAATCTGATCTATTGTACCACAAAGACTCTGCAGTAATTCTAAATGAGCTCAAGGAAGCTTGGAATTGAGCAAAAGCATGTGTACATAAGCATATTTATGTGTACTCTGTTCAACAAGTCTTTAAATCATATTCAAATCCAGTTCTCCTGCTTGTATGTTTAATGTGTCTGGTAGATATGTTACGTTATTAGAATTTCATTTTGGGCTTTGCTTTGATCTATGCATTCCTTTTTCTGCAAATTAGATCAAAGCCTACAGGATCAAAAACAAATCTAAAAAAAAAATACAAGTGGACCGTTTTTCTTGAGATTTTTTTCTATTATTGTTTCTACATTCAATTTATTTGAAGAGGTAGGATGAGGTAGTATGCATACACAAACATGTATAGATACAACTTACTCATAACTAATTGTGGATACAATCTGGCTCACAAAGCTCAGGAAAACAGCTACACATAAGGCCTCCTCTTATTTTTATGGGTAACATGTTGTACTTTCTGTTAACTCCAAAAGAAAACAAATACTGTTTTCCTGTAGAAATCTTGTTGGACTGGAAAAACAATGGAGGGATGAACAGAAAAACAAACAAATTCCACCAAGTGGATGTTGATTTTACCTCTCTCTGAACTATGTCCAGGAATTAAATAACTTAACCATAATGTTATAGCAAGTAGCTGGCACTTCTTAGATCTAGATGTAATCCAGTTTGTTTCCATACATTTTCTAACCTACAGACACAAATTAAAATGGATTAGTAATCATTTGCAGAAACAGATTTATTTTTTTCTAGCAACACTTTCAGTCCATGGTCTGTAGACCCTGGGGACCTGTAGGTTAGTTCTATGGTTTCTGAGAAAAAGATTTAAGGATGACAGCTCTGCATTCAATAGGTTTATACTCTCTCAACAGCTGCTGGAAAATTTTTAGGGATCCTGAGACTGCACGCAGTGGAACCATATTTTCATGCTATTTCAAAATGAAGGTATCTCAGAAGTGTCACCAAAAATTAATAGCAAAATCACTCAAAGTTTGAGGCTTGTAGTGCTGGAGGTCTCTTTTTTAAGGGATCAATACTCGGATTAATATGTTCAGCCCTAAGGCCAGGTTTGTACAGTGGTACACAACACCGAAGTCCCTATGTAACTCCCTGTGGGCTGCCCCCCTGCTTGCAGGCAGTGGGGTGCATACTCACCCCCCCTGCATGTACTGCCAGACCCTCTGCCAGCAGCCAGGGTACAGCTCGGGGGCTTTTGCGGATCCCCAGTTCCTTTCTCAGAGCCCCACATCCCTTTCACAGCCTGCTCTGCTGGGAGTCCCTCCCAAGCTGTGCTCCCCTCAACTCCTGCATCCTTCCCTCACCAGCAGCACACTGGAGAGTAGAAGGCTTCTGCCTGCTGGGTGTTGAAATGGAAGTTAATGCACTAAGATGACAGCAGATTAATTGGGATTCAGTTCTCTACCTCTTTATACGCACAGCACAGGGACACCAGATGTAGAGGAGAAGCCCTCTTGTACTAAGCCTATCTGCAGCCTACAGTTTCTGTATTCTGTTTCAGCATGTTGCTGTGTGTCCTGGCCAAATGTCAGAGCAGAGACTATGTAAACAAATGTACAGATGATTATTTTTTTTTTTTCACTCTTGCAAGGCAGAGCTGTAGCAGCTGTGTTCGTGTTTGCTCAGCATGCATATGACTCTATTGCAGTGACTAGAAAGTTCAGGGGTTGGTTCTTTTTTTGTTTCTCTTTACATATATTTTTGTTAATGAAGAGGAAAGAATGTCTTTAACTTCCCACAGAAACACAAGAGCCTTCTACATTCTTGTTGGCCATGCATCACTGCTGTTTTTTTTAGCTTCTTGAAGCGCATCATCAGATTTCTAAGAATAGAGCTTTATTAGAGCCTACACAATTTTCCAGAATACAGGAGGGTTTCCTCCTGTATCAAGGGATGGGGTTAATGTCTGGAAAATACCATGCTTTTAGAATCATAATTTTTTATACAGAAAGAGAATATACTGTTGTGCACAGAAGAATCAATACATGTGAAGGATCTATTAGCATATAGCTTATACACTAGAGCTACGACTTCATTGATACTATTTTTCACTTATTTGCTTGTTATATGCTATTGTCATTTTTTAAAATTGAAAGGGAAAGTAAAATCCACACTACCCACATTCTGACAGAAAGATCTTAAGCTATATGCTCCTTTCCAGAAGACACATTTCTTATGTTACTTACTTTTAGTGTATAGGTACTACTACACTAAAGAGAGGCTAAGAAATCATGCATTACTTGTGAAAACCCATGAATTGACAATTAATATATCCCTTTCATGGAAAACCTCTGTTTCTCCAAAGAATGGTGCTGCGGAACTTAACCCTTCAGCTCAGACCTCTGGGCCATGTGAAAAGCCATCCCTAGGAAACCAGGGTGAAAATGAATTGATTTAGGTTAGCATCCCCTCCCATCTCATCACCTCTGGATCTTCTCTAGAGAGGAACAAGGTGTCTGTGTGCTGAGCTCCTTCCCAGGTACAGTGCAGACAGCACTAATCTTCCCTCTGACTATGTTTTTTATGCACTGCCCATAGAAGAAAGATTGTAGAGTCCACACACTTTTATTTTTAAAATTACAACCTAGACTGAACTCCAGCTGTCTTACGTTACTGAAGCATTTTCATTAATAATATTTTTTCAGCCTATATTTACTTAGTAATAACTTATTAATTTGAGTCCATGTTCAGATCAGATATTTGATCCTAGAGAAGAATTAAGCTCAGGAAGACCTTAGCAGGCAAGAATAATTAGTATGTGTTTCTAGAGGGCTTCTTTGATACAGAAGTTCTGTTGTTCTGGTAATTTTAATGTATTTTCAAAAATTATTATCACTTTGAATTGCAAATTATGTGTTTGGAGCAATTGTCCAAGGTATTTTTATTTAAAACAGTTTAAAAAGATATCATTATGAAAAATTATTTGAAAGGTAATTTTGCCAGCATTTAAACTAACATCACATTATACATACTATTGGCTATGTGACAAGTGAATGACATAACAAAAGCAGCATCAGCTTCTTGTAGTGCCTGGAAGTGCTGTTTGTTTTTGTCCTTTGTGTTTTACAGAGCATGAGTACCTCTAAAGAATGAATGTTCATAATCTAATCTAATCTAATGGAAGGTATCCTAATCAAACAGATCTTTTAAGAACTATTGAATTCACAAAAATATATGTGAGACAAATAACTTTCATTTGGGTACCACAGAAAGAGGAATATTTCTGACACTCCACAAGATCTATTGGATCACAATACACATATTACTTTATTAACTCCTTTTCTTAAAAAAATAATACTTTTATTATTCTATGGGGAAAAAAATCGCTCCAAATTTGAATTTTCTTTAAAGACTGGAAACCAAAGTGTGTTTCAACTAGCAGAGGGAAAATTCAATATTCTGTTTATATGTGTAGTTGAAATATTTTGAAGGAAGTTGATCATCTCACAAAAAATAATTGGTTGCAAAACCAATAAAACTTTTGACTAGAAAGTAGCAATGAATTTCATTAAAGGATAGTTAGAATAATTAAGTTTAAAAAGCAGTTTACAAGGGGAAAATCATTGCCAATATGTTGGGATATGCCAGAAAATTACATTTAATGGACTATTGCACAACATAGTTTAGGATAATTTTGAGTTCTAGGAACTCTTTGGGAGACATTTTTTTTAGAGTTTAGGTTTATATGTTATCAAGGAACCTATATTGAATTTTTGTTCAAGCAATTTGTGTTGCCAGCAAGACTCTACTGAGGAGCACTTCCAACCCTGAATGTTCAACAAACACTTTTATTTGTGAATTTTCATTTAGACTATGAAGCCCATTAACAAAATGTATAGAGTTTGGCTAACCCACTAAATACTAATCTGCAGGTAAGATGTTTCCTCCGGTTACTGATTTTACAGTCTTTATCTGGTAAAGATAGTTAGAATCTTCACACTCTCCACTTTTTGTGCCTTATACAGAGAGCTTGTACAGAAGATTTACTAATCTGGAGAAGTCACTGTGCTTTTCTAGTCCCCTTTGGCACAGTAAATTAAACTACAGAAAGTCACCCTTGTTGCAGCATAAATGTGACCACAAGAGGAGCTGGAACAGAACAGAACAGAAACTGTTCCCATTCTGCACTTTCCTTAGCAAGGTGTCAGACTGAGCCTTAAAGTTGTGCAAGCCAAGGCAGGAGTTATGCTGCACCTTGGCATGGTGAGGGTGACCAAGAGGAGATGAGCAGGATTCTGCACAAAGGGATTTTGCTGAGCTGAAAGCAATCCCAGCTGATGAGAGGGGTGATGTGGTATGATCTGCAAGGTGAGGCAAGGGACTTAAAATCCCAGCCACCTGCGGACACTTTTGAAAGAGATGGTGTCTCCGTTACCTCCCAGTCTGCCTATTTTGGTAATGCACAGGGCTATGGCATTGTGTCATTCCTGTTAGGATCCAATGTCTAACACATTGTGCTGGTAAGGCCCCAAGACACGATTGGTGAGGCGTGAGGCTGTGCACTTGCTTCTGTGCCAAATTTGTGTAACTCTGCAGCGCAAGCTGAACTTAACACAGCCACCATTGGGCTACTGGTGATAGCAATAGCAATGGCAAAACTCCCACTGGCCTTCTCATTTCCCCCATTTACATTGTGTAAATACTGGAAACGTGGGATTTTTATGGGGATTAACAAGACAGGAGAATGGAGCTGTTGGAGCACCCAGGGTTAATGTGAATATGAAGATGATTCAGTAGCAGCTTTGTCAGGGCTGCTTCAGCAGTTCATATCACTGTTTCTGCTCTTCTGCTGGGGAGAAGCTTTCACGATTAAAGCACAGCATTTTGCCCTGCTAGTGTAGTCAGCCTAGCCGGGATTCTTTCATAACACTCAAATGATTTACAGCAGCAGCAGCCTTGACTATAACTTCTGGACTAAATCCAGAAAACTGCTCTTAAACAACTTTGTGTAATGGCAGCCAAATTCCACATACCACACCGAATAGAAGATTCACACAACATAGTGATCATCCAAGTGCTTGAGTGTTCTGATACTGACAAATATATTCAGTTATTCCATTTTAATTTGCTGCAAAGTCTTGGCAGAGCTCAGAATATATTAACTTCCAGACTCAGAGCAACTACAGCCTGGGGTAGGCAGCAGATAAGACTCCGTTCACAAGATACCTTTCAACACCATCTATATTTTCCCTCTGGTTGTTAAGATCTACCTTGACTATAATCTGAGGCTAGCCTGTGTTTTTAAGTTTTAATGGGCTGCTTATTAAGTTAGGAGTAGGACAGATTCTCTGCTCTTATTTCACTGTTTTCATAAATTAAAAAAAAAAAAATTTCTGCTGATCCAAAGATGCCTTCATTAGAATTTCACTTTACACAAAACCTGAGCTTTTAATTCATTGATTTCCTGATGATTTCCTTAAGCTAGAAGCATAAGATGTGTCTTCCGGTTACAGAGAAGTCTGAGGCTGTGGTGTGCGCCAGCTGTTCTGCAGGAGTACTCGCAGTAGCTGTTGGAAACTTGAGCGTTCACTTTTCATTACTAAGACAGGCTTTTTTATTATTTCTGTGTCTTATTGTCCATACAGTATAATCTCTGATTCAACGTGCAAAGTGCTATTCATTACAAACCTGCTCTGCTCATGAGGATATTGAAAAAAAAAGAAAAAGAAAAAGAAAAAGAAATAATTTTAGCGAAAAAATTATAATGTAACAGCTTTTGTATCCCATCCAACACAAAGGCCCCATTACATCATTATATTTATTAAGATAGGAGGAGACGACTCTGCTGTGGAGTAGTACACTTGGGAACCAATGTATTTAAATATTAACTCAGATGTAACCATTTAAGTAAGCAGCCAATACAAACAGAATATAAGCGTCTCATTGTTCTTTTTTACTATACAGCTAATGGAGACTGTACACTTAGGTAGATTTATGAATCTTATTTAAGAAGAACTCTGTGTGGTATACAGAGTTATGTATTAAGGGGCAATGTCAGATGTGACACAATGGTAGACTTTGACTGCAAGGCCCACTACATTACAACAAATGTGGGCAAAGTTATTTATAGTTATATATAAGTATATTTAATCAGCACAGCAAGCAGCAACCAGGATGCCGACAATTTATTTCCCAAGTCATGCAATTCCCTTCAGAGCTGTGAAAGTCAATGCTCCTCTGCCGAGTCACAAAATGGTCAAGGTTGGAAGGGGCCTCCTGCTCAGAACAGGGTCACCAAGAGCAAGCTGCTGAGTTTTGAGTTGGGTTTTGAGTGTCTTCAAAGACAGAAACTCCACAAGTGCTGCCCTGGCCACCCTGCTCACTGACTTGTGTATCCCCTATAGGCTTTATCCAGAGTAGAGGTTTCACTGAAGTCACTTGTATATTTACTTCTAGTCCTCACTGACCTGAGACGGGAAAATGTGCTGACAGCAAGTCATCTGAGACAGCGAACAGCCAGCCAGAAAAATGGCGTGGTCCCCAGACCTATATATTACTAACTAAACACAGAAGCCAATTGGCAGTATTAGGTACTTAGTATTAGAAAGGTTTTTTGACAGGCTGGGTGGGAAGGACCTAAAATATGTAAAGGCAAATTGTATTACTATCATCATCTCGTTTGACTGACAGTTGCATTATGGATGAGATATAGCACTGGCTTTAGCACTTTAATTTCTGCTGTTCTCTATCTTTTCAGAGCTGCTCCATCCCCAGTCCAGCTGGTTCTTGATTAGAGATCTACAAGGCAAACCCATGAATTTTTTTCTACTAAGAAGTATGTAATGTGATGTTTAAAGACTCAGATTTTTTTCCTAAATTTTCAGCTGCTTCAGCTTTTGATATAATCAAGGCAGCCTTCTGGATAGTACAAGCAGGAGTATTAAACACTCTGTCCTTAAAAGCTTTTCAAAACCAATTTTCTCTATTATCATTGTCCTGGAATTTCATAGTGCTTTGCAACAATAACAACACAACTCAACTGATATTGCTCAGCCCTAGGAAGGAAAGCTTTTTAGCCTATCATCACTATAGTTCTCAATAACAAGAGCTTAGTAGAAAATACCAGCTTTCACTCTAGATAAGTAACGCTCCTTTGTTTAAAAACTAGTGATTTTTTAAATGTCACTAAGGATTGACATTCTGCTTTTCATCTGAGTTTTAATATCCATTTCTTATGTTATAGACAGTTGCAGCCAGTTCCAAAAAAAAAATATTTTGGATAAAACTGTTTTAAAATTAATTTAAAACAAAATAAAACATTACACAATATGGATCACCATAAAGGAATCTCTTTGCGATAATTTTTTTTTCTTGTGAATCAGAAAAAATGAGGTTTTTTTCATTAAAAACTCTATGGAAAAGATTACTGACATTTTCTGAGGAAAAAATAAATTGATGTAAAATTCTCATATGGCTAAGCTGGTTAAAAGTTCCTGCTAATGTTTTTAAGTCTGAAAAGAGAATGCCAACGTAAGAGACAGCAACTTTCCTTTTGAATCACAACAAAGGTATCTAAACCCATTTCGGCTGGAGATGTACCTGAAAATATATACCTGTATCTGTATCACTTCTCACAGTACAAATGTCCCTCTGCAATAAGAAAACAGTGTCTACATGAAACATTTTCAACTGCATTAAAAACAGGATCAACATTTTACCTGTCTCTTGCTGTAGACTATAACAGCCCCTATAAAATGGCTGCTGATCTCTGCATGGCAGAGCTCTCAGAGGCAGAAAGCAACAGCATACCAGAAGCAGGAGCAATCATAGTGGCATAAGTCACACTCAGTAAATCCAAATAGTTGGAGTTTCAGTAAAACTGTATCTCAGTTCAAATTTCCAGCTCTTGAGGGGAAATCCAAAGTTTTGGAGCATGTGTTTATGAGGGTACAATATTCGAACTCAGCTTTTATACCTGAAGTTTCAGTGCTCATGTCCAGTGTAATCATTTATGGCCATTTGCTATTGCTTCAAAAAAAGCCTTCTGGGTCTTTTTTTTTTTTTTTTGTCAGTTTCAGAATACAGTGAGGTGTCAAACCCAATTTTTCTCACAGATCCTGCATGCCCATAGTTTACTGTTAGAAGAGCTATTGGACTGGATCATTGTGCTATTTCTATCATCAAAATGAAAAAAAAATGCTGTAGGGGATCCTCGTCTTCAAACAGATGGCAAATGTTTCTGAGAAATGCAAAACAGTGGCGTTCAACAGCACAGGGTACTACAGACCTTCATGGTCACTGCTATGTTTTGTGCTGGCAATTGTAGTTATGATAATTGCTTACAAAAATTCATCAAAACTTAAAGTCCTGTTGGAATGAAACAGGTTGGATTTGCACATGATCTCAAGTGGCCAATTATACATAAACTTTTGTAAGCAATTTTGGCAGGTGTTGGCTTCCTTATTGTTAGAGGTGGTATTTCAAAGCTGCAGTTGGTGAAGAGCCACAGCAATAGTAAGAATTCAGGAGAAAAAAAAAATAATTCTCTGTGTATGGGTGTGCAAGTGCGTGTGCAAGCAACCAGAGCTCCCCACAGCATGAGTGTGCTGAGAGGTGGTTTGGCCTCTGCTCCCACAAGTTTTGGCAGAGACTCAGGCCACACAGCCTGGTAAATGTCACCATGGATGGCAGCAGAAGCTGGCACACCTGGTGGTGAACTGCACAACCCTGCATCCCCAGTGCCGGCACTGCGGATGGCACAGCCTTGGCAGTGGGACAGGGTCAGGCAGCTGGGGACTGACACCTGAGATTTTTCTGGAGCCTGGAGCTCATTGCAGTGGACCACATACTCCAAGAATCCTGCTTGCAAATAGCCTTTTAGAAAAGCAAAAGACTTGGCAAAGTTTTACAGAGCAAAGTGCCATCTCTAAAAATGCAGGCCCTTGGTCTCATCTCATGTGCTACTAGGAAAAACAATATTAAAGACTGAAAAGCTCTTGGTGATATAGGGATTATGTTAATTATTGGAAGTCATGGGAATTAATCATCCAATTAGTCGTTGGAAGTTAAGTAAATACTTAAGAAAGTATCATATCAAGTGGTAAAACACACATCCTCCATAGCTTAGAGAGAATGTGCACCTTCAACATCGTTAGTCATTATTTCTATGGGCCCCTCAAAATGGGTACACAGAAATTCATCTTTGTTCAAGCTCAGCGGAAGGGTGAGGGGCAGGGAGAAAAGTTGAGATGACAGAGAGCAGCTGGGATGGGATGAAGGATGTTGTTACCCTTTCACAGAAACATTTTAGGTGCCTTCATTGGCACCTAAACAATGTTTAGGTGTGGCTAACAATGTTTTAATCTGGCTTCAACACTATAAATTCACCTGCATTAAAAAAAAAAAAAAAAAAGAAAAAAGTTGAAAATAGTTTCCCTGTTATTGCATACCAAAGAGATCTAGAATTGAGGATTTCATAAGTTCTTGAATCAGGACATACATGAAGGGAAAATTTCTATCCTGATTGTCCTATTTATAGTTTTTAAAATAATCAGCATAATTGCATACATACATTTTCAAATTTGTTAATAATTACAGTGATTATGTATTGTATTTTATGTATTAATATCTCATGATCATATTTTTCAGGTACATGTTGTCCAAACATGTGAATAGACACCCAGTTTCTCAAAACTACTAGTGTGTTTACGTATTCACGTGCCTACATATCTTGGCAAGGGCGGTGATACAACCTCTGTGAATGTAAATAATTGCAATACAGTGGCTTGAGCCAGAGTAAAGCTGCTGGAAAAATATAGACCAAGGTAAGACAAAGGTCATGCATCTGTGGGTGGCACCAAGCTTGCTCTTGAAGTGCTAATGTTTCAAGTAGTTTCTTTTCTGTAGTATTTGCAGACAACAGAAAGACAAGTGACGTTAGTGGAGCAGAAAATGAACAAGAAACAGAAAGGATAAAAACTTTCCACAGTTATCCTGAAAGGAGATACTCAATATACTTCTGTTTCATATTAAAGTCAAAGCTCATGGGCAAAGAATCTCATTACCCAATAAAATTTTTTAAAGTTCATATGGAAACTTGTAGGTAAGCAACTGCATAACTGCAAATATTTACATATGGGGACGCATACAGGTATAATTTACATGTAGAAGCTGTTTCATGTGACAAGATGTTAACTTAATCTGCTTATCTTGATGAGATAATGTGGCATGGTAGACAGGCTCATAGGAAATAATTTGGAAGAATTGGTTTCTCATTCCTGACACTGCTACAAGGCGTTTTGAAAGTCATTGTGTTTTCCTTTTATGTTTTGTTTTCTATTTAGATATTTATGTAAATCCTAAGCTCTTGACAGAGCTTGCTGCGTATTTGCAGAATGAATTACTCTGTGGGATCCCAAACCAGTTGAAATCTCTTGCTTTGTCATAATAACAATAACAGATAAACCCATCATCTTATTTTCATAAATGCAAATATCTTTTCAACAGCTGAGCATCACACTTTCCTGGATGCTTTGCTGATGACCTGTGGTATACCACCCAAATTTAACCGTAGGTCAAATTATGGATCCTTGCACGACTGGTCCAATATGCAAGACTGCTCTGAAACCATGAAAAGTTAGACCATATAAACTTTTTAGGTCCCTTCCAACTTTGGATGCTCTGTGATTCCACAACTTATCAAAGAAAATTTAGACCTCTCTATGGCAAATGACTGCAAAGATTGAACCAGTTTGCCAAGCTCATCTCTCAGGTGATTGACTTCAGTAGAGCTGTGGAACAAGTTATTTGGTCCAGCATCTTGGGTCTAACTTTGCTATTTTGTTAACAAAATGTTCAGTGGAACCAACAAGAGCATTTTACAAGAGTAATGTATCACTTAGAGTAAGAATGACATGGATCCCTCTGGCATTGGGTCCTCCAGGGGTTATCCTCCAGGTGGATAACTGTTCCACTGTGGACCTCGTGGGCTGCAGGGGCACAACCTGCCTCACCATGGTCTTCACCATAGGCTGCAGGGGAACCTCTGCTCCAGTGCCTGGAGCAGCTCCTCCCCCTCCTTCTGCACTGACCTTGGTGTCTGCAGAGCTTTTTCTCCCACATATTCTCACTTTTCTCTGCTGACTGCAGCCATGCAGATTTTTTGCCTGCTTCTTAATTATGTTGTCACAGATGTGCTGCCACACACATTAATGGGTGTTTTTAATGGGACTGGCTTTGGCCAGTGACACATCTATTTTGGAGCTGGCTGGCACGGGTTTTATCAGACATGGGCAAAGCTTCTAGCACCTTCTCACAGAAGCCACCTCTGTACACTCCCCACTATCAAAACCTTACCACATATGTCTTGTAAGTTACTTTATTCAGCCACTTCTTGTACCAGTTTTGACAGACATATGATGAAGTTTGTGTTTCTGCCCAGAATGCAAAATAACTCCCAGTTCTCAGACAGGCTTTCCCTCACTCCTTAAAGCTTTTCCTCTTCATGATTGCTACTATAGTACTATACCATAGCTTGCACTTGTGTCTACCATATATCTTAAAGGAGGTTTCAATCAAAGTAAAATTGCATTATTGGTCTACTTTAACCAAAATTGAACATGTGTTCAACTATTAGGGGGTCTTTAATATTTTCCTCTCAAAAATTGTCTCATTGATTCCAGCTACTACATTCCCGGACAGGTGTCTATAGCTCCATATAAAATGCTACCACTGTAAATTTCATGGTATTTAAGAGCTGCCAGAAAAGGAAAATATGTGAGCTTTTACAGGGAGGGCAGCTGTTTTGTTGTTGAACTATAAGCAGAGCCACAGAACCTTCTTGCCTCTTCCAAATAGGCCTCTAGCAGATTATTTGTTTCATATAAATTAATTTCTTCATGGAAAATAAACCCATGGTTTAACCCCAGACAATAACCAGGACCACACAGCCACTCGCTCACTTCTCCCCCTGCCAAGAGGGATGGGGACAAGAATCAGGTAAAATAAGGGAAACTTGTGGGTCGAGATAAAGATGGTTTAATGTGTAAAGCAAAAGTTGTGCACACAAGCAAAATAAAAAAAGGATTGTGTTCACTGTTTCCTATGGGCAGGCAGTTGTTCAGCCATCCAAGAAAGCAGGGTTCCATCACGTGTAACGCTTACTTGGGAAGACAAGTGCCATCACTGCAAACATCCACCCCTTCCTTCTTCTTCCCCTGGCTTTTATTGTGATCATGACATCACATAGTATGGGATAACCCTGTGGTAAGTTGGGGTCAGCTGTCCCAGCTGTGTCCCCTCCCAACTTCTTTTGTTTCCCCCCAGTCTACTCACTGGTGGGGCAGTGTGAGGAGCAGAAAAGGCCTTGCAAGTTTAGCAACAACCAAAACCGCCAGTGCACTGTCAACACCATTCTTGTTCCAAATCCAAAACATAGACCTCTACCTGCTGCTAGTAAGAAAGTCAACTCTACCCCAGCTGAAACCATGACACCACATTACACATTTTTAGATGAATTAATTTCACCCAGAAGATGCTAAAACTGACCTGCTGTTGACATAAATGCAGGAAATCAGATTTAAAAAGCAATATTAACAAAAAAACTAATAAGCAAAATAGAAGTCAGGTAACTGAAGCACACACTCGTATTGATAGACTCAAATTAGTTTCTACTTTTAGCAGGGAGGCTTGAGATGCAAAACTGCAAAAATTCTGATGACAAATAGTATGAAGGCACACCTCTCTCTTCTTTTTGCTGAAGACATTGACAATAGTATAACATTCTGGTCCATTCAAAATACCAAGGCCACACATTGGTTCTTCTTGTACACATTGCTGCCAAAGAATAGGTTATATATAGAGAGAGGGTTTTGCATTCCTATATTGATCATTGTAGATAATGTCCTGAAATAATTCATACCAAACTGGGGAAATTCTGGGACTGAGGCACATAGTCCATTGCCCAGAGAAACCTGGTTTATGCCCACTCTGTCACTGACTTCCTGGGCATGAGCAGAGACCATTTGTTTGAGCTGCTAAACATTACAGCAATACAAATAGACAAAACTAGCAGCTGGCAGTATCTGTTCTCTCTATGTGTTTCAGGAATAAACTTGATATCCAGGAAGTGTTTATGTGTTAGCCAGATACCTAATTGGTTCTAGAGTCAGGGTAAAAACTGTGTTTATGAGTATCTCAGAGAAAATAACCAAATTGTGGTAACAGAGGGTCAGTTTTACTTTTCTGCTGGATGGAATGATAAACATTAAGGACGGACTTCCCCGGCCTGTTTTTACCCTCTTTTGCCTCATTTCAACACTTGAATTTCAAAAGCCATAAATAATAGTCAGACCTTCTAGGGCGTTTTTCCTTTTGAAGAGTTTTATTTAAGTGCTTGTAAAATTTTTAGTAAATCTCCAGTATAGGCAGTGAGCCAAGAAATGACCAGCAGGCAATGCTGCAGTCCAGTCCAAGACCCCAAACACGATTCCAGCAGGTCACTAGACTCTGCTGGCAGAGGGGCAGCAGGACAAACACGCACAGACCAGGGCACTCAGCAGACGTCCGGGAGCCAGGAGTCTCTGCAGTGGGGCAGGAAGGGACACAGTACCTTCACAAACCTGTACACAAAACTCACAGGACACGGCTGAACCACAAGCTGGGAGGCAGATTTTCTGGGCGCATTAATAACTTCTGGTGTTCTCTGCATGGGCATACTTCTCATTATACTCCCGTGGAAAAAATTGTTCTAAATAACCAAATTACTTTTTTTGTTTATGCCACATACATCAGATACAGATTACACCATCACGGAGACAAACCTTAGCGTTGAATTATCTTTCTATTACATTGAGGGTTTTTTCATACTACATTTGAACACTCAATCTTCTATTCAGACCCATTTTATATCATGTTTGATCTTTCCCACACTCAACACAGACCTGTCAAAGATGCCAGTATAGATAGCTCTTTTATTTCCTTCTCCATTTTTCTGTCTCTGGCCATGTTGTTTTCTTGCCACCTTTCTATTGAGATCTTTTCCAGAGACACAGTTTATTTGTAATCTCACAGACACATTAATCATCTGTCTTCACCACCCATATGTTTAAGATGAAGAAAGTGAAAAGAAAAATGGTGACATTTTTCAATGCGAGGTTCAGAACCTCTTACCTTGTCCGCATTTGATTCCTAAATATTTCAGGCAGACACGCTTGGGGTTGTGGGTTTTTCTATACAGCAGTAATTTAACAAACACAAGTAAAAATAACTGAATTACTACCTAGTTCAGAACAGTCAAAACCTGCCAGTTTTACGCAGCATGTGCATTGCATTCATATATGTTGCATAAGTATATATTCTTTTTATATGCATGAATATATAAAGGAATGCTTGCCATGAAACTCCCTGTCTTAGAGAGTTTATAGTGTGAGGTTTGTGGACATCTTTTTCCTGTTATTTCTTTATTTGATATGTATAAAAATGCATGGCTTTAAGACCAGCCTAACAAGGGTTTTTCTGGGAATTAGGATGTGCTGAGCTGGCTGAGGACTGTGGAGGCTTCCTTATCTAAGCCCTTGAGGAGTCTGAGAAACTCTGGGCATTCAAAACCTGCAAATCAGAGTAACTCTCTTCAGTAAAAAGGGGCATAACTTGACTCTTTCCCATTAATTTTATCACAGTTTCTAAGGGCCTTACAGGGAGATTATTATGGGTAAGTAAACCAAACGCTGGTACTGAGCATGGGTTGGAACTCAGTGACCTTTAAGATCCTTTTCACCTCTATGATTCTATGATTCTATGTATTTTCAGGACATTCTGTACCTCTCTGCAGTTTTATTTCATTGCTCCGTCAGGATGAAGCATCACCCTGTTTTCCTACCTGCTGGGCATGACACGAACCTTTGCAGCCAGGTGCTTCTGCTGACAGTTAGGAGGACCATTCACTTCTAACATCTGCTGCAGCAGCTTCAGTCATGATAACAAAGGTAGGGCACCCAGTAGCTGCACATCAAAACCCTAAACATGACGCTGATAATACTGTAAGTTACTTGGAGAGTTGTTTCTCTTATGGCAAGAACACAATGTTCTATTCTGGGAGATGGCTTTCTTATCTGCCTAATGCATTTGCTGAAGGATAGGACATTATCTGCCTACGCATAAAATGCAGTAGCAGTGTTATTTCTCCAATTTGCATTATTCATCCAGAACGAGAAAGCTTTTCTCATCAAGAGGAAGTTTGTTGCACTGGCTTGCTCTGCCTATTATTAATAAATAACTGAAACATTGTTTTAGTCATCTAAACATAGAACAACACATTTGTTGAAAAGCCAGAGCCAAGAGAGTAACCAAAACTTAATTTTGGTAAAAAAAAAAATGCAGTAAATTCTACAGAGGGACAGGTTTGTTCCATGTTTTTACCTGCAAAAAGGCAAGGGGGGAAAAGGAGAAATGAAGGAGAAAAACAGAGTTCTTACAATTTAGAGTACAAAATCACTACTTTTGGAAAACAGCAAGGCATGAACGGCAGACACGGGAAGATAAAAAAATGTCCAGAAGAAAGTCAGGCTATGGACTGCAGAATGGGGTCTCAAGTGTTCATTGTTACATCCCCTCATGACAGACTCCAGCAGCAGCTGGATTCCCAGTTCAGTGCATCTGACAGGACTGTGACATTTGGCACTGATGGGCTTAATAAGTAAAGCCTTATTTCCATGTTTTGCAGAAACATAAATTTGATATCCCTCAGCCTGCCAGAGAAACAAACTATATAGAAGTTAATTTTTTTTTTTGGCATACTATATTTTAACACAATTTTACTATTCTGCTTTACCTAATTAATTCAGAGCTAGAGCTTGAAGGTGTGGGAAGAAACCTTCAAAAACACAAAATGCAACTCTTTCCCTTACATTATTTAACTGTGGCTTTGCTGACAGAGACTAGCAGGGTATTTGTCCCTGCACTGGTATCCATTCATGTAGTGGGGCACAGCTGCAGCAGTCACATCCATGGCACAAACTTCTTGAAGTATAGGAAGAATCGGAGCATCTACAGTCACACTGATTTGTGCCACTTTGGAGACTTCAACCTAATCTATCTCTCTGCCAGTTTCCCTTCGGTAGTGTCGAAAAAAGTAGTCAAAAGTGTTTGGTATTTAAAGAAGTAAGAGAGTTATGTGAAGTGTTTATAGTTATTATTTGATACTTAAACATGCAAGTTGAGGATAAACTGTGTTGGCCAAGAATGTTGTTCGTAACATGTCTATCTTCTGTATTTCCTACAGTCTGGTGTACACGTGTGCTTTTGTAGTTACGGTTGCAGTGATACGTTGCAGTGGCACGTTGCAGTGACATTATGCCTGTTAACAAGTTGTTGTACCAGTTTTGCATGACACACATGACAGCAAATGACTGGATTGATAAATAGTCTGCCAAAGCCTACTTGCACCAGCTTTCCAGTGGGAAGTCCCTTCTGTTTAGTATTAATGTCACAGTGATGTACTGTGCCTTTGACAGTAGCTGTGAGTAGTCATGTGCTATTGTGTATTTGTACTTCAGAAGGTGCTGATCTCATGGACTATGAGGATTACTGATGATTACACTTCATTTCTTCAGGGAAATCTGGGAAATCTATTAAGAGAAACAGCAAAATGTGTGATGCATTCATAGAAATTCTGCAGAGTATGGTCAATATAAGAAATTACTTAGAAAAACCAAACTTGGCTGAACTGCGTAAATCCAGGAGTTATGCAGTCACCCTAAAAACAAAATATAGACATTCCCCTCTAGTTAGCATTTGATATGTGATACATTTTTTATGAGATGCTAAAAATGGTACTTTTTTTATTACTCCCGCAGCACACAGATTTTTCAATGCATTGAGTGGACATAAGTGAATTTTTATTTTAAGAATACAACAGGAAAGGGGATAGTGTAAACCTGTTGCAGTCTATATGTCCCAACACACATAGTGGCTGATGACTGCAATGGCAGGTCTAAGTTTGTAGCAAAAAATGGCTAAAATAACCATGGATATGTCAGAAGTCACTCTCACAACAAAGTATAGGTGAGTTTTTCCATCTTAGCAGAGAAAACATCTGTGTGGGGTCAGATGCTGTGGCATCCTTATGGAGTTGCCCACCTTCCTGCTAGTAATTTCAGGGGACCACAGCACAGTTATTCCAGGGAAACCTCTCTGCTCACCAGAGGCAAGCCATCACAGATTCTCTCTAACCTGTTTTTCTCTTTTAGATATATCAGGGAAGATTTCTTCCATGTGTCTGTCCCAAAAATTAATCCATACTGTTCATGTTTCAGACAGAGATTCACATTTCTGTCTTAATCTTGAGCAGAGTCAGTATATTTCCTCATTGCTGCCATCTTCACAGCTATACTTTCCATATCTGTAGAAAAATGCCAACTTTAATTACTAAAACAAAGTATGTCTTTTGGATTCATACTACCATTTCAAAGTTGTGTCGGGGTGTACCAGTCCTGCATATTGATGTTTTAATTATCTGCGTGTTAATATATCTGCCTGGGCAACTGACAGCCTAGTTACAGCTACTGCCTAGGGTGAATAAGACCTAAATACTCATACCTGGCTGGAGAAACAGAACGTTGGCCATGAAACAAATGTTTTCTCTCCCATCACTGTGTGTCATATGGATATTGATGGTCTTTTACTTCCTTTTTCTATTTCATCAGGCTTGATGTTTCCTTCTGTCTACCTGACTTCACTGCTGTCCTGCCATTCATCTGGGAGCCTCTTCTGCACATGAGCTTTGCAGCTGCTTGACCTTCAGCCTTGTCTCCGACCACAGCTCTTGCACAAGTTTTTGGAAAGGTATGAGATTGTCCCCTTCCTTAACAGGATTCACCCTGATTTATCTAGAGACCTGTCTTGTCCTAGCATGTCCCTTGCCATTAGCCACATCTGGCTGTATCTAAATCCATATTGTCCTGGAACGGGAAGCAGGTAATTGTGTTACATCTGACACGCTAAAAATGAAATGCTGAAAATGCTGTAGTGAGTGTTTTCTCTTGTTCCTTTTTCTTATGTAAACTTCCAGCTGAGCGTAGCTAAAGGAGTCAGCTGCTAGAGCATGAGATATAATGTGGAGTGAAATTTGAGTGTTGACAGGCCAAGAATTGTCTAAACAGACAGTTTTTTTAACACACCTCCATACTCTTCAAGGCAGAGTGGGAGTTGAGATGCCTTTCATCACCGTGAAAGTCCTAAAACAGTAGTAGAAACAGGTCCCTTGTCACTACATCAGCTTTATTACCCTTCACTGGCTCTTGTACTCTTTCAGATATTTTTGTTGGGAAAGAGCCTAAGAGAGAGGGAAAAGAAATAAACAGGAGGATGGTAATTCTAGTGCCAACTGAGCAAGCAGGCTTTCACAGTGCTACAAGCACAGACGTCTTCTGCAGCATTCTCTAGAACAGAACTAGATTCCAAGAAATTTCTGAGGGCAACCTTACATCTCAAATGATTGATCCTTTTATTTTACCTCTTCCCTGTTCTCCCTCACTCAGTTGCACAGACCCTTGTCCATTATGCAGTGGATTCTTAAAGCAGATGGCTGGCTTGCATGATAAAGCACAGTGAAGATACCTATTTCATTACAGTGGGTGTAACAGACTGGAGCCTTATGAGTTTAGTCTTCACTGAGTACCCAAATCTCTCTTCAAAAAAGAGCACAGCAAGTCCATGCCAGAATTTCTGGGATCAGAATCACATTTACCCGTCATGAACCAGATTTGCTTGATTAATGAAATAAGCAGCGAGAGCAAGGGTGAGACTGAATTTTTCTTTCTTTTTTGGAATAGATAAGAGTTAGGTGTCTTGTAAATGCTCAAAACACTCTGGCAGACAGAAGGATTTATTAACAGAATCTAAGGCAATTTAGTGATAAGAATGGAACAAAGGCTGCAAAGTAAAAATCCTCTTTTTCTGCTCATTCTTGTGTAATGCAAGCATATGTACATGAAGAGGAAGAAAAAAATTCACACTGTCTGACAATCTGATACATAATTGATGTGTCATTGTTTGTTGATATCCCCAGAGAAATAATTTTGCTAGCCTGGGTGTGTCAGCAGTAAGTAAGTAAAATTGGATTTGCTATTGTGGTTATTACAATGGGAGATTTTTAATATCAGAAGCTGGCCTTCCAAATACTCACCATTTGAACTGACATCCCCGTTTCTTTCACAAACTGCTCTTCAGCACTCTTGTTTGTGATTTCTTTTGACATAACAGGGAGCAGGTTTTTTGGGAGCCCTTTTGGAGGGTGGTTTACCCAGCCTTTTGCTGCACAAGGCCTAGCTCAGAACTGGCATTTTGAAATTCCAAAAGATAAGGAGAAGGTAGGGCATACGTGGAGGAGATAGAAAGGGAGTAGATGGGTATGGGACCAAAAAAAAGAAACTGAAATAATTTTTCAGGTAACTAACTATACCTGTAGTCTTAGTCAGCCCCTGATAGACCATTCTATCAGTAAAGCAAATGTATATCCTTTTTGTTCTATTGAGTCTAGGCAATTATGTACTCTTGCTTCACATTCTCTCTAATTTATTCCCAAACATTTATTTTCAGATGGAACTTTCAACAGTTTAAAGATTTGTACCATGAAAATTTTCACTCTGGTTCCATTCAAAACCTCATCAATTCATCTTTGATTATCCCAAAGCCTCAATTAATTGTTTAGCACAGGAAAACTTTTTAAGCAAAGTAACTGGGAAAAAAAAAAAAACAAACCAAATAACCAACTTACCTAAAACTGCTTTTTCAGTCTTATGCTCCACAGAAACTTCTGTAGATGACACTACATTATCATATTAATAATTAACCAATCATATTAGGATACACAGAGAGTTGCACTGGTTTCCACATTAATTACCAGAGAGCTATAAATTAGAAAAAAATTGCTTTTACCTGCATTTAGACTTTCAGCAAGCATTGTTATCAGCACTGCAATTTTCTACAACAAAATTAAAAACTGGAATTATAAATCATTTTATGTCACAAAATTATCACAGAATTTAGGTAAAATGTATCCTGGGGTTTTATTATATTTTCCACAATATCAGTTTCCCAAATGTATATATATTTTTGCATACCTAAACATTGTTCTAAGTTGTCTCAGGTATACTTGTTGAAAAAATACTTTGACAAAATAGTTGAACTGTTTATCCAAGAAACAAACCATAGAATCAATCTGTCAGATTTGTCAAAATAGTTCAGGTATTACCACAATTAGCAAGAAAACACCAGACTTCTTAAAAAGTTAAATTAATTTTATTGTAATCTCATTATATTTAGCAATAAAATAATGCAAATCTCTGATGTTAACAAAATTGGGGTTCTTATCTTTCTTTACACTTTTGAATGTGTAATAATGTCTTTAAATACTGTCTGAAAAAGTTAGTTTTAAAACATAAATGTCACTCATTCTAGTCTTAGGAGCTAAAAGGTATCCAAGCAATTAGGCCAATGTGTTTGCACATGTTGGTTTAAAGTGGGTTAATCTTTAAAAAATGAAGTTATTTCTTATCCTATGGCCAAACATTCTCTTCACCCACTCAAAAAGTAGAAGAACTAAAAAGCAGGAAAAAAATATGCTGTATAAGTATGGCATTCTTCAACTGATGAAATAAGACAAGGGACCCCATTATAAATAAAAGGCATCAGTACAGTTATATTGCTGTCATATGGCCTTCCTGATAGGTTATTTCAGCCTTAATTTCATCCATTTATTATCAGTGTAAATCTATTTTTTAACAATTGGGGTGGGGAGCTGTGCCTTTTTATTTATGGTAAAGACTGTTTTCTTAATCATGCTGTTAAAAATAGCTTCATGAGTGGACAGGAGTACAGAATATAACACAGGGCGGTCTGGGTTAGGGTCATCATCAGATTATCTCCAGATTAACTGGATTATGTGATTACCCTTGTGAAATGTAGGTGCGTTACAAATTAAAAATTAATCAGATTCTACAAAAACTATTATTCAGTCAAGGTAACGACTGTTGGCCCACATGTATTTAAGTCATGATGCATTTTAGTGTGGATTTCTTTATTAATGTAGTGAACATGAAAATACTTGTAAAATGCTTCAAATTCTGAAACACATTTAAAAAGACCTTGCATTTACTGAAGCAAGTAGTCTTGGTGTAGAGGTTTTGCTGTTGTAACCCTGTTCACTCCCAAATGAATGTCAAATATGTCTTTATCTTCCCCTCCATTTTCCCCTCCTCCAACATTCCTCCAACAGCTTTAACAAAGCCAACTTCATTTTCACTTGGCAGATTGCAGCCTTGATTCTTCCTAGAATACAGCGCAGAAAAAGGCCTATGCGTTTCCCCAGCTATACACATTTTGGTGAAAACTATAGCAAAGTGATAGAACTCGTCTGGATTTCCTCTCATGAACCAAAATGCCGCTTCCACAAGATCTCATTGTGCAACCAGAGAAATCAAATCCATTCCAGGGGATTCTCTGTGGAAGACTGTCACATAAATAGCCCTACTCACCAGCAGCCAGCTGCAATCCCTCTGCATTTCTTGGGAAGTAATAACTTCATGAAATTATAGCAAAGACACAGTCCCACACTGTAGACTTACAGATCTTAAAATCTGTATACACAGACATTGAAATGCTTCCTGTTTCTATCATGTAACAGAAGTTACCCTTTGACTGGGGGACTGGAAAATAAATCAAGACACACATTCAAAATTAAGTCTGAAATTTTCTTCCGCTCCTCACTGGGAACACATTATGATGGCATTGCTAATATCACTTATTTGAACAGGATATATACAGAAAAATGTAAGCACAGAGATGGCTACTGCTGCTCTGAATGCACAGTGTGGGACCAAAGCCCACTATAGGAACTAAATTAAAATGCTGACTTAGAAGTTGAATGAGATGCAAAGTATATGAAAACAGTATTTTTTTGTTCTTCATCATTAAATACTCCATGTAAAAGGAACTATATTTCTCATGCCCAAGTAATGGCTGTCCATTTGTAGATTAGTAAGGTTAATACAAACACACTAATGGATCATGATGGAGACAACAACTCAAAAGCTCTTCCATGCATATCTATGTGTGCTTCCTATTTGTAACTTACCTAGGTGTGATTTGAGATTTCATTATTTGTAATGCAATCTAATTACAATTTATACATCTGCCATTGAAGATTTTCTCTATTATTTGTTTTAATGTGCATGTTATCTATGTTTTTGCCAAAATAACTTTCACATCCTCAGATGTAATCATTAGGAAGTTCTCTGTCAAAGACAACAGCTGTCAGAGCAACCACAGAAGTACTGGGAGAGACAGAAAGGGTCACAGGTGTTTCAGAATGTATTTACAGGAAAACAACCTGGTAACAGTGGTCATGAAATTCTAAATTATTTATCCATTATTATTCCCAGTTCTGAAAACCATGTCCTCAATGTTTTTTGACTCATGTCCTTGCAAAAAGCAGGCTGCAACTTTCTAGCTATTTAAGCTTGGAAGTCTTCTGTAGATTTTAATGAGTTAGGAGCCTTCAATCTGCAGTGTCATAAGCTGCCTTGAAATGTTCAAGTATATACAGCCAGCTGTTAGACAATCCTTTGGAATTAAAGAATGTCACCACGTTAGTGTATATATTTGGAATTTTTCATGCTTGCCTCTTTGTGCATAAAATGTCCAAGGGCCTGGCCTTTATTGGCATATTTTTTATGTTGCAGTTTTTACAGGGAGAAAGGCAGTCATACGAATTTCAGTATTATGAAATATTAATAACTGGAAATAGAACATCATTGTTATATAAAAATTTCTATCATCTCTTACTTTGTTGCTTTCATGATTAGTTTTTTTATTAAAAGAAAAAAAATATTAGTAGACTTCCTCCGTGAACCTTTAATTGCAACTGTGGATAGGATTGCTGATACCATTTCATGGCCCCAGCATATATGTCTACAGGATTTATTACCCAGTTCATGTCTGCTCTTTTATGGATTTCATCCAAAAGATTCTTGAACACCGAGCTCTTGAAATGTTTCCCTTGTGGTAGTTCAACTGCACTGAGCTGCATCAGCAAATAGCATTGACAGTCACGAAGGCAGCAACTGTTACATTCCAGCATAGTTTGATTTAGTGCAGAATTTTTATAGATGTATTCTGCTGTAACCCTTTTCTATCCATTACTTAATGCAAGTCAGGTCTAAAAATCAGTTTAATAGATTTAAAAGACTCTGGTATTCCTCTGAAATTTCATCTTGCAAATATGAAAAATACCAGCACAGGTATGGTCCATCACAAGAAGAAAAATCAAAAGATATAGTATTTTTTTTAAGTCATACTTAACAACTTACAGAAAAATTATTTAATAAATTAATCTTAATTATCAAAATGTTTCTAAAGATACTTTAGATGCTTGAAAATATGTAAAATTTAAGATTATTTCTAGAAGGTGAAGGACAGGATCTCTACACGATCTCTAGCATCTATGACTACATATTTGGTTTCAGTAATGAACTGCGGAAATTGAAAAACATTCAGTAAGCCTGCTGCATGCATAAAGGTACTTGTGAGTGAAAATTTGGGTGTGGAATCATGGAAACATCATTAAATATTTGGCTCTAGGCCAACGCATGCAATGATTATAAAGCAGGTTAAAGGAAGAGGTCAGTATACTGCTAGTTCACTAATCAGCCACTGGCCTCTTACCAGAAACAGCACTCAAATCTCATTAAACTGCTCTTTATCTAAGTGAGGGAAGAATGTACATCAGCTGCCTTCATTGAAGGACAAATGGCATACAAGTGTTAAGGCTCTTACTGCTTTCAGTGGTAGAGGGGAAGCATAAAAATATAAACACAAATAGCACCTGCCAGGTGTTATATTGCAATTGTTAAAAAATGAACAACATTGGAACACGAAAATAATGGCTGAAACCTGGTGACAGATAAGAATGAAGACTCCTCGATTTTGTGGTTATAAAGTGCAGGTCTCAGAACTGGTAGATTAAAGTGAGGCTGGGAGCTGTCCCAAAGACTTCCTGGGCGATGTTGCCAAGTAACCCAGGCACTCATTTTCAAAATTCTTCATTTAGACAAGCATGAAGCAAATGGAAGACAGAAATTATCAGCAGCTCAGAATATCTTGCTCTAATTCTCTCAAAGATGACCCCCAATAGAGGCAGACTCTAATGCATTAAATGTTAATGGGCATCAAGTAGAATCTCTATTGCCTGAGGTTCCCCACCTGCAAAATGGATGCAGCTCCAGATTAACAAATACGAGTTGACAAACTTGAGTCAGACTATTTTCACTGCTGCTTAATGTAGCATCATTCTACTTGATCTGTATAACTTTAACTTATATTGTCTACCTTCCATAGAAATATTTATTGAAACCTATTTATAGACAGGTTTTGGTGGCCATCCTTCCCTTGCAACCTCTCCTCCCTGCTGAAAACATCACTCCAGAGACTGATGGATCAAATGCCTAGAGAATTAATGCTCCTCTTGGTCCGCTGTGATTCTGTAACCTCTTCACTTTCTGTGCCAGCTTTTCCCAGCTGAGGGCAAGCACTCCAAATTGGTAGAATTGCACCGAAAATAGCAACTTGCATTTGTAAAACTTACCCAGAGGAGTGAGAATACACAAGAGTGTGCCCTTAAAGTCCACCACATGTATGAATGCCCAAGGCCATGCTACTCCATTTCTGTTTTCTTCAACATCCTTTCATCATCACTGTAACCTGTTCTACCATGACACTCATTTCCAAAGCACTGTATGACCATCATGGCAACATTTCAGAGAGCACATCAATAATCATTCATTCCAGATTCTGTTCTGGGAAATCACTAGTTGTGCTGCACTACAAAACTAATGCGCTAGAGCTGGGGCATTATTTGGAAATTATCTCAAATGATGTAGTCCATATTAAATAATGAAGTTGATCCTCTTATTGTTGATTTTTGACAATTTACTGCCATCACATTGTCACTGAAAAAAGCACAGCAATAGCAAAAGAAATGTCTAACATTTGAAAAAAGTTATTTTTCTACAAAATTTTTCTAACAAAAACAATGCAAGAAAATGGTTGTTATATAAAGCCCTTACTGCAAAGGATAATGAGATCCTGGGCTGCACTAGGGTGAGTATCACCAGCAGGCTGACAGAGGTGATCCTTCCCCTCTACTTAGCACTGGTGAGGCCACACCTGGAGTACTGTGTCCAGTTCTGGGTTGTCCATTGTCCAAGAGAGACATGGTCATACTGGAGAGAGTCCAGCAAAGGGCCACAAAGATGATGAAGGGTCTGCAGCATCTCTCCCACAAGGACAGGCTGAGAGAGATGGGACTGTTCAGCCTGGAAAAGAGAAGGTTTGGGGGAAACCTTTTAAGTAGACAAGTATTTGAAGGGAAGGTGCATAGAAGAGAGCCAGGCTCTTTCCAGTTGTGTCCAGTGACAGAGGCAAAACCACAGAGGGTTCCCTCTGAACATAGGAACCACTTTTTTCCTATGAGGGTGACTCAACCCTGGCACAATTTGCCCAAAGAGGTTGTGAATTCTCCATCCCTGGAGATCATGAAAAGACTTCTGGACATGAACCTGGACAAAGAGCTCTAAGAGGCCCTGCTTGAGCAGGGAGACTGGATCAGATGACCTCCAGAGGTCCCTTCCAACCTCCACCATTCTGTGTATCCTATACATTATGATTTGAAAAATAAGTTCAAAATAAAATAATGCATTTTATACAGAAACATACTGTTATGTATTCAGAAATGAGATTTTCTCACCTAGAACTGCCATATGCTTCTTTCCTTGACAGCAAATCATCTGTACATAAGTTCAAAGATTCAGTATACCAAAGAATGAACAAAACAAATATTAAATTGACTTATTGTACCTCAATGCATTTTATGGTTCATAACATTTTTTTTTCCTAATTTATATATTGGGGTTTTTGTGGGTTTTTTTTGGATATAGCACAGTGATAGACACAGTAAATTAGTATTGGAGAATTATATCTCTCTGAAAGCCCCTGTATGCCTTCCTGGAAGAATCCTTTCCAATCCACAGGCTTGCAGAAGCAGAAGGGAAAGGATCACAGCTACATGTACCCTCCCCACTCCTTCAACTTTGAGATGGTGGTGAGAACCAACAATATTCCATGCCCAAAGATACAGAAAAGGAATAAAAGAACATCATGTAGTCTACACCCCTTCATATCTGTGATAAGATCAGGCTCAATTTGGTCACAAACAGTGAAATTATTACTGCTTTCAGCCGGAACAGTGAGTGTAAGAAAGGTTGTGCAATAAATGCCTTCTCCAGTAATCTCCAGGATGATTCTGGCTAGAAGCAAGAATGAAGAATTACACACCAAAGCAAGACTTCTGCTGCCATTCAAGCAAACTTAATTCCTCAAATACTGTAAATTTACTTAGCTCAGTTAATGACTGTTTAGAACTGTGAGGTTTTTTCATACTCATCTGTAATATTTTACAGAGAAATATTTTGTCCAGGTAAGGTCGGTTGATATCTTTCTAAACATGTTGTGTTAGCAAGAATATTTCTAGCTTGTACTGGTACACTTTCTAAGGATATTTTTCCATTGATAAAGTTTGAACATCTAAGTAAACACAAGTCCAATTACTCACTCTTTTTGGGGGGGGGGGGACATGGGGACAAGGAGAGAGATTAGTTTTTTTATTTCATGACTAACGTATTCATCATTCTATCTTCTTTTTTGTTTGTTTTTTTCTTTTGGTTTGGGTTTGAGGTATTTTTTGGTTTTTTTGTTTTTTTTTGTTTTTTTTTAATCAGCTTTGAACTCATTGCAACAGAAATTTCTATTAGGGAGAAAAAAGAATGATGATTTTAAAATTAATGTTATGATTACTTGCTCAAGGAATGTTATTAGATTTTTCAAAGGTGGTTGTCACAGCAGTACTGTAATCCCAGAGCTCCTCTGGAATAATTTTTATAAGTTAAGCATAAGCATTTTACTAAATATTTAGATTATATCTAAGGTGGATATTCCTATATTTAAACAGTTTGTGCCCTTGAGAAATCCAGCTCCATGGCCTTTTGGTCTCCATTAGGCAATGACTGAAATCCTAGCACCACATAAAATGTGGGAATGATGCCAATGCTTTTGATTAAGCCAGAGTTAGTTAGGGATGATGTCATAAATTTATATTTACTGTACAACTTTCTTGGCTATTTAGACCTGGATATGACTTGGATTTTGTAATATATTTTAAGCTTCAATCATGAAACACATACAATTTCTTCTTTATATCTGTAAGAAAAAAAAAAAAAAAAAAAATCCAGAACAGAAAAGCAACCTAATCTTGATCATAATAATGAGATGTTTCATAATATAGTTGTCGTATTTCATGCAATTTGCGTTTGTCATGTCATTGTTTTGGCTTTTAGTATTAAGTTATTTGCAAATAAGACTTGCTGGAATGCAAGCAATCAATTTCTCTATTTTTATGTCATCATGGCTGAGCATTTTGGAACCATGCATCCAAATGTATTGGTAATTCTATTTCTTCTTAAGCGTACAGTATATGAGGGCATGTAGAAATCATAGTTGCCTCACAGCTAGCTCAAATATAACCAACCTGATTACAGATGGAATTTGGTGTTTTTTTCATTCACTAGATGAAGATTCAATTCCATCTCTATGAGCAGAGTTATGAGAGACAAATCAAATTATTATTTGGGCAAAGTACTGCAATATGTATTTTCATCAGAACATTTTGGGGCACATACAAGTGTGTCACTGGGTCTCCCTTATATTCAGATCCTTGACACTACTCCTGATCCCTTTTTAAAGGATTTGGTAATCACTCTAGACCTCCCAGTGCATTCTTGGTGCATGGGACTTCTGACTATCACATGAACCAATAACAACCTCTGCAATTTCTAGGCCAACCTTTCCCAAAATCTTTTTAGCCAAAGACACCTTTTAAAATGAGCTGTATTCCACAGACTGCTTGTTTATCCTCCCATACCTGTCACCACCTCTCCTTTCCCCTGCCTGCTGTACTGCTGGTGCTGGCAGGACTCTCACCTAACCAGGCTCACCAGGCACATAGGACCCTACATCAGCATTGCAGCCATCTGCACCATGGCTCCCCAGAACAATGGTCCCAGAAGCACCGTGCAACATCACCCAGGCTGCTTCTTCAGGGCCAGGACAGCTTCACCAGGTGCATTCCACCTTTTGAAAGTAGTGCTTTAGGATACAGCATTTTATGGAAACTTAAAGCAAAGAGCAACAAAGTAAGATACGCAACACTTCATACACTTTATTCTAAGAAATAATAAGGTAAATCAAAAGGAGGAGGAGAAAGCTTACAGTCCTCCTTCTCTTCCTTTCCTCTGAGTTCTTTTTATTCCCAGTGCCACTGCTGACATATTTTGGATATCTACCTAGCATCCTCACCATCTTTTTCTCTCTTTTATAACCCTTCTCTTTCTTCTACTACCTTGTCTTTTTTTAGTTCTTCTCCACTAAGTTTTTTTATTTTTTCTCAACTTAGCCAACCTCTCACAGTATTTCTTTTCTTTTAATCTCCACCAGCACCATTGTATGGGAAAAAACTCACTTACTGACCTTCATAGTTGGTTAATGTAGTCACCATCACTGCTCCTGAAAAGAAGTGGGGCTTTCAGCACCCCTTTGTTGCTGTTGCTTTTGCTCACTGTAAGACAGAAGTGGCCTATGCCTGTGTCTCTACACCACATTGTGATCCCCCTCATAATAAATGTTTGCCTGGTAGGCACTTACATCTTCTCTGCTGGTTTCCTCTTACAGGAAAGGAGTTGAAAACTTTTGTAAAACACAGCACTAGTGGCAACAGATGACATTATCAGTGCAGCTCATTCAACTCCTTCAGATGATCTCCAAAAATTTCTTCTATGAATTCCCACTATTCCTAGTGGGACCTAGATGGGATTCCTAGATGGACAATCAGTAGCTTTATGAAACAGCAATCAAACCTGATCCAATGTATCAAAAAAAAAATAGCTGGCCTACCAAGAAAAACATGAAGATAATAGAAAATGTTAATGAAGAATTTTCTGTTAAAAGTGATACCTGGACAGATGATTAATTTGTTTATTATATCTGCAACTGTGACCAGCCTTGGTTTACATATTGATGGCCTGCTTCACACATTTTCCCTATTCATTTATTTAACATACCTGCTTTTGACCTCTCTGATCTTCAGCCTGCCTAGTGAAATTGTATCCTTAAAGCATATATTTTGTTTGTTTTAGTTTAAAAAAATTACAATCAATACACTTTTACCTTTACTGCAGAGCATTTATATTTTAAATTCCACTTAAAATGTACTTGGCATCCTATGACTAATCTCAGAGAAATGTCTGGTGTAGAGTGCTTTAGGCAATAACAGCTTTAGTTGCTAGTGCTAAATTTATCTTCAATTGTGAATCAAACCCTTTATGAAGGCAGCTAATTCCTTTGTAGTGATATGAAATAGAAACTAACTTGAGATAGATCTCAACAGCTAACACTAAACACCATCTTGCCTGTATGTACTTGAAGAAATATTTTTAGCTTAGAAAAATGTGGATTAACTTCTTACAAGCAGTAACCAAAATATATAAAGTTCCATATGTCATTTCTGTTAACAGTGAGTTCTTTCAGTCCCCAGCTTAATAGATAGTTCATGAACTTCGCTAAACTGAAATGCTCTTTGGATCGGCAAAATTGCAGTAACATTTCATATTCTTGTAGACCAGGAACTAGTTAAGTTAGTAATTTTGTCCATCCTGAAGGTCAATGGAAAATTTTGTCTATGAAATCAATTAATTAATCTGTGATATTTCTGTCCGAATAGAACCCCCAGTTAATTATGTATTTCTCACAGTTCATGATCAGTTCTTTGCCACGTTATTCATCTTACTTTGTTCTCACATATAATGCTTCCATCCAAAAGATGTAGACTGTATATTATTGAACAAATCTTGCTGTATTTCACTAGCGTAACTGTCTGTACACAAATATTTATTTGATTAACTACCTAAACCTTCCTTCCTTCTGTCTATTCATCCAATCATCTTATTCTTGTAATTGACTTTAAAATAGTGTATTAATGCAAATACTCATATTTGCACCTTGTTCTCTCTTTTCAGGACAAGTTTTCTGTTAGATTTCTTGGGGTTTTGACAGGTTTTTTTATCTCAGTTATTTCTTGTCTAGGGAACACAATAACTGCTAGCACTCTGACAAACCCACCAACTTCAAGCAAGAATAAACATTCCAGCTACTAGATGATGGAGAATCACAATTTGGTTTTTGCTGACTTTGATGGTCAATAATACAGTAATATTAACTTTTAAATATGGTCCCTGACCATCTAAGTTGATAAACATTGAACAGTAACACCTCTTTCACCTGTTGATTTGAAATTCATAGACTCAGGCAAATATCACAACACCTTTACATTAATATCAAGGTTCAATTATGACTTTACACTTCCTTACAAAAAGAAGACAAAAAAATAGGAGCAATCACATGGCATTTTATCACCATCCATAGAACTTCTCAGGTAATTTCCTATTTCTCTGTTCAACAAACGAAAAATTCAATTAAATGATTCTTTGTAAGCTAGAGAACAAATTTGCACGGGAACTACACAATTTCCTTTATGACTAAGAAAACTATTCTTGCATCCAGATGACTTATCTCCACTGCTTGAACCTGCCAAGGAAAAACAGATGCTTAAAAAGCAATTGATTAGGAAATTGATTAGGACAACAAATGATTGATAGTGAAAATAACTAAATCTGCTCAAAAAAAAAACAAAAAAGAGATCTTGCAGCCTCCAATCCAAAGAAAAAATTAAATGTATATCTGTATAATGCACCAGCTAGTGCAATAGCAGAGATGATTAAGCTGGTTCCAAATCAACTTAGGAATTGCCTACCACAGAACTTCAGCTTTCTCAGGCAAACTTATTCTATTGAGAAAATGGGTAAATTAGCTCATGGTTTGCTATGTGCAGTTAAGGCCAGGTTGTGTTTAATACTCACCATCACAACAAATTGCAGTGCCTGTATATGAACGTGGAAACAAGGTTTAATTTTCAATAACCCATTTCCTTCATGCACTTTTGATATAACATCAGCATCACCTGAAATGGACCACCAGGGGAGAACTTTCCTTTGTACAGAAGATGCCTTTGGATGGACCCTTTTAGGTGATGTTGAGCATGCATGGAAAGCAGAAACTATCTAAACATATTATGCTGCTATCTATCATTAGATGAAAAAGGAGATATAACATATAGTTTCATTGGCCATGTTTGGGTACAGCATCAAGTCTGAGGTGTATTTCAATGGAGCCCAGCTAACCAAAAATCCATTTCTTCCTTATAGTACTTAATTTTATTAAAACAGAGAAATCTGAAGAATGTTCTCAGGAAGTTAGCACTCTGTATTTTCCTTAAATCTTAAGTCAGGCAAAGATAACTGTCATTCTTCCACCCCTTGGTGTCTAAGCCTTGATTGTTTTAATTGTGATAGCCCCCAAAATGGCCGTTCTGCATGCGATTGGAAATGGAGAAGTACAAGGGCAGGTTGCCACACTGGCTTCCCTGTTACTTTTAGCAGGAATAGTCAAGTAGTTGATTATGCCACTTTTGTAGCTTTCTTGTTCTATAACCTGGTTTAAAATAAGGAACGAGAACATGCCCCATACCTTGAGTATTTCTAGTTCCCCATGAAACCTTCTGTGTTACCATGAGCTCCTTCCCACATCTTTGGACTGAGAGCAGGGCCAGAAACTGTATTATGAGTCTTGTTTTAGATTACATGTGTCGGGCAGACTAGCCACTATTTTAGTACTGATAAACTGTCGGGATATCAAATAGGCAGAAACTCTCCTTTCTAACATCCACTCGTTAGTATAGTCCCTCTCACCTACCTGGCTCTCTGCTGTTTACCACAAGACTTGAACTTTGTTATCTTCTGGAGACCTCCACCTGTCAGTCAGATTAGACTGCAGCTGACCAGCTGCTTGAGAGTGCTTGTTAGGAAACGAATAGCAGAGGACTCTGGGCATCCAGGCAAACATCAGAATCCCACAGCACCGTGCCAGGAGGAAAGCAGGCCAGGATTCGACAGATGCCATAGGAAATTCAGAGAGGTATCTTTTGTGAATGAACTACAGAAGCATGAAAACTACAGTTCCCTGGATTCAAAGTAGATGTTGCATTTGCAGTGTCCATTTAGATCTTCTATCTTGGGTTCTGTGCATTAAGTGTGAGAAGTGAGAAAGTTAAATGGGACCATTTTGCTTATAAATGGACACCTTGTAAATGTTTGCCACATGTCACCACATAAAGCAGGCAGTGTATACTATGCAAATATATATGGCAAATGCATTTTTATTGTTGTCCTGTTTAATATCTTTTTAATTGGAATATTTGCTCTGTTTCTTCCATATAATAAAATATTATTACACAATTTTAACAATTTCTACCAGCAACTTTTACTCTGACCTGTCAAGTTTCATGTTTCCAATATAAGACTCAATAATTTGGTTCTCATGTTCTTTTTCCCAGCCACAGCAACTGCAAATAACATATTTGCATCCCAACACTACAGCAGCTTCCCTGATAGAGCCGTGGCTGGCATATAGCATGCATTCCCAAGCATGAAGAAAGCTATATCATTTAACATTTCTGTACTCAGTGTCCTCCTTTGAGGTAAACCAGAAACAATTTTCATTTTTTGGAATTTTACTTTTCAGTTAAGTCTCTTCTAACTAACTGCCCTTTCTGGAATTCATGGTGCATTTTTCACACAATGTCTGCTTCCAGATAGATAAGTCCTGATGTTTATAGTTAATGTGAAAGAATGGTATACAGAGAGGCTCTCGCTTATACTTAATGCCAAAATAACCAAGGTCAGCTAACCTTGTTGTGTGCCACATTGGAGGGACAGAAGCGGAAAAGCATAGAGAGGTTGCACCTGTGGGAGAAGTGGAGAGAACAGGTGACCCAAACCTGTCCAATGAGGTATTCTGTCCATTCTGCATCATGCTCTATTCAAAAGCTGATGGATCAAAGGCGTCAGCCTCTTTCTTCAATGGCCAGTGTCCATTCTTCTGCTTTATCCATATACATGCATTCCTGAATCCGGTTCCTGAACCCAGTTCCTATCCATTTCTGAGTCCAGACTGGGACTTTCTCAGTGCCTGTTGGTGGTGTGATCATCATCCTGGGAGCTCAATACTGGTTTTGTATACATTGTATATATTTAATTATTTTCTTTTTGATATTATTCTCTTTTCTTATTATTATTAATACTTCATTAGTTTTCATTTTCTTTTCAACCTATAATTCTCTCTCCCTTATTTCTTCTCCCTTCTTTTCTAAGAAGGGAGAAAGAGAGACTATTTAGAGCATTTGTTGTTCGTTTAGTAGCCAGCTGAGCCCAAACCACAACGCTCAGGAAGGATGAACTGGAAGACATAGTCCCATCTACCTACTTTCATGTTTGCTGAGAGGCTGGGGTTTATTGTGAGGCTGTAGATATACAATGATTGTTGTAGATAAGTATTAAGCTATAACTAAATAAGGCCTATAACTACAATACAATCTGCTCTGAACACTATGCAGTAAAATAACACTTGAGAAAAATAACAGGTTTTTAATTGGACTGTGTGGGTAGGCCTTTTTATAGGGGGAAGCAGTCTTTTGAATGCACACATACAAATATTTCAGCACAAGGAGATCTAGACATTATACTGAAGTGTTAGTACTTGCACGATCACCAGACTGGTCCCACAAAAATCATCAAATTGGCATAAACATTGGAATAATAGATGATGGACTTGTTACGGGTATAAACTCCTCATGTTCAGTCCAGTCATGTTTTCAAGTTTTCCTCTGCAACAATGAGGATTAGCAAATTACCTTTAAAAGATACTAAGTTTAAAAAAGTGGAAGTAGCCTGGCACAACACTAGAGTTAACATAACACAGCAACATTACAGCGCTGACTTAGACGAGCAGCTGGGAATGCAGCTCTCTTTATGGAAGACACTGTCAAGGGATTTTGGTTGTTGTGAAATTATGTTAGTATGTGGGGGGCTGGCAGAGGTGTGTGAATGCCTAACAGGTAGACAGAGAGGACTGGCTGCATGAGCAGAGTGCCTGAGAGAAAACCATGTGTCCTCAAGAGCCACAGATG
The DNA here is from genome assembly GCA_004320125.1 of Scolopax mira. NCBI lineage: Eukaryota > Metazoa > Chordata > Aves > Charadriiformes > Scolopacidae > Scolopax > Scolopax mira. Next base: position 31,021 of record BJBW01006140.1, on the reverse strand, counting down.
CACAAGGGGACCATAAACAGTTACAGCATTCTCAGTTTGTCTCAAGACTGTGCTTTTCTAAGTGTTATGTAAGCTTTAGAAATTGGGTGAAAAATGTTTATCTTTCATTGTTTAACAAAAATGTACCTAGTGTTTACAGTCAAGGGGATAGGACTGCAGCACAAGTAGAGATTGATGCTGTCACTTGCTGGATTACCAACAGCTGTGAATGAATATGCAGTGGTTTTCTTGCCATGACAGCTGGCCACAAAAGCCATAGAATCATAGAACCACAGAATGGTTTGAATTAAAAGGGATCCTTAAAGATCAATCAGTTTACACCCCTGCCATGGACAAGGTGTTTCAACTAGATCTGGTTGCTCAAAGCTCTGCAACCTGACCTTAAACGTTTGCAGTGATGGGGCACCCACAACTTCTCTGGGCAACTGGTTCTACCCTCACTGTAAAAAATTTCTTCCTTATATCAAATTTAAACCTTCCTTCTTTCAGTTTAAAACCATTGCCTGTTGCTCTGTCACTAAAGACTCTGGCAAAACTTCTGTCTCCATCTTTCTTATAAGGACCCTTTAAGTGCTGGAAGGCTGTTATAAGGTCTCCCTAGAGCTTCATCTTCTCCAGGCTGAACAACCCCAACTCTCTCAGACAGTCCTCATGGGAGAGGTGTTCCAGCTCATCATCTTTGTGGCTCTCCTCTGGGCTCACTCCAGCAGGTCCATGACCTACTTATGTTAGGGCCCCAAAGAGGGATGCAGTACTCCACGAAGCATCTCACCAGAGCAGATTAGAAGGGCAGAATCATCTCCTCTGACCTGCTGGCCATGCTTCTTTTGATGCAGCCTAGTAGACAATTGGCTTTCATCGATTCAAGTGCGCATTGTCAGCTCATGTTCAATTTTTCCTCAACCAGTGCCCTCAAGTTCTTCTCCTCAGGGCTGCTCACAATCCATTCACTCACAGAAAAGTCTGGGAGGATCCTGGCTATGCACTTGCCTTGCCTACTCAAGATGAAATACAGGGTGCTGGACCTTTGCCACCCTAGCCCGTTAGCCTCATTCTTCATTTTTTATGATTTTTGACAGGTGTGTCAGCCACCTCCTGCAGAGCCTCTGCAGCTCTCTACTGCTGCGGGGGTTGGGGTTGGCTGGGGGGGTGCGGGGAGAGGAGCCTGGCCTGTGGAGCTTGGTGGACCCAGAGGGAAGGGTGTCTGTGGGAGCCCGTTTGTGCTGCCGGGGCAGAGGGACAAGGCGCTGGTGAGGAGGGAAGACAGCTGCCTTTTGCGGGGTGGCTGCTGCCCAAGGGGCTGGGGGCCCCCTCGCACTTGTGCCTCTTTAAGGGAGGTGGTGGCAGGTGGGGAGAGACGGTGCATCTGAAGAGGGCAAATGTCCCCCTGTCCCCAGGGGGATCACTGCGGGAGACAGAACCTGGGCAGGAAGCCCGCGTGCGCCCGCAACTCAGTGCCTGGCGGGAGCAGGCAGGCAGCAGGGTAAGGTGTCCCTCTGCGTGCGAGCTGGGGACGGGCCGAGGGCGGGATCGGCGGCCGAGAGGCTGGGTGGGGCCGGGCGGCCATTTCACCGCCGTCTCCATCACACCCGCGGCCAGGGGCCCCAGACGAGGCCGCCGTTGCCACGGTGACCGGACGGCGGCGCCCCCGCCCTCCCCGCCGCGCGCCCAACCCCGCCCCCCGGCCGTTCCCCGGCCAATCGGAGGGGCGGTGGCGGCGGAGCGAGGTTCCCTTTGTTCAGCCATTTCAGGAGCCGGAGCGGGATCGGAGCTGCGAAAGGAGAGGACGGGCTGCTCCCTCGCCACTCCCTTGCCGTCGGGCTCTGGGATGGTGTGGGTAGGTATCCGGGATGCGAGGTCTCGTACCCGGCAGCTGCGGCCTGCCCGCCTGCGGGGGGCCGGGGCGGTTTGGGGCGGCAGCCGCTGTCGGGGTTCCCTGCCGGTGTCAGGGGCCTCCGCGCCGCCGCTGGGAGGGGAGGTATGGGGGCCCGGCCGTGGGCTGTCCCTTCTCCCGCCGTCGCAGTGGGCTCTGCCACTTTGTGTGGATGGATGGATGGATGGATGGCGAATGGGAGGGAGGGAGGGACGGGTGGTGGCGACAGCCTGAGAGGGAGCCGGGGCCTGAGGGGCCCAGCACACACCACTACCCCTGTCCCGGGTGCTCCCGGTGCCACGGCTGATAACACCGTCTCCGCAGACGGGCTGCAAACCCTGGCTTATATGTTAGCGAGCCGGAAAGTGAAAGTTGCCTCGGCATGTAGGAGCGTTGGCCGTGTTTCCTGCCTTGTTTTCTGGAGTGTTTGGGGTCCCTGCTGTACAGATTTAGCTAGATGGGATTTTAATTATTGGGGTGGGGTTTTTTTTTCCCTACGAAATGTCAGAGAGGAGAGAAATCTTGTGCCTGTCTTGTACTTTTGCTTATTTGCTTTGGGAGGTTGTTAATTTAGCTGCTCAGTAGAAATAGCCAGTGGCACTTGTAAAGCTTTTGTGGAGTGACTGTGTACAAACAAAGGCAGGATTGCTTTTAGGGTCGGCTTGTCTAGTCTGTGAGATGTTTATTTCCTTGCTGTGAAGATAATAATTCCCCTCACTGGAATTTCTGCTCAGGACCTGAAAGATACTCCTACTGTGAGGATTATTCTGCAGTGTGTTCTGGCCATCACAGCTTCCTAACTTGTTTGCTTTCATTCTTGCACATTTAAGTAGTCCTTAATGTGGTATCTAAGTACTTCAGAGACGTTGTTCAGTCCTTAAAATGTTCGTTGAACAAAAAAGTGACTTGTATCCCTTCTGTACCTGAGTAATTGAGCAGAAAAGATAATCACATGCCCAACATGATACAAGGAGCCTTTGGTAGAATTGAAAACTGAGCCTATGTTACTAATCCAGAGTCTCAGCTGTGTTTAAAAATGACAGTACATGGTCTGTTTCTGAAAGTTCTCATTCTGCATCTGCTGTGTGAACTGTAGTTATTTTTTAGTTATATGTGGGTGGATGGAGGAAAGGTGCCTACAATTGGGAAGAATCGTTTCTGTATGATCAGAATTACTTTAGGATGCATTTCTTTAAGATCTACCTAGCTTTTACTCAAAGCAGTATAATACAAGGTGATAATTATGATCCTGCAAAAACAGCATTAAAAAAAGCAGCTTATTGCCTGTCTTAAAGAAGAAAAGCTCTAGTTATAATTAATATTGACTAAGGACTGTGTTTACTCTGTGATACAGACAGTGACATACACTTCAGTTACTTCAGAGGCTTCAGAAATTTATACAGATGTAAGCACAATTGCTAAATTGAGCTAAATATGCCTTGTGACAGGAAGGTAAAAACAACATCAATGATGAGTTTATGAATGTGGACTTTTTTATTGGTTTATCTGACATACTTTTCTGTTATATTTATTTAGAATCCAGTTTAGCAATCCTTACATGTGGATATTCAAGAGAACACAGATGTGTGCGTGACCCTAATTTTAGCTTTGTGGTGGCAACCCCATGTGACAGGTATGCACAGAGCTGTCCAGCTGACTGGCAGAGATAGAACTGTCTTCCTGCTCCTGCTTCAGGCACACCAAAATGCTATATCTAGAAGGGGGGTGATAGAAGGCCAAGTATAATTCTCCTTTATAGAAGCTGATATTCCGATCTGCACAGTTTGAAGGCTTGAGTTGTAATCAAGATTGAGATTTTGACTTTAAAATGTCTCATTGGTAGAAATCTCCTTTTGTACACCAAGTGTTGTTTTGTCACTGTCATAAAGAAAGAAAGTATGAGTTTGTGAAATTGATAAGCACTGATCAATGCATCATTGTCAATGAAGTGGTGCCAGTGAGATGCAACAGAGGGAGGATTTTTTTCTTTGTTTTTGAAAGTGTAGGACTGATTTGCCTTATTTTCATGCCTTAATTATGTCACAACTTCAGTTAGTTTTGACCACAGAAATTAATTTTACCAGTTCATTCAGTTCCAGATTCTATGAACATTTAAATAGATGTAGCAGTAGTATGTTTTGATTGTCAATTCCACTTCTTTACGCTCTTTTATTGTATTGATTTGGATAGTTTCGGTAGGTTTTCTACATACACTGATAAGTTTCAGATACATATAATTAAGAATATTATATGTTTTTATATATATAAAAATATATATTATATATAATATATGAATATACAATATTTTTATACATTGTGTATAAATATGTTCATGTAAGTATAGTATGCAATTCATACAGCAATTTTATTTTTTTTAAATTTCTCACTGATATATATATACCTGTGTAGACCCAATGTTGTTGGGTTTGTGTATGGGATCTATCATACATGATAAACCAGTGTACCTAATAATCTATTTATGCATATACACATGGATGCCATGGAATATGGCATCTTTCAATTATATATTATGAAATAAAATTCTAAATGTCACTTTGAGTCTGTAGAAGGTTTTATTTTCCAAACCAGGCTCCAGAGTGAAATTTAAGTTGATGAAAGAATTTCCCATTAGTGTTTTGGCTACTGAATGCTTTTGAAATTTTGAGATCATGTATATGTGTGTGTCTGAGTAAAATCTGAAATAAGGCATAAAATCAAATAAAAATTTGTGTTTAAAGAAAACTTTGTGGTTTAAATCTTGAATTTAAATAGAAATAATAGGAAGTTGAATAGAACTTTGAATATGAAGTTACTCTTAAATTATTGTCCTATTAAATAATTTTTAGAACATTTTCTACAAGCCATTGTGAGATACCCTTAAGCATTCAAAATGTGCTGCTTGTGATGAGCCTGCCATTAAATGCATTAATTTAAATAATAGATCAATGCTAAATATAAAAGCAGAGGGAAAGGCAAGACAAAATGGTTTTGGCAGAGAACAGAAAATTGATAGTAGGTGAGTAGGTACAAGATAGTAGCACACTGCTTCTGTCTTAGAACCCAAAGAAAAAACACTTGTGGAAATGACGGAGTTGTAGCTTAGGCCAGGAGTTTCCAAACCTAGTTAATGGGTGTATGATCATCATCAGTAGCTTCTGGCAACCAGGGTCACATGTTCTTCTGGCCACAGTAAAACCAGAGCTTCATCTAAGTCTCTTCTCAGAGCTTTCCTGTTGCATATTCCTGTCTTGCAAGCTAGGATTGCAGGCCAGTGCTCACACTTAACTTTCCCTTTCCATTCATGCACTCACAGAAGTTTACTCACAGACTTCAGCCATATCCTTTCTCTGGTACACACCCAAATAATGAACCTTCACTCCCAGCAAAGCCAAAGCAGAACCTGGGTTTCCTCTGTGTATATGATGTCTCCCCAGTCCCCAAGCTCTTCTACATGCCTTTGTCTGCTGCCTGTATCTTCAGCCAGAAGTGTAGGTCTGCCTGGGGGCAGCAGAGCTATTCATTATTGTTGAATGCAGGTGGTACTGCAGCAGTTCTTAAAAGAATTTACACATGTTTTACAGGACCTAGGAAGCAGTTACTGTGCTACCTGTATAAGAGGAGTGAGTCCCAGAAGCCATGGCTCAGTTTAGTATAGAACATACCATGGAGGCAGACATGAGTGGCATGTGCACTATAGTTTAGCCACCTCTTTTACAAAGAAACAGGGAAAGTTGACAGCCAAGAAGTGTGGCAAGGCAAGAGTCTAATTCTCATCAGAGGGTAGAAAGCACAGATCCACTTTTTGTACCAAATAAGCTAAATTAGTGCAGAAGTCCAAATAGATACCTGTATTTCTGTCTGGTTTACATCAGTTGAGCTTGAGTCAATTCCTCAGGGAGGAAAAAAAAAAAGTCATAAACCAAGTTTAAATGAAAATAAATTGTTTTTCACAGGATTTTCCAAATTGATGTGTAGGCAAGTTTAAGCTAAATTGGACTAGCTTGTACAGGCAAGCCCTGAGCTACATGGCTGGAAATTAGGAGTGACTTCACTGCACTCCCTTAAGTGTAATGGAAGTGGAGTTGGCATAGGTGGTGAAAGCTTCAGGAGTTGAATCTGGCCCATGAGAAGTAGTTAAAAACAAACAAGATGAGGTGTGAATGGAGCTTTTGAACAAGCAGGAACCAATTGCCTTAACAAGAACACAAGAGTCATGTAATTACATTCTTCACTTGTATATGAGAAACCAGTCAGTATTACGTTGAAAATATTGGAGTCTGAAGCAGAGATGCTTTTGGAGCCCCTTGGAAAAGAAGTAAAAGTACCTCAACTGAGGAGAGGAGATTGTTCGTTTAAAACAATTATAAAATGTGTGGTTATTTCATGATTCTCTTTAACACAGAAGCTCATACACTAGTGCAAGGATATGTGTGTTTGTGTATCACATGTTTGGATACTTGCTGAAGATCCAGTAGGTCATTTGCTCACATTGCCAAATGACTTCAGACACCTTCCTTCCCAAAATCCTCTTCTTCTCTGTAGAAGACTTTCTTTAGTCTTCCTCTGTTCTGCCACTAAAAACTGGGTAACACTATAATTTCACACAGTTCTTTGCTTCTGGAAAATACCCTGTTCTCCAAGAAGAGAACCCTCTGAGCCAATGAGTACTTGTAATATGTTTTACAATTTATGATAGTCATATGTCTTTCAGTTTAGCAAGGAAGCATACTTCAGCTCAGGCACTGTCTGTTCTAGTGATTCTGCTAATTTCTTGATGACTGCACAGAATCAGAATAGCAAACAAAAATTAAATAAAGCACAACTGCCAGTACTCACAGCTTCCCTCATTTGCAGTGTACATTTCAAGGTATGCTTTTTTTTTTAAATTTCCTACTTCCATTTGCAGTCTTCTAAACTCTGGGTTGGAAAAGATTGTATCAATAAGAGAATTCTTTGAGACAGAGGTTAATCTTGCATGTAACCACCTGGAGTTCAGTGTTTTTTAGTTTATGAATTGTTGTACAATGTGTTTGAAAAGCGAGATAAGAAAAATATGAATAGAATACGTGAAGTTGCATACTTTAATATTTTCCTATTTTAGAATATAAGTTTTTATATTGCCTCATGAGATTGAGAAGCAGCAGACATTGAGATTATTGTCCTTGCTTTGGCTTTTTTTTCATGCTAGGTAACAGGGCTAATGTAGTGAGTCATTGGTAACCTCAGATCCACTGGGGTGGGACTCCTTTGTTGTGTTTTTTTTTAAAAAAAAGTAAGATAATGGAGGCTGCCTTCTAAGGATCTCCTTGTGGGTCTTGCTTTGGATAAGTATTTTTCAGGTTGTTTCTAAATTCAAAAGTAATGCCAATTTAACTGGACATAGGGATGATTTAAAACATCTTTATCACACTTACTTCTTGAAGCTTTGGAAAAAGAGCATACCCTTGAAAATAAATAACTATCTTAAATCATCTGTGATTCTACAAGTTGGGCCTATACTATGACAGAAACTTTAAAAGTTGGCCTATGAATTATTGGTAATCTGAGTTGTTTTCAGAAATAAATTATGATACTTTGAAATATTCTAATGTAAAATTCTGCAGCTAAAGAGAAAAGTAATAGAAAATAATGTTTATGTTTTTCATCAGTTTGCTTGGTGCTCTTGTTTTATCAGAGATAGTAGCAGAAATCATAAGGAAGTGTTCAAATTGAGAGATATGGTGATAAAGTGATAATTAAGGAGGTGAGGTATTAATTTCAAAAGCTATCCAGTATAGCAGAATTTGGTATCTGCAATAAAACACTACATCTGTCAGAAGGAATTATAGAAAAGGAACTATAGTGTATGCTTTTGAGCTTTGCAGCATCCATTATAGCGTTTTCTTCGTAGCTTACAAGAGTTACCTCAAGTTCAGAGGAAATTCAACAGAGGGGTTATGTATAGTGTAATGTTTTAATTTCAATTTAATCTTTGAGCCCTCTAGAAGATTGCAATTCAATTCAATTTCTCTCAATTCTATTTCAATTCAAGATAATAAAATTCATGACACTGTTATGATGGTATTGTATAGGTGAATTACTTCAGCCTTGCATGTAGGAAGACCTGAATGAAGGCAAGCAAATGCATCATTTTACTTGAGTGAAGTTTAGCTGTTCCATCTACACTTTTGGCAGGTGTATATTAGAGAAAACTTTCAGATGGTCTCTAAGATTATGCTAGTTTTGTCATAAGTGTGTTTGGGACTGAACTCCGCTTTCCTAAGTTAGACTTTCAAGTTCAATTTTAAAATCCTGAAAAAATACTTAATTTTGGTGTTGGTCTTACTTATACTGAGCAATTTTAATACTATTGGTAGTGGTATGCTGTGATGATAGGACCACATTTTACAAATTAATTTTTTTAATTTTATGTGAGACACCATTTTAGAGGTTTTCAAGATAGCTTGAAAGAAATTAAAATTAAAAAAAAACCATACCACTAACAGAAAAAATCAGTTGCCATGTCACGTAGAAGATAGCCCAAGTCTTTTTGCAACTCAATATAATATTTTGTAATTAATGGTTCTATGAATTAAGGCTCTAACACAGGCAAGCATAACAAAACAATGATCTTTTTTGCATGTGGCTTACAACTGAATTATGAAGCAAAAGATAAATGTTCTAAAATAGACACAGGGGGACTGAGAATGATTGAGGAGTCTTAAGACATCTGTGGAGGCTACACCAAAGGAGAAAGGAGAATTTCATATAAAATGTGAGAAGGACAGAAAGTATTTTGTAATCTGTTTGCATTATTTATTTTTTTTTTAAAGGCAGCTTACAAGAAAGCATGCTGCTGGTCAGTAAATTGAACCTCAAGGTGAAGACCTTAAAATCACTATCAGGAAAAAAGCACAAATTCTGGGTCATGATAATATATAGAAACTGATATATAGAACTGAGACATTAATTTATTCTCTTATCTACAGACAATTTAACCTATGACTGTGGTTTCAGCTCTTCACAGTTTTACGTTTCATGTTAGTGGTTACGTTATTATTTAAAGACAAAGATGATTACATGTAGAGTGAAGACAAATTTATTTAGTGGAGTTGGTGAAGTTATTTGCGACAGTCTTCTATTAATAATCTATTAAAATGGCCTTAAAAGTAATTAAATGACCTGTGCACTTAAGGTAAATTGAATTATTTAAATTACAATTTCTCTACTAAATAAGTTTCCTTTACCTTTGGGCAAGGGAAAAATAAAAGCACTTAAACAGAAAAACAATTCAATTCCTCATCAAATTACATTTTTACATGTTCAGATTCCTTAGGTCTACTTGACTTTCCTAACCTGAATGTATAATGTGCATTTAATTTTTGTTTTCTAATGAAACTTTGGCATGAAGTGATGAATTTGAACTAGAAAAAGGTAAAATAATTGCTGAGGGGACTTCTAATGTTTATCATTTTTGGCTGAGGCTGCATTAACTGCCCAAGGAATTTTACCTGATCACTCAGCTAAACAACAACAATCTCTATCTGTGTTGAAACAGTAATGCAGTCACTTCAGTGTACAAGCTTTAGCTTGCATTTAGTCTTGCTTGCAATTTCCTTTACACTGGTTCAATATTGATTCAAAGCTGGTCTTGCAGATACAGTTGTGAGAATGGTTTTTAAAAAAAAACAAGGTAGAAATGAGAGAATACAGTAAGAATTATATCATTATACATTACTTTTTAAATTCCTGTATTTGTGTCTTGGGGTTTTTTTTGTGGTCGTTGTTTTGTTTTGTTTTTTTTAACCAGACAGTGTAAGCCCACTTGTCTACCTAGAAATATTCAGTGATTTCTTAAGACCCATTGCTGGAAAGGGTCATGGAGATCCATGTAGAAGAACTACATAGGCTTTCTTCTGTGATGTCTGTTGGCTTCAGGCTGTAGCAACTTGAATATCTTAATTGATTGAAAATCCAAGACTTAAATTGCATCTTCAGATGCCATATGCAAGAACATTTAGAATATGACTGAATATGCTTAAACTGAAAAAAATTAAAGCATAATTCAGTTAAAATGTCAATTTGTATTAGATATTTGGTGTGCATCTATTAATTGAAGCAACCTTAGCAGTGAGGGCTATGCTCTTTTACTTACCAGATTATCCAGTGAGTTTTATTGTTCTGGTGAGATGAAAATGGGAAATTTTCTAAAGGAATTTTTAGTGCTGTTTTAATTTCTAATGATATTTCTCTATTTTTTTATATTTGTCTCACATAATTACTGATGAGTTAATGTGGAAACCTTTGGATTACACTGGTTTTTATATTAAACAATAATAAATTAAAGTGAAATTATTATTTGCCATCTAGAAATCTGATATTCAGAGGAGGCAAATACATTGTTTTTAATGTGTCTGCCAATTCCACTGTGTATACATATGTAGGAACAATTTGGAGGTGTCAGGCGAGTGGCTATATTTCTACCTTTACCCTTTGTTCTTTTTTTGCCCTCTTCTTCATCTGAGGCTTGAAAGAAAAGGAATGTCTGCAGTCATTCCTTAGTAGTCTCAGTAAGACCAAGCAAGTCCTACTTGCTTATTTACCTTAGGAGTTTTACTTATTTGAATAAGGTGGTTAGGGCATCATTTATTTTGTTTATGTGTATGATTGGAGCAGTTAATTCCCCTCACTGATGATCATATGCACAGCTTTGTCCTTTTTTGGAGGTATCTCTATTCCAGATCACTAATTATTTGCTCACTTTTCCCAGAGGATATAATTTTAGAATATTTATCTGACATTAGAGATTAGAGAAGGCTGAAAAACTCTACTCAGGCTCACAGGATAAAAGATGAATTCCAGTTTCTATCTGAACCTTTTTAAGCCTTCTTCCATTTTTGTCACTACCAATTCATACATGAGTCCCATTAGTCCCTATGTGGGACAGACAGCAGCTTGCTGGAGTCACACACGGACTAATATAAACCCAAATACTGTCACTTTCTTGAGGCAACAGCATCTTAAGAACCTTAGTGAACTTGGTGCAGTGAGGAAATTCAATAGCCATGCAGGGAAAGACAGTACATTAGCCTTCTCCTACAATGACCAGTGATGATGGTTTAGCCTGCAATATTGCAAGTATCACCAAATTACCAGTGTTGCCACCAGTGGCAGATCTGATGGTAATAATGTCACTGACAGTTGCATGTCTTAATGCACGTTTGGTGTGTGAATGTTTTAATATGCACTGAGTATTCAGGGAAAAAAAAAAACAGAGGGAGGAATGTAGGCGAGTGTGTGATTCTGAATTATGTGCAAGATATTTTGCCAAGAAATAAACCCAAAACCTAATACTGACTAATTAGTTCTTAATGATACCCGGTATCATTTTTATGTTGACCCCTATACTGAATTCCTAATAGTGTCTGATGAGTTTTGACTGGAAGAGACTCCTTAGTTATTTGAGTCACCCTTTATACTCATTTCTTTACAGTTGGTGCTGGTGTGTACTGTGAAAAAACAGCGGTCTGATTTAAACAGTGTGAAATAATGGATTTTAATAATTTAACTTAGAAGGCCAAAAAGTTTAATTTTGTGTATTTGGTTTCAAATTTCCTTTACACTTGTAGCTTTTCTTTTCCTCGATAGATCATCCTCATCTCATTTGTGCATCAAAACACGCTTGCAAATAAATATACTGTTTGTATGACATTTGTTACTTCTTTCTATTAGCAAAAGGGCCTTGGCACCTTTACATGTTCTGTTCCTTCAACCAGATTCTTAATTTTTACATTTTTATGTAAATTATACTAAAGGTGTTTCTACTGCATAATTATTATTTATGAATGTTAAGATGGTGTTGTACAAAAAAGCATTTAAACTGATGAACTTTTGTGGGAGATATGTAAGTGATTTATGCATATTTTGCATTAAAATTGGTTTATTGGTGTATGTATTGACTACAGTTGGAGAACTGATACATTTTGGTTCATCATGGTGCAGATTTTTCAAAGTTAACTTGAAAACAGATTGACACTTGCTTTTTAATAATTGTGAATAGCTTAATTTTACAGAAGCAATGCATTCTTTTGAAGGCCAAGAACTTCCCCAAATTTGGTACCACCCCATGATGAGGTGTACTCTCTTTCACATTTGCTGTGGTGTACTTCCTTATTGTCAGAGCAGGAGATGACTTCCTCTCTGAGTGATTTTGAAAAAGAAGAGAGATGTTTACCCTGTGCCCGTGCCAACAGGCCTCCCACAAAAGCTCTGCCTGTCACGACTGAGGCATTGTTAGAAGAACAGGCACCGCAGAGCCTCTCACGACTTTCCTTCCAGGGTTTATGGGTGCTAGGACCACTTTCTCAAACGTGCAGTAAGTGGAGACAGGACTCTCACAGCTGTTTGTGTCTGTGTTTTTACTGATCTCCTGTAGTTGAGAAGGAGAGAATGGAATGAAAGTAAATACTAGAATTTCAGGGACTGCATCTTTTTTCTCATAGTCCTGGATGTGGCCTTTTTTAGCCATAACTTCATTTTTAAATTATATCAGCTACTTTTCTTGGATATTTTCAAAAGTTTCAGCTACGATCTATTAATGAGAGACAGGTTCAAAAGCAATGTATCATTTTGGCTTTATCTCTGTCTTGGGGTGGCCTGAATCATCAGTTACGGAAACTTAAGTTTGACCAAAATCCCACAGCAGACACCAAGTGCTTTGCCTCCTACAGCTAAGAGAAAGAAACCTTACTATATGCTTAAATAGGGTGTTGAATACAGTGCATATGCACCTGATGCTAATCTTGCTTGAAAGATTTTTAAGCTGTCAAGAAGCACGTGCTGAATTATTGACATGACGTTTGACAGTAGACATTTAATCAGAATGATAGAATTCCCTATGTTGGAAGGGACCTTTAATGTCATTGAGTCCAAATATTAAACTAGATTCTGGATCCTCCAGAATGATTCCTGCTTTTGCATACCCACTTAGTGCTTTGTAATAGATCTAGCCAGTTACAATAATGAGCAGGGCTTGCTACCCAGGGCAGAGCATTTCACTTTCACTTCCCAGTCCATAGTTAATCTTTATTTTCTGTACCTTCCAAAATCCCTCTTGTGATGGGCAATTGCGGAAGTTCATATGCTACATGCTAAGTAAAGTAGTCTAGAATTTGAATAAAGAACATTGTATCCTGGGGGGGGGGGGGGGGGGGGGGGGGGGGGGGGGGGGGGAGAGGAGAGGGAGGGTTTTACTTCTTACTATTTTAGACTTCAGCTGACAGATTTGATATCTTCTGTCACAAACTCAGGCAGTGATAATTTTCTCAAATAGCCCTCCATTCAGTTTCAGATCATTTTATGACTGCCATGGTTAAGAGCACGTACTGCCATTTTAATAGCATGTGTGATTACGATTACAGTGAGGCAGATTATTAACACCTCAGTATCTTTCCAGTTGGTATCTCTAGCTGAGGAAATGAAATAACAGCAAATTTGCAGAGATGATGCATCGAAATGTGTCCTTCCCCGAAAGATTAGTTGATCAAAGGCCTTTTAAATCCAGAGATCTTTGCAGTTTCACACTATGTCTACCACTTGTTCAGTCAGATGGACTTCTAATGAATTATAAGAATGGTGTTTCATCCTATAAAAGTAAAATTCAAAGCACTTCTGATGGCTTCAAATTGGTGAAAGCTTAACAGGTTTTTGTCTCTGCAGCTGACAATGTCATATATCCAATTGAGCCCAACAACAGTAATAGACTTGCTTTCAGTTCTGACTTGTTCATCAGCCAGTGCTGTGTGTTGATATTTGTAAACCTAATCTGCATTAAGTCTTAATCAAATTGTTCTACAAAACATCAAGTGTTAGTGCATGTTGGGGCCTGTCATCCATTTTACCTGCAATGGTGTGGTGGTTTTGCACCTTCATCTGTATGGAAACTCCACTGCTGTACTCTTTCTTCTATGCTTGTTGGATGCATGAGGAGCAGAGGTATTTGTTCAATAAAGAAGGAACGTACTTCTGTCAGAAAAATGGAATTACAGGCTATCAGATTATCGAGTGTATTATTTCATCTGTTCAGTGGGATGCCACAGCACAGGCTTTTACAGATGTTATCTGCAAAAAGAAATACAGCTCTTTGCCTTTGGGAAAAGAAACTGTAAAATTGTGGACAGGGTTAACACAACAATGATGAGCCAGAACAACTCTCCTTTTCTCACAGGCAACAGTGTAGCAGATTTTCCCAAGCAGGTACACTGTCATAGCCGTAGGTACTCTTAGAGAAAGTCCATCCTCAAGTTGATGTTCCATGGAGAGCAAATTGCACTACAGATTTATTTGCCTCCAATATTGAAATGACCAGTGTTCTAGGACATTTGAGTTCAGCTTCATTACAAGGTGTTGTACTATGGGTTCAATTATACACATACACAATTTCTAGTGTGATATGCAACGTAAGAGAAAACCAATTATAGCAGGAATTGTCTCAAGAGGATAGAAAGCTAACATAATTTCTCATAGTTTCTTCAGCTTCTTATTCCACTCCTAGACCTACTAGCCACAGGGAATGAATGACAGTAGGAAATAAAGGTCAATTAATTGCACCCAAATCTGAAATGATATTATCTGAAAGCATGTACATTTGCTTCTTGAATGTTGCAATCAAATTGCTAGTTACTGATAGAAAATCTTAAACCTACCAAAAAGCATATTTTTATTTTGGTACATTCCATGTTACATTGGTACTGTCTTAGTCAGCCTTTTTTCATCCTCAAATGGCAAAGAACTCTTAAAAAATGGGGGGGGGATTATGCCCTTAGGTACCAGAAAGAGATTCCACTCCTGCATATGGGAATTTAACAGCAATTTTGTGAATATTACCATGAGGTCCTGTGTTCCACAAAATTGCACTTACAGTACTAAAATTAGGCTTACAGCCTCTTTTGGCTAATGTTTTAATATAGCTCTCAACAAATATAAAGTAATGTTTAGACCCTATTCTAAAAATATTTCTCTAAAGTTCTTCAGACTTCTGTTTAAACCAATCCTTGTGTTGTAATAACCAATCAGCAATCAAAAAGTAGAAAATGAGTTTCATAGACATTTCAGTCTTGGGTGGAAAATCCTTTCAGACCATCTTTCCATCTATCTCCCCAGTAAACTCTCTGGTCCTTCACAGGGTCAAACTATCTTCTAAAGGCTATTCAAATAAATCATTGAGTAATAAATAAATCACATGGAACACACAGAAGACTGCACTAAATGCTTTCGCACAGATTCTCCTTTGATATGCTGGATGTGAGAACTACTTGTATTTTTTTAAGTGAAAGCTTAAGGCATGTCTCCAGGCAGAAGACACTGCAAAATTATATAGCTGTAGCTATTCTGCATTAACTCCTTTGCATAGACACATTTTATTCTATGTTATGAGGGCTTTTTTTTTTCTGCTTAGCTTAATCCACATCACTCTTAGCCTGAAATATAGAGGGTTTACACAGAAAGCTATTACAGTGTTTCAGTTATTTCTTCTATGCATACAAACAGTCTATATGCAGAGGCATGGAGAGACACTTTAAGCTGTCTGCATGGAAATGTGGAAGCCTGAATTTTAGCAATGGATTGAATGATTCCCATAATTAAATACTAATTTTACAGGTGGCAAGACCTGAATTTTGGGTAATGTAGCTCTTCAGAAAGAAGAAGAAAAATAAAGGAAAAAACCCCAATATTACTAATGTAGTAAAACTAAAGACTGGGTAACATTTTCCAAATGGCAAAGTGGCTGAAACTAACAATTCTGAAACTAGGACCAATTTGAGAATTTATTTTGAGTAGAGAATAATTATTTGAAAATAGTTTCCAAACTGCTAGCAGTGAGGAGCTGTACTTCCCGAAGGGACAGCTTGGAGACTATGGCATTTGAAAGATGGGACATCTTCCTAGTAATGCAGATTTTTTTTCCTTTTCTTGCAGATTGTTGGGAGGGATTTGTACTAGTGTCCTGTTTCTCTTTTCAGTGCAGGGAGAGTATTCTCTTTTGAATCTCCTATTTGTGCTACCTACATTTGTTACTTTAATGTCCATTATTATACAGGCTGCTAATAAGAAAAGTTTATTTATAATATAATGGAAAGCAACAGG
Organism: Scolopax mira; assembly: GCA_004320125.1. NCBI lineage: Eukaryota > Metazoa > Chordata > Aves > Charadriiformes > Scolopacidae > Scolopax > Scolopax mira. The sequence continues at coordinate 15,024 of BJBW01006140.1, read as the reverse complement.
AGAGATTAAAAGACCTAGCACCAAGTACACAAGTACAAGTGTTGGTAGGAACACCTTCCAGGAAACAGGTTGGGTTCATCACCCAAAATTTAATCCTGACTTGTGCATACAGAGGTACTATTCTAGCTACTGGATTTTAAATGAGTTAGCAGTGCTACATATTGTTATCACTCCTTTTGTTTCCTTGTATGACAAATGCCTGGTATGTGTTATTTTTGCCTGATCTGATAGGACATTCTGAAACAGGGAAGAGAGTATTGGCAACAAAACTAAAGATTAATAGAATAAGGGGGGTTTGTGGGTAGTCAAGTAGAACATGGCAAGGTTTGTGGAGAGAGAAATAAATTAAAGATAATTATTGTTTGGTAGCATTTTTTGATTACGTTTTTTTGGTGTTGTACTTTATTGTGGCATCAGTGGATTCTGGTATCCAGCTGGACATCTGAAGCTTGGATAATAGAGAAATTGGATATTAGTTTCATCATTTGCTCAGAGCTTCTGTCTTCAGTGAACTTTTGTCTGTTTAACATTTGTAGGTGATGTTTCAAATTTATTTCTCCTGCTAATCCCTACTAATTAAGTAGGATAAACCAGGCTATCTTATGGTAGCTTTCATACCTGGTACTACACGTAACGTTGATTCTGAATTCCTTTCCACGGGAGAAGATTCTTGCTTGAGGGAAATGGTTAGTAGAAAACAAAGAGGCAAAGTTGTCCTGGTTTGAGTGACACAGGACTAACTTTTTCATACACTGGGGAAAATTGCACTTTTAGAAAACTCTAATATCTGAATTTGTGAAAATATTTACTTCCTAGCCAGCTGTATGGGATTCAAGGTCTTGGTGTTTTGAGCCTTATCAGGTGCAGGGATGAGGAGGAGGTGAGAACTGGGCACTTGACCCAGGCTATCCAACAAGATTATTTCCTATCATCATCACATTCAATGTAAGTAAGAAAGTTTACTGTGTATCTCTGTCTCTCCCTTGATGGCAGTAGTCCAGAGAACTTCTTGCCTGGTGCTGGATCCCCGAGACCTTCCCTTCTTCCTGAAGCTGTATTGCTCACAGCGTTTGACACTTGTTGCCCGCTGCTGGGAGCGTACAGCTTCTACTGATTTAAGTGGCTTAGTATAATCATTGTATATTTTTATATTAGTATCGGGATCAATACTAGTTCTTTAGTATTGTTGTTCATTATTTAGTCTTATCTTATTAAATGTATTTATATTTCAACCCTTGTTTCCTTTTTTTTTCCCTGGTACTCCTTCCTTCCTCCTGAGTGGCAAGAATAATTGCTTAAATGACAAAAATTTGTTACGGGTTTCTCAAACCATAAAAAAAGGATACAATGAAGAAATTACATTCTCATTTTTTCTATAATGTTCTTTGATTTCAGTCTGGAGGTTTTTTCCTTTATGTAGTTAAATTATTTTCCCATCTTCTGCTTCCTTACAGAGTTTAAAGGATTTGAGATAGGTAAGAGTAACTTAAAGGTAATGGTCAAGAAGAGCAGGATGCAGTGTCTGCTTTGATTTTTATATATGCTAAGTAGTTTTCAGTGGCAAAAGATCCTGTATGGAGCATAAGAAGGAATCTATCTCGGAAGATGATCGTGTAAAGCATTTAGATGTCCCTACTAATTGCATAGGCTCCCATTCCTACTGTGATTTGCAGGCCTTTTTCTCTCCTTTCTACTGCAGAAAGAACTTGCCAGGATTTAATTCTGGTCACATTAATGCCTCGCTTGTTGCCCATGATGGTTCCGTTTGCTGCGGTGCTGGAGTCTGTGGAGTACTAATTTTGTCTCCTTCAAGAATAGCATCTCATAGTAATAGAAGGAAAGTTGGCTCGGGACACATCCTAGCGCCTGAGACCGGGCAGCTGACTGTCAGTGCCGGGGTGGGGAGAAGAAGGGCCAGGCAGCAAATTACCTGGGACGGGCCGTTAGAAACCACTTGTCACGGCTGTGGTGTGCAGAACTCACACCCGAGTTCTGTCCTGCAGCAGAAAGTGAAACTAGTTTCCATACTGTCAAGCAAGATTCTTAAAAATGCAGTGACTAAGATCACAAAAAAGCCAGGGAATTAATTACTGGTTTTCATATTTTAGGCCACTTTTAAGCAGCATGTGTTCTTATTTCGTCCATTAGCATACGTATAATATATAGAAAATAGTTGTGTATATAAATGTGTATATCGTGCATATGTATTTTTTATATATATGCATATGTATATGTGTATCTAAATTGCTAATTTTGACCTGAGATCTCCCCTGATATATTTTGAGGTTAAGGATAAGATACACTAGGTATTCAAATAAGTTTATTTGGAGTTTCTTCACCCGCACACCCACACACCCGCATAGTTGATCCTATTCCCTCCTTAGACGTGGAACTGAGAACTTCTGGTTTCTGCCCAGACAAATCACGTAGAAGCACAGCTGGCGGTCCGGTCCCATGGTCCCGGTTCCTGCCTCTGCTTTCCCGGTCCCGCTTTTTTCCCCACGGGCGGCAGCCTTCCCCTCCCCGCCGGCTGCCTGGCCCTGCGGGAGCGCGGCCGCAGCTCTCCGGGGAGGCTGGGGCCGGGCCGCCGCTTCCCTCCTCTCTTCCCCTAGCCCATCGCGGCGCCTGGAGGGTTCTCTCCGTTCTCGGGTGGGTGGCGGAGGCGGCCCGTGTCCCGCCGCCGCCGGGATTGAGGGCCCCGCCTCGTGTCGCCCCCAGGCTCCTGACGGTGTGGGACGCACCGGCGAAAGGCTGACGGCGGCCCGGGCGGGCGGAGGCGTGCCTGGCGCTAGGACCCAGGAGGACGCCAGGCGGCTCTTCGGGCCGGATTACAAATTCGCCGTGACTCAGTCTGCTCGGCGGGGAGCGCAGCGGGCGGCGGCGGGAGCAGGTCAGTGGCGTCTGGCCGTCGGGGCCGGGCGGTTGGTGAGGGCGCGGTGTTTGCGGGGTGTGCTCTACCGGGGCCGAGGGGTAGAGCGGGCTGGGCTCCGCGGTGCCCCCTCCCTCCGGCCTTCCTCCCTTCCTTCCTTCCTCCCTTCCTTTCTTCCTTCCTTCCTCCCTCCCTCTCCGCCTCCCCCGGCCTGGGCCCTGCCGCGCCGTTAAACGCGGCCGCACGTTGTCTGGTGTTTTCCAGTGAGACAAGATGGAGTACGAGTGGAAGCCCGACGAGCAGGGCCTCCAGCAGATCCTGCAGCTGCTCAAGGAGTCCCAGTCCCCGGACACCACCACGCAGAGAGCCGTGCAACAAGTATCCTTGGCCGAGGCCTGCGCTTCACGGGCGGGGCGGGCGGAGCGGGGCCGCGGCGGCCCGGGCGGGCGCTGGGAAAGCCGGGGGCGGCGGGTGGGGGGAGCGCGGCCTGCGCGGCAGCAGGCCGGCACTGCGGCAGGCGGCGGCGGCGGCGGCCGGGCCTGCCCTGCCCGGGAGGCCACCACAGCGCGGTGGGCCGACCCTCCGCCAGAGCGGGCGGCCCTGGCGCGGCGTTTGAACCGCCGAGGCGGCCTGTGGGCCGCGGGGCCGCCTTCCCTCGGCGGGGGCGCGGGCACCTGTTGCGAGCCCGGAGCCAACGGCCGAGTTGGTCGTGGATTGGTTTTATTTTTTGCTTTTCTTATTAAAGCGCAGGCTCTGGCGCGGCTCGGCCTGTATCTGCCGCTTTCCCGGGTTCCCCCACGCTGGGCTGCCGCCAGCGCCCAGCCCCCAGCCGCGGCGGGGCGGGATGGCGGCCCTCGCCCCGGCGGATCCCGCCGAGAGGTCCGGGCCCCGCGGCCTGCCAGGCCGGGAAAGCGGCGCGGCGAGGTGGGGGGCCTTCCGAGGTAATCTGGTGCCGGCATTCGAGGCGAAAGCCATCGATGGTGAGGGGAGCTGCTGCCTGCACGTCCTCGTTGGCCTGCTGGCTCCGACACTGTGCATATTGCTACGGTGTGAGGCCGTTTCTGCCTGCCCCGAACACCGAGCCTGAAATACTGCACGTTGCACTCGAGCTTGTGCTACTTTGCAGTGTATTTAGTGTTAGTGGTGTGGATTGTTGGGGTTTTTACCCCCTAAGTCTCTCTTGGTCGTGGGAGGGATGAAATAGCAAGATTTTAAGGAACAAAGATTGGGACAGTAAAATTTTAAATGAATAAACTGATTAATAACTAATAGAAGCAGAGATTTTGAAATGTAAAGCCTTTGTCTACTGCCTCCTGCTTTTTGAGCTAGCCATACAATACTTTAAAATATCTATAAGTCCTGAAATTCTATGAAGGATATCATCTTGATCCCTTTTTATTTAAGGCGTTTGCTTGAAGATCTTCACAGAAAGTAGCAAAATTTATTTAAGTGGGTAAGAACATATATGTGTGCACATATATATATATATTTGTCATTTTAAGAGATTAGCTTGAAGCCAAATTTGCTCCCCTTCTAGGCTTTCATAACAGATGTAGTCAAGTTTAGGAAGCCTTTTGCTCTTGTCTGAAAGGTGAAAGTAGTTTTCATCTTAAATCTTCGTGTTCTTGCAGCTATGTTTCAGATGTTTACAATGTTGCTGCTTCCATTGAAAAATCCTAAACGGAAGTGTTTAGGTGAAGTGTTCTGATAATGATCCACACTTAAACCAGTGCTGTTTAGTATTTAAAATACAACAGTGTTTCTAGCAACAGTGTAGTTTGTAGTGTAGCTTTAATGTAAAATTACATTGTAAATCTTTGTTTCAAATAACTTAGTAACATCTAGTTTGTTTATTGAAAAACAGCAGCATATCTGCGGATGGGCAATGTGGGTGATGCTGTCTGTCTTGAAGATGAGTGGAAATTGAGCAAAAGTGCTGTTAACTGACATCTTAAATTCTTTTCAAATGGTAGTGGTAACTCCCTGCTGTGCTGAGGTACCTGTGCTTTCAAGGAGGTCCTTGTATGTTGACCTTTATAGGTTAGAGAAGTGGCATTTTTATGATTGTATGTAATTGATGTATTATACATCAATTCAGAAAAATGTTTTAATACAATTTGACAGTCCATATCCTGTAACTTAAAAATAAATCAATAAATGTCCTTTGAGACCTGTTTCCACACAAAAATTGTGATGGTTTTTGAAATGTAGAATGATACTTAGTAGCATATCCAAGCAGAGTGGTGATTAGTGGATTTAAATTTAAAGTACTCTCATTCCATATATTTGTAAGATTATTAGTGTGTTGATTCTGTCATCCTCACTGTTTATGACGCTCTTTTGGCACACTTGGGTACTTTGAACTCAAATGCAATAGTGGGGAGTCTAGGTTAGCTGAAACCCTTTGTTAACAAAATTATGAATTGGTAATGCTTCAGATATTTTGCAGACAAAACTACTAGATGTTTCTTGCAATAAAAAAGAAAAAGTGAGTGAAGACGTTGTTAAGAAAGTATGGCCTGTAGGCTATTCTTTGACTCCTAGATCTATTCAGTGTTTTTTTTCATTATGTTTCTCTTAAATACTGCCCTTACCATTCTTTCTCACTTCTGCTGCTGCTTCATACTCAATCCACTGGAATTCACAATTGTTAGTAGTGTTCAGCTGGCTGTTTCGGTGATTGGAGGAAAAGGAAAAAATTTTGAAAGGTGCTACCCTACTTCTTGGCTGTTCCTGAAAGAGTTCTTTGGCTTGGCACCTTTGACAATAATCTTTGGATGTATGGTTTTTCATTTCCAGGGGCCATGTAGAGTGGCCTATATTATTTTCACTTGCCCTCACCATCCTCCTGTTTGTATTTCGTCTGCTGTGTGTTTCACAGTAAAGGAGCTTGTGACTGTGATTAAGTATGTTTGACTCTCCCATTAAGTGGAAAGAGAGTAGGCTTCTCCCACAAAATTACTTCTTAATGCAAACAGCCTTATTTTCTAGGAAGGAGATAGTGGCTATTGGTCATCATAAAGAAATCCTTTAGAACTGGAAGGGACTTACAAGTCCTAAAATATTTGTATTTTGCTGAGGTCTAGCTACTTTGAATGTTTAGAGATTTAGCTAAATAGCAAGTAAAGTAAATGCTTATGGAGTAAATAATCATACTTCTTCTAAAAATAATTTTTTGTTAAATGTCTTGATTGTTTGCCATACTTTATTTAGTAGGTTAGAAACTTAGAGGTGATACTGCACTGACTTAAAATATTATTGTTGCGCAAAATGCCTATTACTAGCAGGGTATGAGAAGAGGGTACAAGGAGAATATGCCATATCACTGCTCTAGCCAATCAGTGGCAGAGTGCTGGGAAATGTGAGACAGAAATAGTGACAAATTTGGGGAAAGACAGCTACATACCTTTACAGCTCTTCAGAAACATAATAATTCTTCCTGCAGGAAAAGAGCATTTTGGTTTTGTGGTTTTTTTTCCCTTATGAGACTGTGGATAAACATGAACTTCTTGGTACAACTATCTGTGCATTTACAATTAAACTGAGAGCTGCTGAGAGCTCAGGCTATGGCTAGTTAGCATCATAAAGAATTATATTACATTAAAACGATTAGCTTATCAAAATCACAGCTCTTGTATTTTAATACTGCAATGCTTTTATTTATTGGGGGGAGGGAAGATATATTATGGGATTGTGTCTCAGTGGATTCCTTGGGTTTGGTGGGCTTCTGTGTAAGCTATGAAACATGAAACTGTACAGAGGAGGCTTTTTTGTGTGTGTGTGTGTGGCTTTACAAATGTTTTTAAGGATCTGTTAATTTTTGTGTCTGTTCCTGGATTGTCTTTTTTTTTTTCCAGACTTCCCCGTAACTAAAACTATTGCTTGAGTAAGAAAATTACAGAAATAATAATAATCTTTGTATCCAGAAAACTGTAAATGTTGTGTGTGAAGATTCAACTTTCCTTAACAGTTTCTCTCTTCAGAAACTGGAACAACTCAATCAGTATCCAGATTTCAACAACTACCTGATTTTTGTCCTTACGAAGTTGAAGTCTGAAGGTAAGTTCTTGAGATATTAACTGTTTTATTCTACTTTTTGGGCTTTTATTTTAATGTGTTTAGATTGTTTTCTTTTTTTTTTTTTCCTTAGTGTCCTGCTACCAGTGCTTTTTCTGCATTTCTAGTGCTTCATCTCTGGGTTTTGGAATGCTTGCTTTTTTCCCTTTGAATTAAATTTTACTTGCATGTGGCCCTGTAAAATTCAAAGAATTGTCAAGAGCATTTATTCTAAGTTTTATCTAGTGTTTTGCTTGTGATGTCAGGTTACTTCGGAAGGAAGGAAACAGGACGAAGAAAGTATATTTTTATACTTGAAGGCTGGAGTATATTCCAGTGTTTTTGTGTGTACTATGTAGGAAGTCTCCTGATTATCTCCAAGGCCTTTGAGGAATACATCAAGTTTGACAGAGAGTGCTTTCAAGACCTGAATCAGTCAGGATATTAGATTATTGAGCAAAGTGCCAATGTAGATACACTGTTTATACCATGAACAGAAAGCAGAGTGAGTCCACTCTGTTAGACTGCAGTTAGAGATTTGGAGTCTGTACAGAAAAGTATGATGAGAAGGGTGTTCCACGTGTCTGGGTTTTTTTCCCCGTATTTGTTTTCTAACGCTGCCTTACTTGTTGATTTGTTTCTTCATTCTGTTCAGCATGCGAGCTTGAGGTTCTAGATACTAGTATGTATTTAGTGATGTGTCAGAATCTGTTTTCCTAACAGATCTCCTTAGATTATCCAGTAGTCATCTTTTACTGTTGTTAATGTTTAGATACATCAATCTGTTTGGAATTAGATGAAGAGTAGGAGATGCTACCTATTGCAAAGTGATTATATAAAGCCATTTTATCTGAGGGGGAAAAATAAAAAAATGGATCTGGCAGGTTGAGGAGACAAGCAAGTTGGGGAGAAGTGGCAAGTTAACTTCTAAGAGGAAGAAAGGGCTTTAGACTGCATTGATACCACTCACAGGTACACCAAGTCTTTTGTGAGACTGCTGAGGAGCAGCTGTTGCTTCAGAGGTGCTCTTGTCATGCATCAGTGACATTTTTAAAGTCATAAATTTTTTCCAAAGCAATTATATTTTCACTTTGTGTTTCTAGTTCAGGAAACTTGCAGAATATTGAGGGTGCCATAATTAAGTCTGATGTTGGTGCTTTTCACGGTTAAGTTCTAAATATCCTTGTTACCTTGCTTAGGTAGGACTAATGAGGGACTTAGAGGACTTAGTTGGATTTGCTTTGAATCCAACCAGCAGCTCTCCATTGTCCCTCATTAGTCCTGTGAAAGTAAGGTGAAAACAGTTAGAATTGCTGTTCAGCAGGTACAGTTCTCTTATATCCCCTTTTGGACCAATAGGGAAAATGTGATGGACTTATGAGGTAGAAGAAAGTTCTGTTGACAGGTCTGTCCTGACAGCCTTGCCAAGTTTCTTGGCTAGAGGGAAGAACTACCATGCTTTATGCCATGGACCAAAGCATAGATATTCATACTGTTGGAAGTTCCAGCGTTTCTTATGGCCATACTCCCCCAGAAGGAACCATGAAAATAAGCGTCTGGCATCATTGACAGCTTATTTAATAAAAATTAACATGTCTTGATGATGCATAAGAAAAAGAGTTTGGTTTGATAGCAGAAGGGACTAACCTTTGATTTGATTTTTGACACTGTTGAAACCACTGCTGAAAAAAATGTACTTAAGGGTACATATGGGATTGGAAGGGACCTCTGGAGATCATCTAGTCCAACCCCCCTGCTGCAGCGGGTCTACCTAGAGCACATTGCACAGGAACTTGTCCAGGCGGATTTTGAATGTCTCCAAAGAAGGAGGCTCCACCACCTCTCTGGCAGCTTGTTCCAGTGCTCTCCCACTCTCACAGTAAAGAAGTTCTTCCTCATGTTTATGTGGAACTTCTTATATTCAAGTTTGTGCCCATTTCCTCTTGTCCTGCCACTGGGCACCACTGAAAAAAAGACCAGCCCTGTCCTCCTGACACCCTTCCTTTAAGTATTTGTAAACATTGATTAGATACCCCCTAAGTCTTCTCTTCTCAAGACTGAAAAGACCCAAGTCCCTCAGCTTCTTCTCGTAAGAGAGATGCTCCAGGCTCTTAATCATCTTTGAGGCCCTTTGGTGTACCCTCTCCAGCAGTTCCCTGTCCTTCTTGAACTGGGGAGCCCAGAACTGGACACAGTACTCCAGATGGGGTCTCACCAGGGCAGAATAGAGGGGCAGGATAACTTCCCTTGACCTGCTGGCCACTCATCTTCTTGATGCACCCCAGGATGCCATTTGCCTTCTTGGCCACAAGGGCACATTGCTGGTTCTGGGCATCCTCTTGTCCACCAGGATTCCCAGGTCTTTCTCCTCAGAGCTTCTCTCCAGCAGTTCAGCCTCCAACCTGTACTGGTGCATGGGGCTATTCCTCTCCAGTTGCAGCACCCTACTCTTCTCTTGTTAAATCTCATTAGGTTTCTTTCTGCCCACATCTCGCTGAGTGGCAGTACAGCCTTCTGTGGTGTCAGCCACCCTTCCCAATTTTGTGTCATCAGCAAACTTGCTGAGGGTACATCCCTTCCTCCAGGTCATTGATGAATATATTGAAGAAGACTGGACACAGTACTGACCGCTGGGGAACACCACTTGTTAGAGACTTCCAGCTGGATTCTGTGCCCCTAATCATGACCCTTTGAGCTCTGTCTTTCAGCCAGTTTTCAATCTGTTTTCAACTGTCTATTCCTCTAACCCACACTTCCTAAGCTTACCTATGAGGATGCTGTGGGAGATAAGCCACACTTTAGCAAGAAAGTGTTGCTGAAGTCAAGGTAGACAACATTGACTGCCCTCCTCTCAACTATCCAACAAGTGATAGATTCAACCAGTGCCACCGTTTAGGTGACAGCTCCTGAATGTGGGAATTCTGGATTGGTTGATTGAAATGTGCATTAAACAGCTTCATTTTACTGCAGTGGAGGTTGTACCAAAATTGTATTTGGCCTGAGTCTTACACCTCTGCAGGCAAATAATTGTACGTGCAAAGCCGGCTGTTTCACCGATGCTTGCTTCTAAGATAGTTAGGTAAACCTTATGTGTAGGGAATTTGCTTTGTTTTAGCACCAAAGGTACTACTTTTCAGTTGCAAAAAGTATAACTTCTTTTTCCCTCCAGTGTTAGGTTCATTAGTCTTCCATGTCTGAATGCTTATGACTGGTTTTAGGTCTATTGTGGAACTCTACATGTATGTGGTGGTTTTCTTGTTTTTGCTTTTAAATTCAGTGGATCTTATCAAGATGTCAAAGCTTGTTAAGCTTGAGTCTTCCTTGAAACAGGTGTTGCCCTGCTACTACTTCATCTGTGAAAATATATGGCCTGGCTTGCAGATATGGCATATGCATGCCCTAGCTTTAATGCATCTTTAATTTTTTCTTTTTTTTCCCACTTAACTAGTGTGCATTTTTAAAGATAGCATTATGAATCTGGACAAATGCCAATGTTACAAATATCACAGAATATAAAAAAAATGTCAAGGAAACAGCATTCAGTCCTGAAAATCGGACGGGTTGATGGATTAAAAGCTGATCCCAAGCCATTAAAGTTTGAGGAATAGGTCTCTAGAATGTACTTCCCAGGAGGCATGGTACTAAGAGATATTCCTTAGTTGAGTGAGAGAGTCCAGATTAAATGGAAAATACCTGAATTAAAGAAGCTTGTTTTTATTAATGTATCTGTCAGTGAAAACATTACTCAGATGCTCTGCTAGTTTAGCTGTTCATTCTTGGTTTGGCAGGTATAAAACCTCTCAGGTAATGTAGTGTCACTGCCCTGCCTTAGTGTTGGTCTTGTGGTTGGGGTTTTTTTTCTGTTCTTTGGGGTTTTTTGTGTGTGTGTGTGTGCTTGTTTGGGTTGTTGGTTTTTTTTTTTCCTCCTGTCCTGTGATCTGAACTCAGAATGCATGTTGCTGTTGCTTCTCAGGTAGGTCACCTGAGGTTTCTGTATGTTGTGTGTGGTTGACTGAAACAGTCCAGCGCTGCAAGGGAGTATCAGCTTTGCCTCTGTTAATTTCTTCTCTTACCTGCAGCTTCTCTTCTAAGCTGTGCATCTAAATCTTCCTTTCCTTGTTCACATTTTTGCTTCCATAGTCCATGTGTGTTCCCTTGAAGGAAAATATAAGGAAAGAAAGTATGTTCCTTATTTCAGCCTCATTACTGTTTTGCTGAGGCCAGTCCCTGCACCTAGTTGAGGCATATGGAGGCAGTTGTCCAACAAGACGTCAAAGCATGAGGCAGGTCAGACGAAGGACCTCTAGGTGTCATAATACAGACAATTTGTACTGTAAGCAGAATTCTAAGTTTGTTTTGGAGCTTCTTGACCATGATGATGAAATCCCAAAGTTGAATGTATCAAAGCCTTTCTTTGTATATACCTTCTGTAAATGAAGACTTGTAAGATTCCTTTCCCCCCATCTAAAACAGACTGACAAAAATAGCATCCTTCTTAATTCATCTGTCTTGTCCTTTCATAGAACAACTTTGTGAATTCCCTGTTGTTTTCTTCTTACTATTTTTAACCTGGAATCCCACCATGCTTTATCTCATACAGCATCCTGAATTTTGAGAATGAGAGGTGGATCTGACTCATGCTAAATTATCAAAAGATAATGTCCATTGTCATTCACCAAGAATACTCTCTAATCTTCATAAATTCAATTTGTCAGGGAAGCATTGGGTGTGATGACTGTCATAATCCTGCCATAATATTTTGTTGATGCAAGGTTGTACTGTGAGATAACATGGCCTACTTGCATCAGCAAAGACTACTGTGTTGCCTTCTGGTAACCTTTCTCTGTTTAAGGAGAGCTAAATTGAGACTTTGTAGACTCTTCTGCGATGTTTCTGCATGTATCCATTCTTTGACTCTGATCTTCACACCTCTAGTCGAAAAAAGGGAAGCTGTGTTTATAAAATTAGTGGTGTTCTAGTTGGCCTAATGTCACCTTCGTGTTGGTGGATGTTTTGTATAAAAATTGCAGAGGCAGAAGCGGTATCAGAGCTTACTGCTTTTTAGGTAAGATTTAACATACCTAATGCTTTTTCATGTGGCGAAAAAAAGAACAGAACTACTGATATTATGTCTAATCTAGTTAAGAATCAGGCTGTCTATCCTAAAACACAGAAGTCTTTTCTCAGATAAACCTTTTATCATTTTGTAATGGTTTAACTCCAGCCAGCAACTAGCCTCTCATTTGCCTTTCCCTTTCTATCCCCCAGAAGAGTAGGGAGAGGAGGGATAAATGGAGGGGAAAGAATGAAACAAAAGATGTTGAGATAAAGACAGTTTAATAGAACAATAAGAAAAAAAGAAAACCAACAATAATAATAATGGTAAAAGAATAAAAAAGACATAAGTCACTATCGCTGCCTGGTGAATTGGTTGCCCAGCCTGACCTGAGCAGAGACCATTGACTATGATTCTATTCTGCCCCCAGCTAACCCCCATTTATATATTGAGCATGATATTTATGGTACAGAACAATTGTATTCTGTACTATAATTGGTTGTTCTGTTGTTCTGTCTGTTCTCTTTCACAGCTTCTATGGGAAACTCATATTAGTCAAGGACCTTTTTCAACATCACTTAGCTACAATGTGCATTATTGACATTCCTTTCATAACAAATCTGAAAAAAACAGCAACCACTAGAAAGAAGATTAACTGTATGTCAGCTGAAATCAGGACACCTTCTTAGACAAGAGACAGAACTTGGTTAGTTTGTGCATAGCTTCTGTAAAGTTTTGTATTTTGTCCCTGTCTGCTGGGCTCTTGGCAGGATCTAGGCTAATGGGAAAATACTGAGACAAATGCATGATGGTCCTGGTAGCTTTCTGCTGGCCCGTGTAGCTGCAGTTATCTATCTTGTTGCAGCTATACAAAGCCTTTGTGATTCTGGTCTTGGACTGTGTTTTAGTGACTGGCTTCATTCCATCCCAACGTGGGAACTCCAATCTTTGGTCTGAACAGAATGTTATCTCAGTGGATTGATTGGTGCCTGCTGTAAGGCTATCACAGTCAAGGATCAGAACCCTTGAGATGAACTTCTAGCCTGAAGGTGAATGAGCTGAGATAGGGGGAAAATGCTTTAGCACTGTCTTTGTCATAGGCTTTAAGGATGGTCTTTTAAGTTTATTTCCAAAATGCTCTGTTTTTTTCATAAACCAGTTGAAGGTAGAGCACTGTCTCTGAAACTTTTGGTCTTGCTCATATGAGGACTTAATCGCTCAAGTTCTCTCAAGTTGCTTATGGAGCAAGGACAGAAATTTTCAGGCTTTCCCTTGATTCTTGAGGTTTTCAGACTTTCAGTTTTGTTTGATATGCATTTTTCTGAAGTTCAGGTAGTAAGACCTGGTTTAGCCTCATAATAAATGGGACTTTTTTAGAGTAAGTTGCAGGTATTTATCCAGCTATTTAAAGCCTTTCCTTAGCATGTCTTATGAGCTGAATGTAGTTCTGAGCTGCCTCCTAACTAAAAAAAATGGTGCCTCCCACTTGTGAGGTTACATGCTGGTATCTGATTTAGGCTGTGATGGCTCCTAGGAAACAACATCACCACCTGTTTCTAGATTTTCAGAAAGCAAGCTTGCAGTAAGGCAATAGGATAATATGTTTCAGTGTGTTGGTTAGGTTGCAGTGCTGGGACAGGTGGAGTTGGTTAGCTGACCACTTCCATGAAGACAAATCTAGCCCTAATGTCTGTTTCCAGTTCTCATGTGCAAGTAAAAATATTGTTCCTTTAATGCCAAAAGGAAGTGTAATCCAGAAAAAAAAAAACCAAGATACATTTCAGTATCACCAATAATAGTACACACAGTATTTTTGGTCAGCTCCAGAACTGAATGTCTTTACTGAAAGTAATCTGAAGAGCCATATAGAAGGATGTCTTGATCCTGTAGTTTGATGCTAATATCAATAACTGGCTAAGCATTACTGCTGCTCTTGCAAAACATTAAACTTTTTTCTTCTCCTTCTATAATGGCATAATTCTCACTCTTCAGAACCACACAGAGATTTTACTTGTCTGTGCATTCTGCTTTCAAAAGGTATTCAGGTGCAATAGTGCTATGACAGAGTCATGAGAACCAATACTGACTCCAGTCTGCGCGTAGTTCAGTGTACGCAGCTTATAACAGTTTAGCTCTGCAGCACTGGACCAGGCAACACCGTTCCTTCCCAGTGAGGCTGTCTGCTTCATCCGAAGTGGCACACAGTGTCTGTTCAAGGAAGTAGTCTCACCAGTACAAATTTTTATTTTGGTATTTTTTATTTTGGTATTTCCAAGAAAAAAAGCATTTACATGGCTTCAAGTGACGGATGTTCTTCTACAAATCAGATACTACTGGCCTGAAGTAGTTCCCTCCAAAGAAAGGAGACTGATGAAGTCATAAATAGAAATTAGAGACTGAAGATGGATTTTGAATGACGAGGAAGAGCAGTATAGCCATACTTCAAAGCTTCTTAAATGTAGTCTTCTTTTCACTGATACTCTGAGTAGTAGAGGATCAGTCACTTTGTTCTAAGGAATAACTCTTGCATACTCAAATACTAGAAAAAATTGTTTCTAAAATACTAGTAGTAGAAGATGAAATTGTGTAAAGGCGTATTGAATTAAAAGCATATCCATGGTCTCAATTTTAGTATTGTAGCTAAATACGCAGCTGTTTAGGACACTCCACTAGTGTCAACATGCTATTTTGCTATTCACCAGCATGCAAACTAATATTGCTAATTGAAAATCTGATTATATTGTCGAAAAAAGTCAGCCAGAATGAAAAAAAAAACCAACCTGTGAATAGGAAACACTCTTGAGTACAGGCTTAGGAAATAAAAATGAGACAGTTTTGTCTTGAATTAATTGGGCATTATAGGGGAAGGGTATACTTGCAAGGAAGGATATTGGAGAAACAAAGTAGTCTGGCTTTAAACCAATACCTTTACATATAGAATCATAGAATTGTCTAGGTTGGAAGAGACGCTTGGGATCATCGAGTCCAACCATCTACCCTACTTTACAAAGTCATCCCCTACACCATGTCCCTTAGCACTGTA